>CM053565.1:26517537-26574630 GCA_028646485.1 Cryptoprocta ferox | reverse complement strand
AGCACTGACCTCATCGTGGAATACTATTATTGTTTGATTACTGGGAATGTACAGCGCCCTTGTGAATGGGAAATGCTTGTCAAATACTGGCTATTGCTATTCTTCTGCCTAAAGTCACATTACTGATCCCCTAACTATTACCCCTGCATAGTAATGACTGTCTGACCACAGAGGGAGAGCCGGGCTTGGTGCCATCTGAGGGAGACAGAGGTAGAGAAAGGTTGCAGTGCATCTCTATAATGTCCCAGTCCCAGGGCCAAAGGAACTCAAGTCACTTTAGAATGTCCCTTCATTTTCCTCTCTCTCTTTCCCCAAGGAGGGCCAAGGTGCAGGGAGTACAGAGGAGGTCATGCAGAATGATGCATCCCCATCCTGTCTACCCTCTCCAGCCCTAAGTTCAATGTTGAAAATGTCAGCCCTCCACCTAGTCATCCTCGGGCCCCTAGCAACCCCTTGCCAGAGGCCCAGGGCACTCACTTGACTCTTGCTCCAAGAAATTTATAGTCTAGAGCAGGGGGAGCAAACGCCAGACAAATCCAGCCCCACTGGCTATTTGGGTAAACAGTTTTATTGGCACGCAGCCACATTCATTTGCTTACACATTGTCTGTGGCGACAACACACTGTGGCCCATAAGCCTAAAATACTATGTGGCCCGCTACCGATAAAGTGTGCCAACTTCCACTCTAGGTGGAGAAAAGGAACGTATTTTTTGAGGATACCAACAAGTATACATAATCAAATAGGACATTGAGTTGGTGTCCGTAAAGATACAGAAAAGGGCCTGGGAGATCTTCCAGCCCACGGAAAGTCCTGGGTACCTCCATGGAAGTGAGAAGAGCAGATGAGGGTATGGTCAGGATATTAGCCTGCTCAGTAACAGTTGATTTTACTGAAAAGAGACTTGGGTGGTTAAAACCTAATTTTTAACAGAGTGTATTGATTGCTGGAAAATGTGGCATGTTTAACGCTTTTATAGACTCCTAATAAAGTGTAAATTAATATGACCCTTTTGGAAAGCAATATGGAAAATATATTAAGAGCTTCAAACATGTTCATACTCCTGGCCTCATAATTCCACTTCTGGGAACTCATCCTAAGGCTATAAACTAAAATGTCGAAAATATTTATGCACAAATATGTCCACTGTGATATGACTTATAGTAGCAAAAAGCTAGAACCGCTCCAATAGTTAGTCATTTCAGAGCTAAATAAATTATGATACCGCCATATGATAGACTCTTATATAGTAATTAAAATGATGCTCACAAAAACTTTATAAATAATTTGGAGAAATTTTAGGGGAACAAATAAGATACAAAGTTGAGTGTAGTTTCATCAAAGATGTATTTAAAAAAATTTAATGCTACCACCTGGGCATACTGAAATATCACAGTGTTACCTTTGGAGGAGTGGATAATTCATGCTTTTATATATATGTTTTTTTTTCCCTGGAACAAGTTGGTTTTATTTTCATCATGGGGAACATGGATATCGTCTTAAACCATAGGGGCTTCTAGAAGGTTCATCAAGAATCAAGTGGATCAAATCCGATGGCCACAGGGAGTAGGAGACGGGAGTAATCACTTCATTCCTATAGAGTCAGGGGAGCAAAGCAGAGGGAAGGGAGAGATTTACACACGACTCTGCCAAACTAGAAGGTCAGGGCATGCCCTGTGTACGCAACTGGACCAAGTGCCATCCTCCCCTGCCCCATCGTCCACTGCCAAAGACTGGGGGTGGGGTGGGAGGCAGGCCTTGAAGGGCTGAGGTTTCTGTTTCCTCTAGGAGCTGGAGTCAAGCTCGTCAGCATCACCTCCGTAGGAATCAGCAGAGAGGGAGGGAAAAAAGAGTGTGAAGGATGGACAAGAAGCCTGGGGTGGGGGTGGGGCGAGTCCATTCATTTTCCTCGAGGGCCTCTGAGTCACAGAGATCCCTGCCCTCTGCAAGTTTTCCTTTGGCTCAGACCCCCTGCCCAGTTCCGAAACCTCCAGGCACATTCCTCCCTAGTGTTGTGTTTTCTCTTCGCAGTAACAGTATCTGTTTGGACTTCCCTTCCCCTATCCTAAAAAAAAGACAAGAAAATACTAGCAAAGCTGGGTCCTCAATCCATGTAGTGTTTTGGGGGGCTCCAAGAGATCAGGTCTTCTTGAAGGCAGGCAATTAGATGGGGAAATGCTCAGGAAACAGCTACTGACCAGGTCATTTCGAATCCAAAGCCCCTTGAACAGTCCTCAAATCCTGGCTGCATTCTGACTTAGCTCCTTGACCTTGGGCCAGATATCTACATTCTCTGAGCCCCATTTGCTTCATCTGTAGATTAAGCTACGGGACGATCTTTCAATAATTGTCATAAATATCAGAAATAATTTTTTAACGTGCCCCCATGCAATGACTGGCACATAGCAGGTGCTCATAAAAGGTCATTCTTATTTACCATATTACATTTCCTGGGGACCCTGAAGATGTGAGGGGCAGTGCCCTGGAATCAGGCACTAATCTAGAAAGGACAGTTAGTCTTTTCCCAAAACGAAAAAGCAAAAAAGAATTATGAATTCTTTGAATAGTATCTGATGTCAGCCTTCCAGAAGCAACTCAGATCCAGGCCTCCCCTTCACTCCCCCCTTGCCACCCCTCCCCCCTCAACCCTGCCCCAGTATGGGTCTGGAGCACCCCCCCTCTCTCCTGGCCAAGAGAGCAATTACTGTAGGAGCCATTCATTTGGTAATTAGTCACGTAGGGACCTGTGACATCCCTTCTGCTGTGGTTGAAACCGTTACTTACACGGTCCCTGGCACCGCACTTCCCATGTTTGCATCTCATCACTTCAACTAGATTACAAGGCCCCGGAGGGCGAGGCTGCTTCCTCTATTTCTTGCTCTATTTCTCTCTTCAGCGGGCGATTGATCCTTACTTGTCACACATTGGATTTCCGTCTTTCTGTAGGTCTAGCCCACAGAAAGCACAATTCTGCTTGGCTGATGCGGGTGGAATATTTGTAGCTCTAAACACTTCAGAACAGCTCTGGGACTGGCTAGTTCCAAAGGGACAATGCAAAGGGTCTCCAGCAGGAGGGGTTTTTCTGCACCCCTCAGAGGGTGGCTCCTCTGATTCTGAGTAGATGGGGGCGGGGAAGGCAAAGCCCAGGCTGCCAGACCAAGGGCTAGATGTGTGTCTGGGGCAACGCCAGGACACTGGTTGCTTCCTGCCACCCACAGCTGCTTCTGGGAGTCCCAGGGAAGCCGGACTTCATCAGTAAGCATGGGGGCCAAGGGGCCGCACAGCCAAGCCAAATCTGGAATCATTTAGAAAAAGGGGGCATCCGGTTCCTCTCCTTCTTCCCTCTCATCTTTGCTCCTTGGTCTGGGGCTGTGGGTCCCAGAGAGGACTCAGAAGTGCATGCTCCCAGCGGGAGCAGCTGTGTCCTAGCCCTCCCTTCGCCGGCTTGGGGCGCCTCTGGGCAGGGGCAGGAGCAGTTGCAAGCAGCTGACAGCTGTGGTGGCACCAGGGCTCAGGCGCCCACCACATGGCTTCCTTTGTGATTCTGGCCCTCCCCTGGGCTAGCTGCTCCTCCCCTGCCAGCAGAGCGGCACATGGCCAGTGGGGTCCTCAGAGAAGGGGTGCAGGACAACAGGGAGCACCTGCTCCCTCCACGCCCTTCTTCCTGTGACATTCAATTCAAAGTCACAGGACGGTGTCTCCCTTTCTTTGCCGCATCCCTGCAGAAGGGAATCTGTTTTGCCCAACTGGGAATTCGTATTTCAGCGGTTCGGGTGGTTGGGATCGCAAAAAGGAGTGGGGAAGAAAGCCAGTATTTGGCAAGTGCCTGCTAAGTGTCACATCCACACCGTCCCAGGCACTGGGCTAGATACCTATTACTGGACTCCAGGGCAGACCCAAGGGCCTCAGCTTACTGGTCCCCAGCCCCCAACCCCGCTCTGTGCCCACTATATTAACGTCAACACCCCCTAGCCAAGGGCCTTTACCTCCCACCTCTGTCCCACCCCCCACCCCAGGGCCATTCATCAGAGCGGAGGTTTTTCACGAATCTCCATGGAGAGGTTCTTTCTGCTCCTGTGAAATAGCCTGGCCGACAGCAGCAGCAATAAGGTCTGATGCGGAATGAGCCGCGGAGGGGGGAAAGCCCTGCTCCTTGGGGGCGCTCGAGCGAGGGGCCCGTGTTTTCCCCTCCGCGTCTCTTCAGCCTGGAGCTGTGACCGAGTCTGTCCGCCTCTCGTGACAGGAGAACGCCCCCTGCTGCCCGAGATGCGCCGGTGTCGCCCAGCCCGGAGGCTGGGAGCTCACGCGCACCGAGAAGGGCTGCGTGGGGCGAGCAGGTCGTGGCGAGCTGCGCGGCCGCCTGGCGGGACCCACCTCGCGGCTCAGCCTGGCCGAAAGAGAATGCCACCCCTCTGTACCGCCATCTGCCTCCGGCCACCAGGGGCCTGGACCAGCCCCTCTTGTGGGGGCAGTTCTCTAGGGCACTGTGATTAAGAATATGGGATCTGGGGATGCTTGGCTGGCTCAGTAGGTAGAGCACGCGGCTCTTGACCTCTCCGTTGTAAGTTCGGGCCCCACATTTGGTGTAGAGATTACCTAGAAATAAAATTTTTTAAAAATGTATGGGATCTGGTTCAGAACCCAGCTCCACAATGCCCTGGGCATACAGATGGATTAAATTCTGGAGCTCCAGTCCCTTCATCACTTTACTGAAATAATCAATAGTATGTATATCACAGAGATGCTTTAAGGAGAAAATTCATGTAAAACACACAGTAAGCTTTCAGTAATAGTCACTATTATTATTGGTCCAGCAGGACACCTGCGCAAGTCAGGGATAAGACAATAGCAGACAGGATCTCAAGGACCAAAGTCAGGGATTTGTTTTTTTCAAAGCATTTTCATCATTAAATGGATCTGATCTAGCTCCATGGGCATATTTGAGGGAAATAACTTTGCCTAAAGGGGAAATAAATGCCAGAGACATTCACAGAAGCATCAACCACAGACAATGACTTAAACACATCGATCAGGGCTCCAAGCTGTGCAATAAAGAAAGGGGGAGAAAAGTTACGTTTGGAGAGAGGCTGATCTGCATTATCAATTTTTACCATTTTGCTGGATTATATCCATTAACCACAAACATGGAAGCATCTTCCATATAATTTTTTTAAAAATCAGGGGCGCCTGGGTGGCTCAGTTGGTTAAGCGTCCAACTCTTGATTTCAGCTCAGGTCATGATCTTGTGGTTTGTGGGATCGGCCCTTGCATCATGTCCCACTTCCGGTGAGCACGAGCCCTGCTTCGGGATTCTCTCTCTCTCTGCCCCTCCCCTGCTTGTGCTCTCTTCCTCTCTCTCTCTCTCTCTCTCTCTCTCAAAATAAATAAACTTAAAAAATTGTTTTAAAAAGCCAACTTGACCTCACATGGCCCCCACCCCAAATGTCTTGAACCAGGCTTAGCAACTCTGCTTCTTCTGCCTCTGTGATCTCTTGAATCCACTCACTCGGTGTTTGTGCCAACAACATAGGCCACCATACTGCCCTTGTCCTGGTGGACAAGGGCCTCCACACAGTGCTTCGTTCTCAGGCCTCATCACTCTGCTCATTAGCAGCGGTAACATCATTGACGCCCCTTGGAACATGTGTTCTTCTTCCTTCCACTCACCCCTGGTTCTCGTCCTTCCTCTCTGGCCAGTCCTTGTCAGTCACCTTTGGCTGGATGCCTAGCACGTCCTAGGCTCTGTGTCCAGGCCTCTTTCTTTCTGCTTCCTCTCCAAGTGCCTCCCGCCAGCCGCACGCTTTAACTGCTACACACTGACAAGGCCCCTGTTTGTCTCGAGCTCCCCTCTCCCCGAACTCCAGACTCGCACACCCAGCAGCCTCCTCACCAACCCCACTTGGAGATCTTCTCGTCCTCTAACTTGACACATCCAAATGGAGCCTCTGATTTCCTCTTCTCCCTCTTTCTCATCAAATAAATGGAAACTTTATACTTCTTTGCCCCTCTTTCTTTCACACTCCACATCAGTCCATCAGCAAGTCTAGTCAGCTTTCCTTTCAGGATGTGTACGGAATCTGACGGCTTCTTGAATTCTCCACTACCACCTCCAGTCCAGGCCATAAGCACCCCCTCACTGGCCTCCCCGCTTTGATCCATGTTCCCCTGCAGAAATTTCCACAAAGAAGCAGAGGGAATCTTTTATAACAAAAGGCAAATCATGCCACTCCTTTGCTGAAAACCCTGCAAAGTTTTCCCTCCTCACTAAGACTAGGGTACAATGGCAGGCACATGGGTGGCTCAGTGGGTTGATCGACTCTTGATTTCAGCTCAGGTCATGATTTCACAGTCGTGAGATCGAGGCCAGTATTGGGCTCTGAGCTGAGCATGGAGCGAGCCTGCTTAAGATTCTCTCTCTCTCTCTCTCTCTCTCTCTCTGCCTCCCCCTCCTCCCTCTGCCCCTCCCCCACTCATGCCTGCTCTCTCTCTCTCTCAAAAATTAATTAATTAACTTTAAAAAAGATTTTCTCTTTAAAAAAAGGGAAAAAATAAATAAAATAAATTTTTAAAAAAAAGGAATAGAATAGAATGGTCTACAGGGCCTTATACATTCTTACCCCAAGCTTCTCCTTCAACTTCATCTCCTATCCCCACATTCACTTCACTCAGGCCACCTGGCCCCCTTGCTATTGCTGCAGTGCACTGAGCATGATTCTGCCCCAGGGCCTTTACACTTACTGTTCTCCCTTTCTGAAATGCCCTGACCCCAGGCCATCACAGAGCTCTTACCCTCACTTCAGTCTGCCTCAGCTTATCTTAGCAGTGAGATCTTTCCTGACCACTCTGTATAAGACAGACCCTTTCCTGACCACTCTCTGTGTAAGTGATCTGAAGGTGGCTCATCAGTGGGGAAGTTAATGCAACAATTTAGAAAAGACATGGGTAGCGCAATGGTGGGTGTTTTCATCTGATGGACTGGACAGCAGGGAGATATGAGGGGTAATGGGAGGGGAAGGAGAGGTGAGGTCTAGGGAGACTCCCAGATTTGAGTCCTGGATGACTGGATGCCCAGAAAGATCCCCACCATCCTTTCCTCCTTTCTCTTCCATGCCTTCAGGCTCCAATTCATCTAGTTGTCCCCCATTTATTCAGAGACCCAATCTATCAGCCCCATCACACACTCTCTCTGTGCCTCAGTTATCCATAAATTGGGGCAAAAGTAGTCATTTCTGCATAGGCCTGTAGTGAGGAGTAAACAAGTAATCTACATAAAGCGTTTTGGACGATGCCCAGGACTTACTTAGCAATCACTTGAGAAATGTTGGCCATGGTCATTGTCATCATGGCAATCACTGCCATCATCATCATCAGTGTCATTTATTTCCCAGCCTCCTACACTGACCCACTGTGCTCCCCCAAGGAGCTATCGCTATGTGGTGGGGCCTCCTTCCCTATGTCCTCGCGCACCCTGGTCTTTCCCAGCTTCATTTTTCTAGTGTTTTCAAGACCCCCCACATTACTGCCCCAGAAGAACTTTTTGCCACAAGACTTTAACTCACTCTCAAAGTAAGTCCAAGTTAAAATCGAAGATCCCTCCCTCAGCCCCACATCAGCCCTGCATACACAGCCCCTGCCCCTCTCCCGAGGCCAGAACTCATGATACCATCAGACAGAAACTCCATCCCCCCAGTGGGCGCTGCCGACCACCTGACGGGCTCCGGCTGAAACCTGCTTGTTTCTTTTTCTGGTCCCTAAATGCTCACAGATGTCTGTCTGCTTTTCTCTATTACATGCCTCTCAGAGAGGAGGGAAGATCAGATACTTGTAAATATTTTAATCTCTCTTTTTTCTTTCTCTCTCAGTATCAAAAGAAGCAGGGGGTGGGTGAGAGGGTGTTTCCCTCCTTCCAGGTGGAGTTGAACTTGGCCAAACCTGAAAACAACTTCATCTCCTCTCCTAGGGGGATACAGATGGTGAATTAGCCGCCCTGGGAGCTAGACCGAGCTCTTAACCCCTTACTCAGTGCTAATCCCCCCAGGTCCACCAGACTCTGACAAGCATTAGAAAGAACTTGAACATGGCCACAGGCTGATGTGGGGACCCTGCAGGGTCCAACATGGGCAGTTGGTTTCTGAATTGTTGTAGGACCCAGGAAGAAAGGCAGGAATTACAACTGATGACCTTAGACCAGATTGGGAGAAAACCAAGGGCAGACTACAAACATTTACTGCAGCACAAGACTGCTTTACATCATTCAGAAAGAACCAGAACGTTTGAAATAGAAGCGGATATTGTCACAGGCGTCAGAATCTTTAAAGTTTATATCTGGGCAGGAAAATATTTACTTTAGAAAGTGTGGTGCATGGGACAATGTCACTCAAAATTTAAAGACTCAATCAGGACTCCTGTGGGAGTGCAAATTCATGCAAAATCTTTGAAAAGCAAATTGGCTCAATGAGTCAAGAGCCATAAAAATATCCATCATCTTTGACTCAAATCTCATTTCTGGAGTTGGAGCCTAAAACAATTGCTCCAGACACAGAAAAATATGTTTGCTATGGAGTTATTTACAATAGCAAAAACAAAACAGTAGAAATGTAAACATCTCTTCTGCCTGTTTATAGGGGAAGAGAGAGAGCGATGAGGGGCATCTTCTAGGACCCGTCTGGCAGTGTGCCTCTTACGAAGAGCACAGGGTAACATAGAAGCATTTGCAACAAGCCTGGAAATGATAGTTACATAGAAATTTACATACACTAGACTTTCAACCACCAGCACAACATGATGGGGACCATGGGTTTAAAAAACTAGTGGAATATGGGGCGCCTGGGTGGCTCAGACCGTTAAGCATCTGACTTTGGCTCACATCATGATCTCGCAGTTCGGGAATTCAAGCCTGTGGCAGGCTCTGTGCTGACATCTCAGAGCCTGGAGCCTGCTTTGGATTCTGTGTCTCCCTCTCTCGCTGCTTCTCCCCTACTTGTGCTCTGTCTATCTCTCTCAAAAATAAACATTTAAAAAACTTTTTTAACCAGTGGAATAAAACAGACAAAAATGTATTTATGCTTGTGTTTGGGTGATGGGATCCAAAAAAGCCATGGCTAGGTTTTTCGGGTTTTGTTTTGTGTGTGTGTGTGCGCGTGTGTGTATGTATTTTTCAAGAGTTTGTAAATGGAGTGTTTCATTTTTACAATGGAAAATAATTATTGGCCTTCAAATCAGAAACCCCATCACGAGTTTTTGCTTTAACATCTAAATGAAAAGTTTTACATGGAAATCATTTTCCCAGAGTTTTTTTTTCATTGTATCGTTTTGGCCTAGTGGTGTTAAAATTCTGCTACTCCGAGCATATTAACACATCTTTGCTCCCTCAAAATGCCCACATCCTCTTAGCTTTCACCTCCATACAAGGAGGATATGGGGGGGGGGGGGCGTACAGAAGCAATTATGATATACACAGCTAAATATAGACTGCTGTTTACACAGGAGGACCCAGAGGAAGTTAAGATAAAATTTTCCACTGAATGACCTCATTTGCCTAAAGCACTGAGTGGTCCTGGTCAGATCTTACAGAAGCACCGGTCTTCTGTGTTCTGGGTCAGCAGCCCGCACAAAACTGATACGTGGGTCCTGCAGAAGTGGAGAAGAGGGAGGGTCTGAGCAAGAGAAATCATTCCCTCCTCCAGGTCAGCAACGAGGCCCCGGGAGCTGAGAACAGTGGGAGGGGCCTCAGTAACTGCTCAGAAGTCCCCTCCCAGCAGCCCCTGCGAAAAGGGGCGTTCACATCTTGAATCCTAAAAACTGTCTAGGGAGTAACTAGGTAAGGAAGAGACCAGAAGCTCCATTGGTGCCGCCTGAGCGCCTGCTCTGAGCTCCTGTTTCAAATTGCTGACGCCCTCTGTCGAATAATCAGCAAGTCATCTGGGAGCCCAGGGCGAGTAAGCGCCAGGCGCCAGGCGAGGAGGATTGTTGCTAAAGGGCACCTTTTTGCAGCCTGTTTGAGTTAGCCTATAAGTATGGCTGCTCTGTTTAGGAGAATGAAAGGGACTGGTTAACAAATACATAAGGAAGCAAACAAACAAAGGGGGCCGCCTTCAGAAGCCACTGACTGTGTCAGAGACACCCCTGGTTTGGCAGCCTCTAGGTGGCTTGGAAGGGTCCTGGGTCTTTGAACACTCTTTCTCCCAACCCAAAGCCTGAACACCCATCCCACCTCTGTCCAAGCACCTTTTGTTCAGCCAGTCAGACAGCTGGATTTTTTTTTAAGTTTATTTATTATTTTGAGAGAGAGAGAGAGAGAGAGCAAGTGTGAGCAGGGGAGGGACAGAGAGAGAGGGTGAGAGAGAATCCCAAGCAAGCTCCACGATGTCAACACAGAGGCCATTGTGGAGCTGCGTCCTAACCAACCGTGAGATCATGACCCGAGCTAAAATCAAGAGTTGGATGCTCAACCAACTGAGCCACCCAGGCAACCCTGAATTTTTTTAAATACACTTTTATAAGGGAACATTTTGGAGTATAATAAAGCCTATATATCTTTTTCCTAGAGTCAATAATTATTAATTCATGGCCAATCTTGTTTCATCTGCACTCCCATCATTTCCTCCTTCCCCATCAATTATTTTGAGGCAAATCCAAACATTACACAATTTCATCCATATATATATATATATATATATATATGTATATATAATAAAACCCTTTTAAAATCATTGTCACTATAGGGTGCCTGGATGGCACAGTTGATTAAGCATCTGACTCTCAATTTTGGCTCAGGTCATCATCCCAGAACGATGGGATCGAACCGCACATTGTGCTCTGTGCCGGGTGTGGAGCCTGCTTAAGACCGTCTCTCCCTCGCCCTCTGCCCTTCCCCTACTCACTCTCTCTCTCTCTCTCTCTCTAAAACAAAACAAAACAAATCATTGTCACTAGACCATGCTCAACTTCAAAAGAGCTAATAATAATTCCTCAATATGATCAAATATCCAGGCAAGGTTTAACTTTTCCTGATTGTCTCATACATTTTTTTTGTTTGTTTAGTTGAATCAGGATCCAAATAAGGTTCTTATACTTGTGACTGATTGTCACGTCTCAAGACAAAGAGCTAAATTCTGAAACTACAAAATCCAAATTTAGAGCAGGTAGCAGAGTGGCAGTCTTAACAGGTGCCAGTCATTAAACCCAAGCATTCATTCACTGATTCATCAACAAATATTTATCGAGGAGCTCTGGTGCCCAAGGCCTGTGTGCTACACTGGGATATACTGGTGGCTGGGATTATTCCTAGAACCATATGTATCATAGAGTGAGTCTGGTGAGGATGGCAGACATTGGTCAAATGATCACACAAGTGAATGTGGCATTTAAAAGGTTGAGAAGTGCAATGAAGAGAGGTCCTGCACGCACCAATAACATGGAGTTTACATAACTCTAAAAAACAGAATTAGGATCAACAGGTTGAAGTGTTGGGGAATCAAATTTGTGCACAGTAGAGGGAAGAACTCAAAAATAACCAAACATGAAAAGAAGCAGGAACATATGATCCATAACCAAGAGAAACACCAGGCACCAGAAACAGATCCATAAATGACACAACTGATGGAATTAGTAGACAGTGTTAAAATAACTATCACTTCATATGTCCAAGAAGGTACAAGAAAATGTTATCATGATAAGGATAGACATGAAAAATATTTAATAAGACCCAAGTTGAACTACTAGATATGAAAAATAAATCCAGGTGGGCTTACTGCAGAAGAAAACAAGTAATGAACTTGATATAATAACAAAAACCCTATCAGTGCTCTGTGACATAACTTCAAACATATGTTTAACTGGAATTCAGGAAGAGGAGAAAGAGAGGGACAAAACAGTTTGAAGAAATAATAGTTAAGATTTTTCCAAATGTGATGAAAATTATAAACCCACAGATACAAACCCAAGAACAAGAAACACGAAGAAAACTACATTAAGCCTTATCATAATCACAATACTTAAAACCAGCAATAAAGAAAAATCTTTAAAGCAGCCAGAGAAAAAAAGACATACAGAAGAATGATGATAAGAATGACAGCAGACTTTTCATCATAAGCAATGCAAATGAGAAGTAGTGGAGTGACATCTGGGAAAAAACTACCAGCCTAAATTTCTACACACAGAGAAAATCTCTCTCAAAAATGAAAGCATAATAAGGACCTTTTCAGACATCAAAGCTGAGAGAAGTCATCACCAGCAAACCACTAGTACAATGAAATCTTCAAGTAGGTTTTTCAGGCAGAATGAAAATTATGTCAAAAGAAAATTTGGAGAGGCGCCTGGGTGGCTCAGTCAGTTGAGCGTCCAACTTCGGCTCAGGTCGTGACCTCACGGTTTGTGGGTTCAAGCCCCGCATGAGGCTCTGTGCTGACTGCTAGCTCAGAGCCTGGAACCTGCTTCAGATTCTGTGTCTCTTTCTCTCTCTGCCCCTCCCCTGTTCACTCTCTGTCTCTCAAAAATAAATAAATGTAAAAAAAAAATTTGGAGGGGTGCCTGGGTGGATCAGTCAGTTAAGCATCTGACTCATGATCTTAGCTCAAGTCTTGATCCCAGGGTCGTTGAGTTCAGTCCACGATGGACTCCGTGCTGATGTGAAGCCTACTTTAAAAAAAAGAAAGAAGGTGGGGGGGAGAGAGAGAAAGAGAGAGAGAGAGAGAGAGAAAGAAAGAAAGGAAGGAAGAAGGAAGGAAGGAAGGAAGGAAGGAAGGAAGGAAAGAAAACAAAAGAAAATTTGGATTTACATAAAGGAAGAGCCCCAGAAATAGTAAATATATGGGTAAACAGTCTTATTTTATTAAATTATTTAAATCTCCTTAAAATGTAATTGATAGTTTAAAGTAAATGTGTAGAAGTAAACTGTATGACAGCAATAGCACAAAGGCCAGGAGGGGAGAAATGGAAGGCTAGTGGTGTAAGGTTCTCACACCATATGTGAGGTGATATAATATTTCTTGAAGACAGACTGTGATAAATGTCTACATTATAAATCCTAAAGCGACCACTAAAGAGCAAAGAGGTTCAGCTAATAAGTAAATAAAGGTGATAAAATGAAATCATAAAAAGAATACAAAGAAAAAGAGGGAGGGGGAAGGAACAAAGAATAGATGGCACAAATAGAAAACAAATAGCAAAATGGTATTTTTAAATCTAACCACATCAATAGGTACCCCAATCAAAAGGCAGAGATTGTCAGATTGATAAGAAAGCAAGACGTAGCAATATGCTCTCGACAAGGAATCCACTTTAAATATAAAGAACATGGGATGCCTGGGTGGCTCAGTCGGTTGTGTCCAACTCTTGATCTTGGCTCAAGTCATGATCTCATGGTTTGTGAGTCTGAGCCCCGGGCCAAGCTCTGTGCTAGCTGCACAGAGCCTCCTTGGGATTGTGCCTTTCCCTCTCTCTGCCCCTCCCCCGCTCATGTGTGCTCTCTCTCTCAGAATAAATAATAACTAAATAAATAGAACAAACGTGTTGGGGCATCTGGGTGGCTCAGTTGGTTGAACGTCTGACTTTGTCAGATCATGATTTTACAGTTCGTGAGTTCGAGCCCCGCATTGGGCTCTCTGCTGTCTGCGCAGAGCCTGCTTCAGATCCTCTGTCTCCTTCTCTCTGTGCCCCTCCCCGACTCATGCTCTCTCTCCCTCTCTCAAAAATACATAAACATTAAAAACATTTTAAAGAACAAATGGGTCAAAAACAAAAGCATGGAAAAAGATATATCTTACCAACACTAAGCAACAGAATGCGGGAGTTGCTATGAAATGTCAGACAAATTTTAGAGGAGGAATATTACCAGGGGTAAGGGTCATTTCATAATAATAAAGGAGTAAATGCATAATCATAAATATTGATCCAGCTAACAACAGAGCTTCAAAATACATAAAGCATGCTGCCATTATTCACAGACAGCATAATTGGGTACATAGAAACCCCAAACAAACAGAGAAGAACTATTAGGATGAATAAGTAATTTACTGAAGTCACTGGATATATAGTCAATATAGGATCTCTTCCATTTTAGCCATTCTGGTGGGTGTATAATAGTATCACATTGTAGTTTAATTTGTATTTCCAGGATGACATTTTAATATACTTATTGACTACTGAGAAATTTTCTTTTGTAATGTACCGACCGGTACACGTCTTTTGCCTATTTTTCTATTGGGTTGTCCGTCTTTTTCCTGTATTGATTTGTAGGAGTGCCTTATATATTCTGTATATGACTCCTTTGACAGAGGACCTATGACAAATAGTCTCTTCCACTCTCTGTGGTTTGCCTTTTCACTTCCGTTCTAGTTGTAAATTTACCACCTTTGTGATTGCTTTGCACTGCTTTGTGATTCTGCAGCCGGACTCTGAAGATGGTATTTCTCCTTTGCCAGCTGGCTTGATGCTATGTTTTGTCAGCAGAAGATACCGGAGGCTCACTGCAAGGCTGGAAAGCTAAGAGTTACTTTTTTTCTTCTGCTGTTACATTTTTGCATGGAACACCCAATGGAGCGGTGTGCAGAGGCCTTGGCTTGTTTACCACAGTGGCCAGTTCTTTCCAGTCTTTGTTACTGCAGTAGCGAACAGGGTGTTCTTGAAGCAGCCATGCCCCCCCTCTGCCTCCAGAGATCTGATTCTTAGCCTTACACAGCTCTCCTTCTAAGATTTTTTAAAAAGATTTATTTTTAAATAATCTCTACACCCACTGTGGGGCTTGAACCCACAACCCCATGATCGAGAGTCACACACTCCCCTGACTAAGCCAGCGAGGTACCCCTAGGTTTTTAAACTCCTTCCTTGTTCACTTTTCCCTCAGCCCTGGGGGAACGGCACTTCCCCACTTCCTCCAATTACTATCTTTCCTTTACCTTTTTAAACATTAAGTCACCTTTTTCTTTTTCTTTATATTGTAGTTCTTTATATTAAATGTCCCTGTTCATGTTATTGGTATAATTTCTGCCTCCTGACTGGATTGTGACTTACACTCTCTTGCTGGTGGCATTTAGCGGGCAAAGAGTTCTCATTCTTAACAGGCTTTGACAGCTTCGCTGAGAATCAGTTGGTCCAATGTGCGTTGATCTAGTTCTGAGCTTTCTGTTTGGTTCCATTGACCTGTATAGTTGTCTACACACGCTGTCTCAATGACTGTAGCTGGGTAATAAGGTCTTGAAATCACGTAGGATAAGTTTTCCAACTTTGCTCTTTTCCCCTGTTGTTTTGGCCCTGCTAGGCCCTTTGAATTTTCATGTAAATTTTAGAAATGGCTTGCCAATTTCAATAAAAATGCCTTCTGGTATTTTAATTGGACCAGTGTTGCATCTCTAGGTGGAACTGACATTTTTTTTTTTTTTTTAAAGCAGGCTCCACACCCAACATGGGGCTTGAACTTACGACCCTGAAATCGAGAGTTGCATGCTCTACTGACTGAGCCAGCCAGGCGCACCAAACTGACATCTCAGCACTATTGAGTCTTCTGATCCATGAACATTGTGTTAGTCTGCTCAGGCTGCCATAACAAAGCACCACAGATGGGGTGGCTGAAACAACAGAAATTTATTTCTCACAGTTCTGGAGGCTGCAAAGCCCAAAGTCAAGGCGCCGGCGAGGCAGGTTTCATTCCGAGGCTTTTCCTCTTAGCTTGTGGGCTGCTACGTCTCACTATGCTCACATGACTTCTTTGTGTGCACACGGGAGAGAAGGTAAGAGGGAGACACAGAAAGAGAGCTCTCTGGTGTCTCCTCTCATAGGGACACTAACCCTATCAGATCAAGTCTCCACCCTCTTGACCTCATTTAATTTTCGCTACTTCCTAGGAGGCCACAAATACAGTCACTTTGACAGTTAGGCCTTCAACGCATGAATGGGGGAGGGGGGGTATACAATTTAGTCCACAGCAAACATCATATATCTTCTATTATTTAAGTCTTCTTTGAGCTCTCTCAACAATTTAAAAATCTTTTCCGTTTGTTGCATGTTTTTCATCAAATATATCTCCACGTATTTAATATTTTAATGCTATTATTGGTGACGTTTTTAAGGATTTCAGTTTCCAGTTGTTTATTGCTAGTGTGGAGAAATAGAACGATTTTTGTTCATAATAGACCTTGTATCCTGAAATTTATCTAAACTCACTTCTCCATTCTCGTAGCTTTCCTTAGGATTTTCTACTTAAAAAAACCATGTCATCTGTGAACCAAGATGGCTTTGTTTCTACTTTGTCTGTTTACATGTTTTTCCTTTTGTTCGTTGGTTGGTTTTGCCTTTTGCATCTGTTAGAATCTCCAGTTGTGAGGTGGGGAGAGCATTCACTTGCCTTTTTCCCAGTCTTGGGGAGGAAGTATTCAATATTTCACCATTAAGTATGATGTTAGGTATAGGGTTGTTTTTTTAAGCTTTTACTTATTTTGAGACAGAGAGTGAGAAAGCGCTTGCATGCAAGCTGGGGAGGGGCAGAGAGAGAGGGAGACCGAGAATCCCAAGCCGGCTCTGTGCCTTCAGTGAAGAGCCCAACGCAGGGCTCGATCCCACACACCATGAGACCATGACCTGAGCAGAAATCAAGAGTCCCACGCTTAACCAACTGAGCCACCCAGGTGCCCCAGCTGCAGGTTTTTCTTAGGTGACTTTGGTCACCTAGTTGAGGAAGTTTCCTTTTATTCATTGTCTCCTGAGAGTACCTATCATAAATGGGGAAATTCTGTCAAATACATTTTTCTATTGAGATGACCATGTCGTTTTCCTCCTTCACTCTATTAATAAAATTAATTACACTAATTGATTTTTGAATATTAAACCAACCATGCTTTCCTGGGATTAGCCCCATTAGAACATGATGCATTATCCTTTTTACATATTTCTGGATTTGATTTCTTAAAGTTTTGTTAAGAATGTTTGCGTTTGTGTTCATGAGGGATGCTATTCTATGGTTTTCTTTGCTTATAATGTCTTCGGTTTGAGTATCAGGTAATACTGTCCTCATAAAGTGAGTCGTGAAGTCTTCCCTATTTTTGGAAAACATTTGTATAAGATTGGTATTATTTCTTCCTTACCATTTGGTATAATTCACCAATGATGTCATGTGGGCCTTGAGTTTTCTTTGTTTTTTAATGTTTATAATTTTGAGAGAGACAGGAGAAAGAATCCCAAGCAGGCTCCATGCTCTGTGCAGAGCTGGAAACGGGGCTCAATCTCACAATCGTGAGATCACAACCTGAGGACCTGAGCCACAATCAAGAGTTGGATGCTTAACTGACTGAGCCACCCAGGCACCCCCTAGAGTTTTCTTTATAAGAAGGTTTTTCAAATTATAAATTTAACTTCTTTAATAAAAATAAGGTTATGTGGGGTTTTCTATTTCTTTTTGAGTCAGTTCTGGTAATTTGCCTCTTTGAAGAAATGTGTAGATCTCTTAAGTTGTTGAATTTGTTGGCATAAAGTTGTTTATATTATTTCCTTAATACCTCTTTAATGTCTGTAGGCTATATAGTGATTTCTCCTCTTTAATTCTTGATATTGGTAATTTGGTTCTTCATTTTTTTCTTGATTATCCTAGCTATGGGTTTATCACTTTTATTCATTATTTTTTAAAATATCTTTTGTTTCCACTAATTCTCTCTACTGTTTGTTTTCTATTGCATTTATTCTGCACTAATCTTTATAATTTCTTCCTTTTATTATTTTGAGTTTATTTTGCTTTTCTGTTTCTTCCTAAAGTGGAGACTTAAGTCATTCATTTTAAACCTTTTCTTCTTTTCTAATATAAGCATTTAAAGCTCTAAATGTTTCTCTAAGCTTTTAGTTGCATCCTCCATAGTCTGATATGTTGCTTTCATTATCACCCACTTCAAAATATTTGTGATTTCTTCTTTGACTCGGGGATTCTATTGTTGTTGCTTAATTATCAAATGTTAGGGTGATGTTTTATTTTAAGGTTTTATTTTATTTTATTTTAAGATTTTATTTTTTTAAGTAATCTCAACACCCAAAGTGGGGTTCGAACTCACGACACTGATATCATGAGTCACACGTTCCACCCATTGACCAGCCCGCCGCCCCTAGGGCGATAGTTTAGATATTTCCTTATTGTTGAAATCTACTTTAATCCTACTGTGCTCAGAGGACATATTATATATTGTCAATTCCTTTAGTTATTGATTCTTGTTTTATTGCTTAGTATACGGTCTATCTCTGTGAAGATCCCTGTGCAGTTGAAAAGAGCTATTCTGCCAGTGTTCAGGATAATGTTCTACAAATACCAATTAGGTTGATTTGGTTGACAGTGTTGTTCAGATTTCTAGAGCCTTACTGATTTTCTGTGATGTTTCTATCCTGATCATTGCCATTTATCAGTTCTATAAGTTTTTGGCTCATGTATTTTGAAACTCTGTTACTAGACGCATTCAGATTTAGAGGTTTTTTTGTTTTTGTTTTTTGAGAGAGACAGAGAGAGACAGTGTGAGCAGGGAAGGGTCAGAGAGAGAGGGGGGACACAGAATCCGAAGACAAGCTCCAGGCTCCGAGCTGTCAGCACAGAGCCCGACGCGGGGCTCAAACCCACGAACCGTGAGATCATCACTTGTGCCGAAGTCGGATGCTTAACTGACTGAGCCACCCAGGGGCCCCAGATTTAGAGTTGTTAATGCCTTCAGTATTTAACCTATGTTTACCCCATATGGCTAAAGCAAAAAACCAAAGACACCAACCAAAAATACCTGCGACTGCTTTTTTCATAAATTCCAATTTTTAAATAAGTAGTAATAGAGAAGAGCAAAAACAGAAGAATAAAAATCAAGCACAATGCCACTTCTAGAGAGAGAAACAGCATCACCATTTTAGAACATCTTTCAAAATGCTTTCCATGAATATCGTAACATCCTTTTATAACCGAATAATTACAAACATTTTTATGTCATTGTTATTATTCAACATTATTTTTAGTGGCCACGTAATATTCCATGGTAAGAATAACCATAATAAAATTAACTTCACATGACATTTACATTTAATTTTTAATCTTAGACGTATCCATTCAGTAGTCTTCCTTTTCAACTTTTTCCCTTTGTTCTAGTACCTTTCTTCTCAGTTTAGAGTAAACCTTTTGTAATTCAGGCCCCAGGCAGAGCCCTGTGATCTGCTCCTGGAGCTATTCCTCCAAATGACAGCCATCCACCTAAGTTACTATCATCTTTCCTTTCCAACACTGTTCTAAATACGTTGTTGTGGGAAGCGAATTCATTTCACTGATTTCTTGTTAAGGTTGAGCCTTTAGAGAGCCATTTGTCCACCACACTTGGCATCTGCAGTGCACGCCAGTGAAACCCCTCCTGGAGCCTCTGGGCTCCCTCCCACCAGCTCTGCATGCCCACTGCCGCGCTGGGTACTTCACTACTACAGCTTCCACGGATGACTTTCAGAGAATTGGCCTTGGGCAGGAATAGCTGCTTCACTCTGGGAATTTCCCCTCGGCAGCCGATACCCAATAACTGACTGATTTGAGAACATAAACACCTGGCAATTTTGATTCTAGGCAGTAAAGCTCTGAAGAGTAATTTGTGCTCCACTGCTCCCCACGGGATCAGGCTGAGTCCGGAACCGGAAACCTCACCTTTGCTTGGTTTCTTCTCTTCCCTATCCTGCCTCTCCCCTTCCCCTGCAGATTTCTTCCGGACAGCCCACTTAAAATCACTGGCACCGGAATCTTTGGCCCAGGCTCGTCTTTTGGTGGATGGCATCCAAACACCACCTAACGCATCACTCAGAGGAGGCTTCTCCCCAACTCTCACCCACACGACGATCCAAAAACCCAAGGAAAGTGGTGTGTCCACCTTCAAAACAACTTGAATCTGAACAGCTATGCTCGCACCAAAAGAATAGTTGGTGTTTTTATTCACCTTACAAAAGACTTCACGGCAGGGTTCTAAATACAGGGAACTCCACTTGAGCGCTCAAAATAAAATTACAAAACGTTACTCAAAAAATTGACCCAGAGCAACTTTTCCAGAAATAATGTATCCTACATAAAGCAGTGCCCTGTATACCAGCCCAATAATTGAGACTTTGAAATCCCTCTCTGCGAAAGTGGCTTTCTCCCGGGGCCCCCTGGTAAGTTTCTGACTCTTCTCCTCCGCCCCCTCCCTCATCCCCTGAAGGGAGTTGCCATGGCGACCGTGGGACGTCGACCTCTGCAGTGGCTCAGACTCAGAAGAAAGGGTTTCCGCCGGCCGGCGGGGCCTAGAGGCAGGGAGCTGAGATGCAAATGGCCTTCTCCTTGGTCAATCGGGCAGATAGTCGACTAGTTTAGGCTCGGAGACGTGAGCGAAGTCCCCAAACGACTTCAGATGCGGGGGAGCCGACACGGGGCTCCCCCTGCCGCTCCCGAGTGGAAGCGTTAACAAGACACCTCGCCCTGAGCCCCGTTCAGACAGACGCCCGCACGCCAAGAAAGGCCATCCTCAGGGAGGCGGGTTCGAGCTGAATGGCTCTAATTAATTTATTATTGGAGTTCACGGATATAAAGAGAGCGTCACTACAAATGTAAATGACGCTGTTTTTATCCCAGGATCTAAGGCACTTAACCAAGGAAATGAAAGCTATCTCACATTTGTTTAATTAGCTCATTTGAATAGAAGAGAGGCCAGGGAGGGACAAAAGGCCTGCACTCGGGAACTTGCCCACGCGGATCATCCCTCACCCCCTTAACCGGGAGGCCCCCGCTGAGCTCCTGCCTCAGTACTTTTTTAAAAAGGGTTATTAATGTTTGCAATTATAAAAATAGTTGGTGCGCACCGTCACAAGTCAAACAATACGAAACTATTTTAAGTTACTGCCTCCCCTGGCATTCCAGTCAGTGGAGGTCATCAGTGCTAACATCCCGAAGTATATAGTCTTCCACAGCTTTCTTTGCGATCACTTCAGCCAACATAACCACTGCCCTTGACGGGCCCTCCCTCTGCGCACCTGCTTCAGCACCGCTCTTACCGCTTAACACGATCTCCTGGCATGGAGGGTGCTCCACATCAACATATGGGGATCTAATTAACTCTTTAATACCTCCATAATATTCTGTAAATATTATAATTTATGTCATGATTATCGATATAATTTTATCTCATTTTTGTTCCATGTTTGCTACCAGCATCTCTCAAGATTCACCTCCTCCCCTCACTGGCTAAGGGGAAAGGGAAAACATCAAAGGGAACAAATAGGGGGTGAGAGGTCATTGAGCTAAATTGCCTGAGAGTCTGACCTCAAAGAAAGAAGGTATAAAACAGGGGTGCCTGGGTGGCTCAGTTGGTTAAGCATCCGACTTGGGCTCAGGTCATGATCTCAGGGTTCCTGAGCAGGAGCCCCGCCTCCGGTGAGCTCCATCCCGAGCCCCGCTTGAGATCGAGCCCTGCTTGGGGCCCTGTGATGACAGCACGGAGCCTGCCTAAGATTCTCTCTTTCTCCCTCTCTCTCGCCACCTCTCTCTCTCCCCCTTTCTCTCCCTCTCCCTCTCTCTCTCTCTGCCCCTCGCTCACTCGTGCCCTCTCTCTCTCTCTCTCTCTCTCAAATAAATAAATAAATGAATAAAACAAAAAAGACCATAATTTATCCAACATTCCTCTATTGATGGACAGTTGTTTTTTTTTTACAAAAACCAGTATTTATATTGAAACTGTTCTATGATCATGGCATTCAAAAAAAGACATGAGCAATTACTTTCATTTAAATGATGCCTCTCTTTGATGGACAATTCTGATTACACCCAGCTTTTGCTACTATAACTAGGGTCAATCTTTTGTGTGCATATATATCTATACATCTTATGGTATATATACAATAACGTATGTTTTATTATAGTATATATCTTTTATATCTTCATACCGATGTTATTATTTCTGTAAGATACACTGTCAGAATTGGAGCCAAATGATGTGCTCATTGTTACTTCTAAAAGTCACCTTGAGATTACTTTTTCAAAACGGTTTAGCAATGTGATTGCAATCACATTGCTAAACTCGTTAGCAGTCTCTGTTTACCCACGCATTTGACAACACTGAATGTTATCAATCTTTAATTTTTGCTGGTATGATGAGTGAAACCGGTACTAATTGTTGTTTTGTCTTGTGTTTCCCCGATTACAAATAGAGTTGCGTGTCTTTTCATCTGCTGGTTGGTCATCTGTATTCTCTCATCTGTTGAATGCCTGTTCATATACTTTGTCCGTTTTTTTAAGTTTTGCCTTTTCCTTATCAGGTTATACGTTCACAATAATATTTATTTTCTGTCACAGGTATTATCATTGTTAGTGTTTTGACTTAGTACAACTCAATCATTTTTGTCCATTCTCTGTTGGTTTCACTTGTGAATATCAGCTTTCACCGTTTTTTTCCAAGTCAATGGACAAAGGTGCGGGGCTGGGGAAAAGCACGCCATTACTACAGAACAGAACAGAGAGGAGGTTCAAGTGATCAGAGCAGTGATTGTGCCAGGAGGCTGGGAAAACCAAGCTGACAGAATTTAGCATATAATACCCTTTTTTTTTTTTTACATGTATTTATTATTGAGAAACAGAGACAGAGCACGAACAGGGTAGGGACAGAGAGAGAAGGAGACACAGAATCCAAAGCAAGCTCCAGGCTCTGAGCAAGCTGACAGCACAGAGTCCGACGTGGGGCCCGAACGCGCTCATGACCTGAGCCAAAGTCGGCTGCTCAACCGACTGAGCCACCCAGGCACCCCTCTATAATACTCATATCTGGCGGAGAGAGGTGAGTAACTTTTCCAGAATTCAGTCAATCTCTTTGTTCTGCTTTTCTTTAGGATTTTAGTTTTAAATAATCTCTGCACCCAACGTGGGACCCAAACTCACAACCCTGAGATCAAGAGTCACATGCTCTACCTACTGAGCCTGCCACGTGAGGTGCTGCCCCTCTTTGTTCTGCTTTTAATGCTCCTCTCCCTCTTGGAATACAATCCTTCTCCCACATCCCTTTATCTAGCTCACTCCTACTCATTTCTCAAAACTCAGCTCAAACATCACCTCCTCTGAAAAGCCTTCCTTGATCCACCCACCAGCTGACCTAGATGCCCCTCCTAAGTGTAGTTCTATTCTAGCTCTTGTCACATCATATCATAACCCAGTCATCAGCTTGTCAGTCCCCCGCCTCCAGACTGATCGCCTTTAGAGCAGGACTCCCAGGGGTGCCTGGGGGCTCAGTCGGCTAAGCGTCTGACTCTTCACTTCAGCTCAGGTCATGATCTTGCAGTTCGTGAGTTTGAGCCCCACATCGGGCTCTGTGCTGACAGTGCAGAACCTGCTTCGGATTCTCTGTCTCCCTCTCTCTCTGCCCCTTCTTTGCTCATGCTCTCTCTCTGTGTCAAAAATAAATAAGCATTAAAAAAAAAAAAAAAAGAGCAGGACTCCCTTTGGAACACATGTCCATTCCCAGGGTCCAGCACCTTCGTGAGTTCTGTTTGTTCAGCTAGCTTGAACCAATTTGGCAAACTTTTCCTTGGCACCACGATGCCAGGTGCCATGGGGGTGATGGAAGAATTATAACACATGACCCCTGATATCAGAGTGGTTAAAAGCTAGCTGAGGCATAATAACACACTAAAATGAAAATAGTAGTGCCTGAGAGCGATTACCCTTCAGTAGTATATCATGTAATTGAGAATATAAATGCGATAGAAGTCCTGGGTGAGAGCTCACATGGAAGAGTCATGGAGGACGTGGAATTTGATCTGGGCTGTGAAGGGTGGGTAGGATTCAGGCAGGGAGTCAGAAGAAACAAGGGCAACCAGGTAGGGGCAGCAGTGGGCAATGTGTAGGACTGGAAAAGAGCACGTGGTGATTATGTGACAGCAGGGAGACTCAAGTGAGTGACGGGAGAGCTTCTGCTAGGAGGAGGAGGAAACCGGTATTGGACAGCATCTAGCGCCAGCAAGGAATTTCTGGATTACACGCATACACACACACACACACACACACACACACACACAGAAAGATGTCCATATCCAAATCCCCAGAGCCTGTGACTCTTCTGCATTACGTGGCAAAAGGGAATTAAGGCTGCTAGTCAGCTGACCTAAAACCAGATTATCCTGGATTATCTGGGTGGGTCCAACATAATCACACGGGTCCTTAAAAATGGAACAGAGAAGCAGAAGGGAGCCTGAGGGAGCTGTGACCGCTGGAGAAGGTCAGAGTGACGCAGCGTGAGAAGGATTCAGCTCACCGTTGCTGGCTTTGAAGGTGGAGGGAGGAGCCAACAAGCCTAGGAGCACAGGCAGGCTCTACATGCTGGAAAAGGCAAGGACACAGACTCTCCCTTAAAGTCTCGGGGGAGGAAAATAGCCGTGCAGGCATCTTGATTTTAGCCCAGGGAGACCCGTTTCAGATTTCTGATGTACAGGGCTGTAAGATGACAAATATGTATTGTTTAAGCCACTAAGCTGGACGTACTTTGTTACAGCAGCAGTAGGAAACGGACACAGGACGGACCACGTCTCAGTCGAATTTGCATCCACACGTAACTCAGCTCCGTCCATTCTGGTGCTCAATAAATGCTTTCTTAATGCAATTGCAAAGGACTCCTGACTCAACACCCCTCCCCGAGAACATAAAGCAAACTCCATCAACATCCACGGGCTTAGAGCCACGCGCTCCAGGTCGGTTTGCTCTCGGCACAGATTTTGTCTTTGCTATTATAAAATAACACCAAGGCAAGCCTCAGCCTTCTGTTTTTGAAACAGTTTGCTTATCCTAAGCAGATTTCCTGGGTCAAAGATGATGGACAATTTTTATGGCTCTTGACCCATTTAGCCCAACTTACGTTCCAGAGAGTTAGAGCTAATTGGGGCCCTTGCTTGTAATTGAGCACCACTGCGTGTCACCACTGGGCCCAGCAGGGCTTTCGTGCACAGCCTCCTCCCTGCGCATTAAAGTTTTTCCTGCTTTGCTCTCAGCTGTATAAGCTTTGGTCCCGGACCCTCAATGGGGGCCTCCCACCCTGAGCAGACACCCTGGACATTTGGCTGGGGTGGCCTTCCGGGTGGCAAGAGCGACTTCTTGCCAAGAGCGTCCACAGCCATGAGGAACGTTCCTTAGGGATAATGCTGGTCTGGGAGGGAGCAACCTGATGGATCCCTAGTTTATTTTTAGTCAGCAATTACAATGAGAGATTTTTTTTTTTTTAAGAGTTGCAAGAGCTGATCTGCCTATGTTCAGGAAGCTGGTAATTTTCCAATGTCCCCAAAGAGGTAGCCTGAGAATTGGAGCCAACTGGCTCCAGAGGGAAAAGCTGGTTTCTTTAAAGGTCTGATCCTTTTTTCCCCTTTGCAACATGGTGGGTGGGGTGTTTTGTGTGTTTGTTTGGTTTCGGTGTTTTGGTTTTCCTTTTGTTTTTAATGCATCTTTTGTTTACTATGCTAATAAGAACATCGTGGAAGCAAGAACAAGAGTTAGTCATTTTCCATCCGCTCTCAGCCCACAGGACACAGACCTGCAGATTCATCTTCCCTTAGGAATGATTGTGTCCCCACTTGAGAAAAAAATCCATGAGGAAGACTTTGCCTGCCTCTACTTCGTCACTCACGGAAGTCGTACCCTGCTTGGGTATGGGGGATGTTGCTCCAAGCATGGGGAGGGAACCAGGCAGGGACGGGCTAACAGGACCTCCCAAAGCACTGGGAATCGGAGGCTCCCGGGGGACGTGGGCAGTTCCGGTCTCAGGCTCTCTACGTGGGCAGGCGGCCTGCTGGCTCTTCCCTCCCTTTTCTCTTTGGCCTCCGTTCTTTTCCCACCACCCAGCCTCTACGTCTGATACGTCCATATAATTATTTATATGGCCTTATGGCCAGTGAAGCCTAGCCTTTAGGAGGCCAGAGCTATGTCCTGCTGCACCAGAGACCCATTCTGGGACTCTGTCAAGCCCAAAGGTGCCTTGGTCTGGCCTGCCTCTGCTTGATCTGAAAAACAAAAAGACCCTTTGGACTCCAGAGGCCTTTACTGTCGTCCTGCTCCTTCTCAGACTTCCCTCGTGACTTTGAGTCTCCATCCCCAGGGCCTCAGGGTCCCCTCTCTGTGAAACGGCCAAACAATCTCGCTTTCCCAGGGAGCCAGCACACGGTGTGCCTTGGGAGAAAAGAGCAACAAATATTCATAAATCCGTCCCTGAGGTGGCAGCTGAAACAGCTGACAGAGCAAAGCCCAGCCCAGTCAGGCCCCGGACCTCCATGGGGCCTGCTTCTTCCTGCTGCTGCCCAGCCGCACCCGCACCCGACAGAGCAGGGCTGACTTCCAGCCCCTCGGGGGGGGGCCCCAGAGGCGGCTTCCCAGCCCATGAATTTCCTTTGGCACTTGGAGGCTCCCCCAGGAGGATTCGTGAGACCGCAGCAGGAAATGAGGAACATATTTTTAAATCAGAAGGGGAAGCAATGTCTTTGTGTCAGATGAGTGGCCTGGATCCAGGGCTGAGAGACTATGGCGCATTTCTCTTCACAGACAGCAGGTGCTCTTCTAGATGTGGTTACGGCAACAAAATAAATGATGGATAATTGCTTTTGTGACAACTTGCCAATTAAATTAGACTCAGCAGAATAACATAATGACAATTTGTTATGCTCCGGTGGGCACTAACATACCAATCATAATTAAATGCTATGACTGAAATAGAATACCGCTCGACGCAGGAATATATAACCCCAATTCCCTCTCCGTGAAACATTATAGGTTGAGGCTTGATTTTAATTTCGGAAAGATAATGGCATTAGTGCGTATCCAAGTGGGCTTGTGGAGAGGCCCGTGGCGAGGGAGATGGGCCTGAGTGGGAAGACTAGGCCTGTGAGGAAATGCCCAGGGGGCTGAACTCCAAGGTCGTGGGGAAGAGCCAAGGAGCCCCTGGACGTGAAGATGGCGCTTCACAGGCTGGGGACGTGCCTGGTCCTGTCAGCCCAGCTTGGAAAGGAAAGGAGGAGGCCTTTGCCAATGGCTTCCGTGGGAACAGGGCCTGTGCTTTGGCAACTCTAAGGGCTCCACACCAGAATGTTCCGGGAGCAGGCACATCTTTGAATGAGAAACCCAAGCTCACACTTCATGATAAGGGCGCATCAAAGGCCTACTTCATGCCAGGCTTGTATCCGGAACTCTTCGTCCATAAGGCATCTTCTCCTCAGAACCCTTAACTAAAGTGAGGAACCAGCCTCAGAGATGAGGGAACTCCTCAAAATCACAGTCAATTCAAACCCAGATCGTCTGCCTTCGAAGCCACTTCCCCTGTTTCCATGATGGTCTTCCTGGCGGGAAGAGGTAGTTTGTCAATAAATGCGGGGAAGGAAACAAGGGAGAGAAACGTAGGTGGAGGCAAAATGTCCGCCCAGGTCACACCACCCTGCCTTGTACGCCCCCACCCTCCTCGCTGGCAGCTGATGGGGCTGGAAGGGGACAGCTGACCCCATGTGAGCCAATCGGATTCTCCCTCTGGGAACTTTGCAACGGAGTTACTGCCGTTCCAGGAGACAGTAATGAACGTACACATCTGTCTCAATCTGTTTGAGCTGCTACAACAGAAAACCATAGACCGGGCAGTTTACAGACAACAGAAATTTATTTCTGACAGTTCTGGGGTCTGGGAAGTCCAAGATCAAGGTGCTTATAGATTCAGCATCTGGTGAGAACCACTTCCCTGTTCATAGACAGCTGTGTCCTTGCAGTGTCCTTATGGGTGGGGCAAAGGGCAGAGCTCTGGGGTCTTTTTTATAAGGGCACTAATCCCATTCGTGAGGGCTCCACCCTCATGACCTAACCACCTCCCAAGGCCCTACTTCCACATACCATCTCACTGGGGATTAGGGTTTCAATAGATGAATTTGAGAGGTACACACACTTTCAGTTCATAGCGGCATTGATTTTAAAAGAGCTCTGGGGCGCCTGGGTGGCTCAGTTAATTAAACGTCTAAGTTCAACACAGGTAATGAATGATCTCACGGCTCATGAGTTCAGGCCCCGCATCAGGCTCTGTGCTGACAGCTCAGAGCCTGGAGCCTGCTTCGGATGCTGTGTCTCCCTCTCTCTCTGCCCCTCCCCCACTCACTCTCTGTCTCTCACTCTCTCTCAAAAATAAATAAAAACATTAAAAAAATAAAAATAAAAAATAAAAGAGCTTCTCTGTATTATAATATACATACTAAACACACAGCACAAAAAGGGCTACAACTCAACCATCAAAAACTTGACCTAAACTGGATACTCCAATAATAATAAGTATTAATTATGCACTCAAGCTTTAACATCTTTATAGATGCATTAATATCAAGCCAATTTTATAAAAGATTTGAGGCGGCTTTTAAAAAATCAAGTAACTGAGCCTGGCTGGCTCGGTTGATAGAACATGCTTGATCTTGGGGACTGTAAATTCAAGCCCCATGTTGGGCCTAAAGTTTACTTTAAAATAAATCAAGTTACAATTATTTGTTTTGCTTTTGTTTTTAATTTAGAAGGTGGGGCACCAGGGTGGCTCAGTCCATTGAGCCTCTTGCTCTTGATTTCAGCTCAGGTCATAGGATTGAGCCTCATGTCTGGCTCTGTGCTAAGCGTGGAGCCTGCTTGGGATTCTCTCTCTCTGTCTCTCTGTCTCTCTGTCTCTCTCTCTGTCTCTCTCTCTCTCCCCGTCTCTGTCCCTTTCCCCCACTCATGCTCTCTCTATATATATAATTTAAAATAAAATATAAAATTTAGAAAGGGGTTCTGTAGAGATAAAAGGGATGATTCAGATTTCTCTCTTTCTCTTCAAACTTTATTGAGCTTACTTCAAAAATAAATAATGCAAAAACAAATCATATAATACTGAAATGTTTATAATAAAAATCGACCCCCATTTGCCTACAGTGACCACTGACATGAACTCAGTGTGATTTCCTTGAGCCTTGCTTCCCTACTGGCACCGCCCTCTGGTGTGAAAGTGGACCTGAGTATTTATGGATATGATGATAGGATATTTGGGATTTGCTTCAAAGAATCCATGGGTGGAGGAAGCAAGTGAATGGGATAGAAAAAGAATAACCAAGAGTTAAAATCGAGACAAGGAGAAGGGACTATAGAGGTTCATGACGCTATTTCTCTTCACTTCTTAGGAACTTGACAATTTCTACAATAAGAACTTCAGTTTTTAAATGCTGGTTTTTTGATTGTTTAGAAAACGGACTCATCCTTTCATGTAATATTCAATTTGCTTTTTTCTTTAACTAACAGCTTCTTGTGGACCTTATTCCAATCTGTACAACATAGATCAGCCCTGATCTTTCTAATGGCTCTCTATTGTATGGATATCCCATAATTTATCCAACCTCTCTTACCTTGATGCATTGCTTGCAATGTTTTGCTATAAACAGTTACGCTAAGTAAATATACTTGGGCATACATCACTTCTCTCTCTCTCTTTTTAAATGTTTATTTATGGGGCACCTGGGTGGCTCAGTCGATTATGCCTCTGACTTCGGTTCAGGTCATGATCTCACATTCGTGGGTTTGAGCCCCGTGTCAGGCTCTGTGCTGACAGCTCAGAGCCTGGAGCCTGCTTCAGATTCTGTGTCTCCCTCTCTCTCTGCCCCTCCCCATCTCATGCTCTGTCTCTCTCTGTATCAAAAATAAATAAAACATTAAAAAATTTTTTAAATAATAAAAAAATTTTTTTAAATGTTTATTTATTTTTTGGGGGGAGACAGGGGAGAGGCAGAGAGAGATGGAGAGAGAGAATCCCAACCCAGGGCTTGATCTCAGGAATCATTCATCTCTTCTCTTTTGATGGCAGGTTTCCATATGATAAATTCCTAAAAGTGTTTTAAATGTGGTTTTTTGTTGTCGTTTTTGTTTTGTTTTGTTTTGTTTTGTTTTGTTTTTAGAGAGAGAGAGCACGAGCAGGGGCAAGGGGCAGAAGGAAAGAGAGAAAATCTTAAGTAGTCCCCATGCTCAGCATGGAGCCTGACACAGGGCTCAATCCCTTGACCCTGGGATCATGATCCAAGCCGAAATCAAGAGTTGGTCACTCAACCCACTGAGCCACCCAGGCGCCCCCTGGGCAGATGTGTTTTAAATTTGACTGATATTGCCAAATTATTCTTCAAAACCGTGCAAATTTCAGTTTCAACTATGTATACCTTTTTATCTGTATTCTTCCAAACTCTTGGTTGTACCAATCTGGTTAACCTTTGCCAAGTTTGACAGGCAGAATACACCTCATTTTGTGTTCATGTGTGTTCTTTTAACTGTTGCTAAGTTTGCTTATCTTTTCACGCTTTGTCTGCCACGTGCATTTCTTCCTCAGCAAATTACCTGTTCATCGCCCTTGCTCATTTGTCTATGGCATTTCTCTTTCTTACTGATTTGTAGCGGCAGCCCTCTGGATGTTACCAACATTCATCTTTTGTCTAGTGTATGTGTTTAAAATATTTTCTTCCAAGGGTGCCTGGGTGGCTCAGTTGGTTAAGTGTCTAACTCTTGATTTCAGCTCAGGTCATGATCTCACAGTTCATGGGTTTGAGGCCCGTGTCGGGCTCCATGCTGAAAGCATAGAGCCTGCTTGGAATCCTCTCTATCCTTTTCTTTCTGCCCTTCCCCTGCTCATGCACTCTCTTGCTCTTGCTCTTGGTCCCTCTCTCTCAAAATAAATAAACTTTAAAAAAAAAAAACATTTTCTTCCATTCTTTAACTGTTGTTTGTGGTTTTTGTCATCATACAGAAGTTGTTGTTGTTTGTTCATGTAGTCAGGACTGCCACTCTTACCTTGCTATCTTCTGCATTTTGTGTCATGCTCAAAAAGGCCGTATATTTTCTTCTAGTACTTTCATAGTTTTACTCTTTATTTTTATTTATTTTTTTAAAGAACAAACCTAAGCTTTTTGAAAAAAGCTTTTTAATGTTTATTTATTTTTGAGAGAGAGAGAAACAGAGCGTGAGTGGGAGAGGGGCAGAGAGAGAGGGAGACACAGAATCTGAAGCAGGCTACAGGCTCTGAGCTCTCAGCACATAGCCCGATGTGGGGCTTGAACTCATGAACCGTGAGATCATGACCTGAACCGAAGTCGGATGCTTAACCGACTGAGCCACCCAGGTGCCCCTACTTTCTTTTTTTAGATCTTTAGTTCACTTGGGGTTTATTTGGGGCATGGTTACCAGATAGAGAATTAAACTTAAACTTTCCCTGAAATTCACAACCCATTCCCAAAGCTTTATTTAACAACCCGTCCTGTTCTTGGTGATGTGAAATGCTATCTTTATCATATACTTAATGCCCATATATCTACCAACTTTTTCTAGATTCTCTGTTGTACTCCCCTGGTCTAACTGCCTGTTCTTATACCTATATCATGCTGTCTTAATCATTGTTGCTTTGTAATACATTTGATAGTGAGTAGGCAATCCTCTGTTCTGATATTTCAAAATTTGATTAGCCATTCTCATGCATTTATCCTTCCAGGTGAATTTACTATCAACTTGTGAAGTTAAAAATTGAAAACTGCAGTGGGATCTGATTAGAATTGCCATATCTGTATAGATTAAGTTGGAAGGATGGTCCAAGATTCTTTGTGTGAAAGGGAAAAACAAAACTATGCATGGATTTGTCACATACCCAGGATGCCATGGCCAGAATCCAACAGGCTCCAAATAGGTTCTGAAATGATCCCGCTCCAGATCCAGTTCTAGAATGTCACCCTCCACTCAGCCTGCTCAGTGGTCAATTCCTGTGTTTTCTTCCTGTTGGGCTCCAACTTTGATTCCTACCTGCGTAGGAGTTACGTGTTTCTCTGGCCTTTCAACCAAAGCCTCTTAGTCTCTTAGCATGGCACTGCTGACTATTCTTCAGTATGCTCCCTGGTGCAGGGGAGTGGGCTGCCCTGCCGAAGCTGGCCAGTAGGGTCAGCACTGGACAATATCCTCAATGCCATGGCAGCAGAAGGAAACTTAGACATCTTCTAGCTCAAACTCCTCCCCGGACTTAATAGCCATAACACAGAGATCATGGAGAAATGGTCATGGGCTTAGACAAACAAAGTTATAGAATAATTGGCTGGTTAGAAAAGGTGTTTTTTTTTTTTAATTTTAACAGTAGTAACAAGTAACACCTTTCCCTCATGTCCACCTTTCCATTCCCTGAAGAGAAATGGAAAGGAAATATTCTAGGACTATGTTGTCCAAGATTCCACCAGTTCCAGAAAGCGGCTGCCTTCATGGTAACTGGGATGTTTATCTGGGTCAACCTGAAATTTCTACCATTTCTGATATTAGATTCCCATGAGTGTCTGACGGGGCCAGGACTAAGGTGAGGCAAGTGCCAAATGTACATTTGTATGACCTTGAGAATGAGCGACCCCTTAAATTTGGGACCTGCTCTGGCCCCAGCCCTGGAGTTTGATCCTTTGAGTAGGTACTGTGGTCTCTGTCTGGACCCTCTCTGCACCCATTCTAGCTACTGAGACTATCAGCTGATGATGGCTTGTGGCTAACATCCCTCACTGGGGGTCACTCCAGCCCAGGGAACTTCCTCGCCCAAAATACATCCCTTCCGGGGGGCAGCCTATGGCCAAGGACTGACTAAGGCGGGAATGTAAACACTTGGTCTCTTTTTTTTTTTTATGGTTTATTTATTTATTTTGAGAGAGAGAGAGAGAAAGGGAGGGGCAGAGAAAGGAGAGAGAGAATCCCAAGCAGGCTCTGCACTGTCAGCGCAGAGCCCGGTGTGGGGCTTGAACTTACAAACTATGAGATTATGACCAGAGCCGAAGTTGGATGCTTAACCGATTGGGGCCCCCGGGTGGCTCCTTTTCTCAACTGGAAGAGTTCTGAAGAGCTTGTCCAGCTCCAGAGTGCCAGGGCCTCAGCTCCTGCCACCAATCAAGAAGTATAATGCCAGGGGCTCCTGGGTGGCTCAGTGGATTAAGCGTCCGACTTCGGCTCAGGTCATGATCTCGCAGTTCGTGGGTTCAAGCCCCGCATCAGGCTCTGTGCGGACAGCTAGCTCAGAACCTGGAGCCTGTCTTCAGATTCTGTATCTCCCTCTCTCTCTGACCCTCCCCTGCTCATGCTCGCTCTCTCTCTCTCTCTCTCTCTCTCAGAAATAAATAAAACATTTAAAAAAAGAAAATACAGTTAGAAAAAAAAGAAGAAGAAGTACAATGCCAAGGGTGCACTGTGAGTGCGGAGCCTGCTTGGGCTGCTCTCTCTCTCTCCCTCTCTCTCTTTCTCTCTGCTCCTCCCCCAGTCTCTCTCTCTCTCTCCATCTCTCTCTCTCTCAAAATAAATAAGTAAACTTAAAGAAAGAAAGAAAGAAGCACACTGCCAAAAAAAAAAAAAAAAAAGCCCATCAGGTCCTGGAGGTCCCACCGTCCGCACTTTGGACATCTCCATAGCGATGGAGCTAAATTCCTGTACGAAGCGAGGGAATCTGAATAGCTCAAAGAACAGCCTGCCCTGGGTTCTGTCTGCTGAGATGGCCCCTGTTCAGGGCCACTCACCCTCAAGCTGCTGAAAGTATGGGCTACTGATGCCTCATAGCTTCATCCTGGAAACTGCTTTCCCCAGGGGACGGCCCTAGCGATGACTGGTTGATGGGGGCTGGGGGATACAGAGGCCCAGTGCCATTCCCTGGGGAGAACTTTGAAGGGCCACCCCACTCGCAAAGTCCTTGTACAATGAGCTTAGGTCTCCATGGCAACCACAATGGGGGACATCTTCTCCCTCTGCCTGATCCTGCCTTCCTTGCCCCCTTACAGGTGTAGCTCCAGAGGGTACCCCTCATTACGGATTTACGTGTAGCTCTTCATCTCAGAGCTGCTTGCAGAGAGCCCAGCCTAAAACATCCCCAAACTCAGGCCGAGATGGTAGGAGACTCCAATGAAGCTGACTTGGCTCCTCGACACAAGGAACCCCAACAGTTGTACAGCAACCTACTGGTGGACAGTTAAGCCTTAGCTCAACCTTAAGGTTGGCTGTTTCCAACTGTCACCAGGGTTCAAGGAACCTACCCAAAGAAAGGAGAACGCGGCCTAAACCACAGTTCACTGGTGAATTTCACTCATGTGCCCTTTTTCCTCACTTTGAATCATAGGACTCAAGAAAACTCTCAGTATTAATAGTAAAGCCTTTGGCAAGACAAGGACAAACCCAGGGACATCTGCTAGAGAACACAACCAAGCTTGTCCTTCTGAAAGGAACGGAAGGGAGCTTAGCCATTATGCTGTCTACAGGGGGTTCAGTGTTCTACAGGAATATTTTTAGTAAATGACAGAGAAAACCGTAGAAAACAGGCTGATTGATTGACAGCCAACCCAATTCTTAATCTGGACATCTTTAATAAATTCTGCAATGCAGGATTATCAATCTTATCTTCCCTGGATTTCTACCTTCACAAGGAGATGCCCTTGATTTTAGAGGCCAGAGTAAGTGGCTTTCTTTATGAAAAGGTTCCCTGTAAACGGCCGAGCCTGGGCGGCCTTGAGTTAGCCCCAGGAGCCAAATCTCATCACCTGTTCATGGGAAAAGAGTTTTTCTGACTAGTGACACATAGGGAATCAATCTTTTTATGTAAATCCTTCCTGGACTTAAATACAAGCAAAATGCAAATGTCAACTTCACCTGGATGTGGAAATGCGGTTCCAAGGAGCCAAAGTCACTATGGCGCGTTTCATGTGTCAGCAAAATGAAAGCTTTTGCCACCCAGGATCTTTTTTGGCTCCTTCAAACCTTTGAATCAGGTGCCTTGCTATTATTATCCCCATTTTGTTGATGAGCAAACTGGGGCTCAGAGAAGTTAAATAATTTGCCCAAGATTATGAAATGTGTATGGGAGAGCTGGAAACCCAACCAGTCCGCCTGAGGCAGAGCCTGTGTTTTTAACTGTGATGTTTTAGTCTGATATCCTACAGATTTTGAGCAATGTCCTCTGTACCCCCATAGCATCATAGCCACTTACATTTCAGATTTTAACACTTACATATCAAATATAATATTTTCTATGATGATTTAAAAATGTGAGGTTGTATACTTTTTTTTTTTCCAGAATAGGGGTGTGGTATATTGTCTGTTGTCTGTTTTCAAGATTTTTCAGTCAATTTGTCGACAGGTGTTTCTTACTTCCATATTAAAGGCGCTTTCCAAATTATAATTTTTTAAAGTCACAAATAAAGGCCAAAAGGAAGTTCTATGTTTGACATTCTTGAAAATAAGCATATTGAGGACAGAACAGTGTCTCTTCGAGTGAGCGTCATGAGCTTTCCATATTGAATTCTGCTGCTCAGAATTTCTTTCTTCTTTGGGGGATGGAGTTGTGGAGTGGGAGGGAAGAACAGAGGATAGGTAGCTACCCTGTAACAACTACTTCTTTATTGTTTTCTGCTCTCTGAAGATATCTTCAAACTTATGTTATTTGTTTAAACATAGTAAGGAGGAAAAGCCACTTGTCTGTAGTCTGATGACTTCAATATCGAAAGTCTTTGTAGATCTGCTTCTATTGTCTGTTTTTGCTGGTTCTCACTCATGGAGTCAGGTTTCCTTGTGTGTCTGGTTATCACTGACCGCAGTCCAGTCCTAAAACTCATTGATAGGAATAACATAAGACCTAATGGAAAAGTACCTATGCCCAAAATCTGCTTCTCTAACGCATGAGATCCATACCAGTCTGGGCCCAAGTTAAACCAAGTGCAAGGCCTGGGATTTCCTGGACCAGGACAGTCTGGTAATTGGAACCTTGTGTTGTAATTCTGTGGGTCAGGCGCTCCACTTCCAGACTGCCCTCACCCGCCCCCTCCTTGGGCCGGCTCCTGGCCCTCTCTTCCCAGTAGGCGGCAAGGCCACCCAGGATCAGTAACCCTCGGGGCAAAAGCAGCCTCTGTGCCCACCACCTCTTTGGTTCCTACTCTTCTGTCTTTTGACCTAGTCATTTCTTACTGTTCGTCAGCAATACTATTTAAGAAGATTTCAAAAGTTATTTTACGCAGTGGGAGAGTTGGTCGAAATAGTTTTGCTTGCCATTGCTAGGAAGGCTCATCCTACAAGTTTCTCACGAAATAACAAACTCAGGGCGCCAGGGAGGCTCCATCAGTTAAGCGTCCTACTCTTGATTTCAGCTCAGGTCAGGACTCACGGTCGTGGGATCCAGCTCCATGTTGGGGTCTGTCCTGGACGTGGGGCCTGCTTGAAATTCTCTTTCTCCCTCTGCCCCCTCCACCGCTTGTGCACATGCGCACATGTGCGTGGTCACTCTCCCTCTCTCTCCCTCTCTCAAAAAAATAATTAAATAATAATAAAATAATATATATAATATAAATAATAAATTAAAAATAATTATAATAATAAAAATCAGGGTGCCTGGGTGGCTCAGTTGGTTAGGCAACCAACTTCAGCTCAGGTCATGATCTCACTGCTTGTGGGTTCGAGCCCCGCATTGGGCTCTGTGGTGACAGCTTGGAGCCTGGAGCCTGCTTAGGATCCTGTGTCCCCATCTCTCTCTGCCCCTCCCCTGCTCATATTCTGTCTCTCTGTCTCTCTCTCTCAAAAATAAATAAACATTTAAAAAAATAATAATTAATTAATAATGAAATAACCAACTCAGAATAAGTTTGGGACCCTATGAATACCTGAGGTTTGATTTATGTGTCTTAAAACAAAATAATCAAGGGGCGCTTGGGTGGCTCAGTCGGTTAGGTGTCTAACTTTGGCTCAGGTCATGATTTCAAGATTCGGGAGTTCGAGCCCCGCATCGGGCTCTGTGCTGACAGCTCAGAGCCTGGAGCCAGCTTCAGATAATGTGTCTTCCTCTCTCTCTGCCCTTCCCCCAATCATGCTTTCTCGCTCGTACTCTCTCTCTCTCTCAAAAATAAATAAACAATAAAATTTTAAAAACAAAACAAAATAGTCAACTTTACAACAAAGCACCTTTAATTGCGCTCACCGAGGCCCGCAGTTCACAGGCGCGCTGGTTTGGGGTCCTCAAAGGAAGGCGGTCTGGAGGAAGGAAGGGAAGACTGTGGGAGGCCCCCGCAACATCGGTTTCACTGGATCTGCCGCTGAGCCACTGTGCAACCTTGGCCAGTGATGCCTGCTCTTAGCTGGTTTTCTCATCTGGAAAATGAGAAGAAGAAGAGTAATGTCTGACAACGTTGTCGTACGGACTAAGTGAGATTAAATAATACATGCAAAGCTTTTAGCACAATGTTAAGTGTCTGATAAACATGATGATGATTATTATCCCTAAGACGCTGATGTCCTCAGACACACGCACACACGCGCGCGCGCACACACACACCCCCTCACCAGGCTGCCCATATTCCTCACATGTGCACATAGATCTAGTCGAGAACCACTGCCTTCGTTAATGATGATTTGAATAAATCACTCAATTCCAGTGGTCTGGTTGCTAAGGACATCATTCTGAAGGCCTTAAAGGCAGACCTCCTGGATTTTATCTCCCTTAACTCATTCTGTGACCTACAAATTGAAAGGACGACAATAATTCAGATGCAGAAAGGGCCCAGAGACACCCCCGCCCCCCGATGAAACGTACCCTTGCAACCACGTGGCAGGGTGTGCTGTTGTGATAAAGCAGAAGGCTGTTTGAAAATAATCAAAAATTCTCTCAGGAAGCCCAATTATATTTTTACATCAAGAATCAAAATGCCAGCGCCACAGACTTCAGCCTATCATTCACAAACCTTTTATCCTGTAATTAAGCCAGATCTGCTGCTGGGCTAATTCTTCCCTGAATGACACCACCCTTTGAGCCAGCCCATGTGTCGGCAGAAGACTTCACTCTGATGATCTATTACCCCAATACATCACTGCGGTGAGCTGCCTCCTTAATGATTTATCCATAACACATCATCGGAGTGAGCCGCACTCATAATATATGGCTCAATAAGTCTGCGGTGGCCAAGGGGGAAAGCCACGAACAGCGGCCGAGTCCGTGACCTTACATGGTTGGTGTCAGCACGCAGAGCCCACGCTGGGCGCCCCCTTCCTCAACAAATGTTTATATAGGCGGGAGGGCTCTTGTGCCAATAGGCTTTTAAAACATGAAGAATCATGACCTTAAGAAAGCCTTATAAATCCTGAGCAGAAAAGCCCCTCAGTGGGTAGTGGGGGCTACCCTTCTAAGCCTCTCAAGTAGGTAGAAAGCATTTTCTTTAAGTGCTAACTTGGAAGGCCAAGACCACTGCACTGCACAAACCCAAGGGGTGCCATTCGCATCGCAGTCTGTGCAAAATGGTGCCCCCTAGAGTTGTGCAGTGTGCAGCCTGAGCCACCTCCCACGATAGCTCTGTAGGAGGTCCTGATTAAGAGCCTAGCTTCTGGCATCAGACAGCCTCATCTGAGTCAAGGTTCTGGGAATAATGGTCCTATTCATGGGGTTGCTATGAGATTGAACAGGATAATGTATGCAGAGCCCTATGACATAGTAAGCACTCAGCCAACATTATAGCACAACTGCTAATCCACATTAGCAACCTTAATGAATCCTGAGAGCCAGGAAGCCTGTAGGTCCAGGCTGGGGCAGCAGTCAGCCCCCGGGTATTGTGCTCTTCATTCTGTGGGGTCTTGTCTAATTGCTATGTATTTATATCCTGCATCATTCAAAAGAAAAAGGGCTCATTCCTCCCTTTGGGCAAGAGAATGCTTACAGGAATATATACTAGGATACAAATAAGTAGATGGGAGGGCGCCTGAGTGGCTCATTTGGTTAAACATCCTATTCTTGCTTTCTGCTCAGGTCATGAGCTCGCAGTTTCATGAGTTCAAGCCCCACGTGGGGTTCTGCACTGACAGCACGGAGCCTGCTTGGGATTCTTGGTCTTCCTCTCTCTGCCCCTCCCCCACTTGCACTGTCTCCGTCTCTCTCAAAATAAATGAACTTAAAAAAAAATAAATAGATGGGAACATTCAGACAAAGAAAGGGAAAGAAAGGTTTAGCAAAATTTAGGCAAAGACACTGCACCAAAACAACACTGAGAATGGGCCAGGTAGGAGCAACGGGCACACTCATGCACTCAGAAAAGCAAAGATGGGCACACCCGACAGCCCAGCAATCCACTCCCAGGTGTGTGCTCTGGCTCAGGGGGACTCTCTCTTGCACACGTTCACAAAGGAACCGATATAACGATGTTCCCTGCACCATCCCCGAGACAGGAAAAAACTGGACACGTCCACCAATAAGAAAATAAGTGTGTGACGGTGCTAGCCAGCTCTTACATGGTGCAAGCTGGATGCCAGGCATATTTTCAATGCTTCACGTCTGTTACATCATGTCATCTTCACATCAACTTACTGAGGTGGGTATTATCATTTGCCCATTTTATAGCCAGGGAAACTGACACATAGAGAGGTTAATTTGCCCAAGGTCGCAGAACTAGTCAAATGGCAGAGCTAGCAGTTGAACCCTGGCATTCTGCCCCAGGGCCAAGCTCCGAGACACCATAAAATCGTTTGTCTTCTCTTCCAGTGGAATACTATGCAGTCACGAAAAATGAATTAACTAGAGCAACATGTGGCAGCACAGCTAAATTTCAAAACATAATCCTTGGGGCATCTGGGTGGCTCTGTTGGTTAAGCGTCCAATTCTTGATTTCAGGTCAGGCCATGATCTCATGGTTCGTGAGTTCGAGCCCCACGTCTGGCTCTGTACTGACAGTGCTGAGCCTGCTTGGTGTTCTCTCTCCTCTCTCTCTGCCCTTCCCCTGCTCCCACTCTCTCTCTCAAAATAGATAAATAAACTTAAAAACAAAAACGTAATCTTCGAGTAAAACAAGCAAATTACAGAGCAATACATATACTATGAAACCACTTACAGAATCTCTTTAAATATGTAAAACAATACCATATGTTTGTTACAGAAGCATATGTTTGGAGAAAAGTTATCCTTTTTTAAATAGGAAAGGGTAAAGAAGTTCAGGAAGAGCCCTCCCACAGGGCTGGGAGGAGGGGGCACGGGGTCGGGACCAGGTGCTCAGAGAGCTGCGTTTGTCTTTGCTAAGTTCTACGTCTGAAGCTGGGTGGTAGGACATTTGCTATGTATTCTCTGTAATTTTTGTACGCCTGATATATTTTGTAATTATCAAAACACACGCCATCATAAGTTCCTATGTGACTGTGAGCTGCGTGTGACTGTAAATTCACCTCTGAATTTACTCACAGCCAAAGCGAAAAGGGACACTAAGGTACCAGATTGGCCAAGACCACGACAATAAACTATCCCCATTTTTCAGAAGCAACACAGGTTTTCTTTGAATCAAGATGTGACAGGAATTTCGTCCATGGGTCTTCATCGTGGAGAAGATGGTTAGTAACAACATTCCTACAGAAATAAAAAGGGGGAAGGAGTATCACACAGCCATTTTCTAGTGTCCCCCAACGCATGCCAATGGCTTAACGTCAGGGCGGGACCCAGAAGGAGCTGCTGTATGAAGGCCCATCTCTACTGCCAGCGTCTGGGACATTTCCAGAGGAACCGGCCTGGGTGAGGCAGCAGGGAAGCAGGCAGACCCTAGAGGCTGGTGCCTGGAGGGGAATGAAATCACCTTGACTCTGGGCAGTAATCTCCCTCAAACGTCTGCTCCTCTCTCAGGGACACGGAGCTGTGGACACGGCATCCAGGCAGCCAGTGTCTCTTCAGCCTGAGAAGATGGAGCTGTGGCGGCCCTGGAATCAAAAGGCATCCACCCTTTTTTTTTTAATGCTTTATTTATTTTTGAGAGAGAGAGAGAACGCACGCCAACACGGGAGGGACAGAGAGAGAGGGAGACACAGAATCTGAAGATAGGCTCCAGGCTCCGAGCTGTCAGCACAGAGCCCGACGTGGGGCTCGAACCCACGAACCGTGAGATCATGACCTGAGCCAAAGTTGGACGCTCAACCCACTGAGCCACCCAGACGCCCCCATCCACCCTTTGCCTAGGGCTGCTTGTGGTCGCTTTGACTTCTCACACCCTGGGACCATCCAGCTGTGTTTAAACCTTTGGTTTTTACCCTCATGGTACAAAGTAGGGAGTCAAGAGGTAGTGGATGGAAACAGAAATAGTAAGTACTTTATGTGATTATAATATTGTGATTCATAATAAGGCCTACATCCTGGTCTCTGCCCCCAGCTCCTACCAGAGCTCTTGAAACCCTTGTAATTTCCTGCGTGATAGGAGTGTCTTTTGTTCTAACGAGGTGACCCTGGGTGGCTCCTGGATGAGGGCTGGTCACTGGAAAATCCAAGCCATAATTAGAAGCTTGGAATTTTCAGCCCTGCCCCCCGCCATTCCCTTGAGAAGGGAGTAGGGCAGAAAGTGGGGCCAGATTGATCAATCTGCCTACATGATGAAGCCTCCATAAAATCCCAAAAGGCACAGGCTTCTGAGAGCTCCCAGGTTGGTGACCAGGTGGAGGGAGGTGCTGGGAAAGTGGCGCACCCAGAGAGGGCATGGGGGCCCGCACCCCTTCCCCCATACCTCGTCCCATGCATCTCTTCCATCTGGACGTTCAGCTGTGTCCTTAGTCTCCTATCCTTTAATAAACTGGCAAATGTAAGGAAGTGTTTCCCCGATTTCTGTGAGCTGCTCTAGCAAATCAATCAAACCCAAGGAGAAATTCGTTGGAACATGCGATCTATAGCCGGTTGGTGAGAAGGGTAGGTGATAATCTAGACTTTCAACTGCATGTGTGTGGCGGGGCGGGGGGGGGGGAGTGTTGAGGGACAGTTTTGTGGGATTGAGCCCTTAACGTGTGGGATCTGACACCATGTCTGGGTAGTGTCAGAAAGAAATTAAATTGTAAGCCACCGAGCTGGCGTAGCAGACGATTGCTGGTTGTGGGGACACCATCCCCCCGCCTTGCCCGGCCACATTTGGTGATCAGAAATAAAGTGTTCTATGTGGGTGGTAAAGGAGAGCTATGGGGAGAAACGCAGTAGGGAGGAAGAACTGGGTTTTCCCTGCGTGGGAAGGTGGAAAACCAAGTTTTCCCTTACAGTAATATTCCAAAGGTAGACGAACCATGTCGGTTTCCTAGTGTTGCCAGAACTCATCGCCACAAATGGAGTGGCTTAACACGGCAGTAATTTCTCTCGCACCGTCTGGAGGTCAGGAGTCTGAAAGGGAGGTGTCGGCAGAGCCGTGCTGTCTCTGGCAGCCCTAGAGAGATTTCTGCCTCGCTCTCCCAGCCTCCCCCCCTACCCCGATGGTGACTAGCAACCCTCCATGCTCCTTGGCTCATGGCTGCACCGCTCCGATCTCTGCCTCCGTCTACACAGGCTGACTTGCCTCTTTGCGAGTGTCTGTTTCCAAAGCTCTCTCTCCTGGTAAGGGTGCCAGGCATTGGATTTAGGGCCTGCTCTACTCCGCCATGACCTCATCTTCACTTGATTACGTCTGCAAAGACCCTATTGCCAAATAAGGTCACACTCCCAGGTACCAGCAGTTAGGACTTCAACGTCTCTTTTTGAGGGGGGAGGGAGTACACAATTCAACCCAAAACAGAACCTTAATAAGTGTTAATACTCAGAGGAACTAAAGGGGGGAAATACCGCAGTGGGAGAAAGAGAGAACCTAAGTTACCTCGCCCTCCTCCATCATGGAAGAAAGGCAGGACACAAGGGCTGCGGGAGGAGGTTGTCAGCTGATGTGCGGAGGTAATCACCAGAAGCACCTAACAGAAAATAGTGAACCCTGGTTGGCCCCAGGGACGGGCAGAGGTAGGAGGAGACAGAGAGCCTGTTCAGGGGTTGGTGGGGAACGAATGTGGACTGGTCATTAGGTAACATTACCGAATTACTGTTAATTACCATTTTGTCGGGCTTCATAATGGTAATGGTCTTGATGTAAGAAAAAGTCTTATTTTTCAGAGAAGCAGGGTGAAGCCTTGAGTGAGAGAGGTTATGTCTGGACTTGCTTTAAAATAGAGATGAGGCACCTGGGTGGCTCAGACTCTTGATTTCGGCTCAGGTCATGAACGCTGGGTTGTGGGGTCAAGCCCCACGTCGGGCTCCACTGCTGAGCATGGAACCTGTTTGGGATTCTCTTTCATTCTCTCTATCTCTCTGCCCCTCTCCCCCACTAATGTGCTCGCTCGCTCTCGCTCGCTCTCTCTCTTTCTCTCTCTCTCTCTCTAAAAATAAAATAAAAGACTGGGGCACCTGGGTGGCTCAGTTGGTTAAGCATCCATCTGACTTCAGCTCAAGTCATGATCTCATGGTTGGTGGGTTCAAGCCCCACATCAGGCTCTGTGCTGACAGCTCCGAGCTTGGAGCCTGCTTGGGATTCTGGGTCTCCCTCTCTCTCTGCCCCTCCCCTGCTGGTACTCTGTCTCTCTCTCTCTGTCTCTCAAAAATAAATAAACATTAAAAATTTTTTAAAATAAAAATAAAATAATTTAAAATATAAAAAATATACAGATAAGCAAAATCTTCAGAAAAGATCGAAATGAGCAAATAGAGCAAAACACTAATAATGGCTAAGTCTACATGATAAACGTATGGAGGCTAATACCATTCTCTCTACCGTCATGAGTGTTTCCATAATCAAAATTTTAAAGTGACAGGAGTTGAAACAAGAATTTAGTAAGTCTTGGGATGTGCTCGCTTTTCCACCGCAGCTCTTCTCGGACCCACAGACCCAAAGAACAGGGCTCCCAAGGTCATGTAGTTCAACCTCCTTATTTTACAAATGGCTAAAAAGGTTGAAGGACTTTCCAAAGTCACGAGGCCAAGTGTGGATGAGTTGGGGCTGGCCCGGGGTCTCCAGGAGCCCCATCCAGGGCCCCGGCTGCTGTCCCATGCCATCCCCTGCCTCAGTTGTGGGCTAAAGGAGCTATTTTTAAATGTCAGTTAACAGTGGAGGCACCCTCAGTTCCTTTATTTTTTTTTTTTAAGGCGGACATCGCCTACGGGTCACTGGGTTCTCATACATAAGAAATCTTGATTATACCTGAAAGCTCTCTTCTCTTCAACACGGCAGTAAAGTACTTTCAGGTCCTTGAGATCTTAAAGTAACCCCTTGGGGGCCTGGCAACGTATGTGTCAGTTGAGCCACAAGTATCTGTCATCTGTCTTCCACTAACATTAATTATAATATTAATTAACTTCATTAATATTATTATATAATAACAATGATAATCAATTATACTGTAATAATAATATAACACAGTTATTAATTATAAGTCAACCATGTGGGGGAACTAAGTCCTGCCTGTGAGATTTTCCTAAATTTGACCTTTTTGACTTTTACAGGTATTCAAAGTGGTTCTTTTAAAAAGGAAGCCACGGTAGGTGTGTTGATCAATCATCAAAAGGGACGGAATAAACAGCTCCAACCTTGAGAACGCGCCGCATTGGAGAAGGCCAGGAGAAGCAGGGCGGGACTGCGGCAGGACTGTGGAACATTCTGGTGCCCTCTACCTGCCAGACCCCTCCTACTCTTCTGGCTTGTCTCCCACTGCCCCTTTCTCTTCTCTCACAACCAAAAGTCAGAAAGTTAGGGATGGGGCAGGGTGGCCAAAGACCAGCTTTGCCTTCTTAGGATTTATTTCAGTTGGAAACTTTCTGGGATTAAGCTGGCTGCCTCTTGCTCTAGGCTCAGGGGCCCCGGGGGTGCGCTGGACTGGGACACCGAGGGCACACTCCCCAAGGTGAGCCAGGCACCGAGCGCCCCCTCTCCCTGGCCTGCGCGGAGTCAGCTCAGAGCTGCGCAGACGTGGTGACACGAGCCCGTCACTCCTGAGTTATACGTTGAAGGGGCCGGAAGACCTGAGGAGCCAAAGTGCCCTATATGCCAGGGCAGGGGATGAGGTTCCCAGTGGGGGGCCGGCCGGAGGAAGGGGATGATTTCCAGGAGGGCAGGGGACCCTCGCCGCTGAGATGGGGCAGGGCCAGTGCACCTCACCTGGCCGGAGCCAAGGGGAGGCTGGTGTTAAAGCCCAGGATCCAACTCTCTTTGGGCTTCATATTCAAGCAAGAATCCCCGAGCATGCTTGGGATTGAAAGAAAGCACTCAGGAGGGGGGCTGAGGAGCAACCCGGCATTTCCCGCCCAGTTCCCCAGCAAGCAGAGACCAGACCGGCCATGCTCCCCCTCTCCTGAGTCCACAGTCCTGGGCTCTGCTCTCCTCAGGGGAGCCCAGCCCCAGCAGCTCCATAGCCACTTCCTTCTGCCCCGCATCCTTATTTTGTGTAACTACAGAAGCCTTGAATTTACAAAGTCCTGCCACAACCTGCATCTTCTTGGGGTTCTGCACCCCAAAACATCCTTGGACCAAGTACTAGTATCCCTACATGTAGACGGGGAAACCATTCATTTGTCCATGCATTCACTCAACAAGCACGCTTCTTCTCAAGGATCCATTAGGCTCCAGCCCCTATGCTGGAACTGAATGCCCCCCAGAAGGGTTAAGTGACTTGCCCAAAGCCACGGTCACATGGGGAGTAGCAGTGCCACCACTGGAGCCCAGCTCTTTTGGTTTTTTGGTTTTTTTAATGTTTTTCATTTATTTTTTAGAGACAGAGCGCGAGCAGGGGAGGGTCAGAGAGAGAAGGAGACACAAAATCTGAAGACAGTTTCCAGGCTCTGAGCCAGCTGTCAGCGCAGAGCCTGATGCAGGGCCCGAACCCACGAACTGCAAGATCATGACCTGACTGAAGTCGGACGCTTAACCAACTGAGCCACCCAGGCGCCCCTCTTTTGACTGAGGCCTAAAGAGGAGAGAGGCCAGAGCTCTGCCTCGGTAAGGCACCTCAGTGGCACCCTGAGCTCTGGTGTGCTCTAGCCTAGTATCCCAGGTGACCAGTGGCAGAGGGGTCCCACAGCCCACCTACAGACAAACCAAAGTCAAATGGAGTGAGAGGGGCACAGGACAGTGGTGGGAAGGATATAAATAGATCTCTCTGGCTCTCCAGAACTCACTGCCATCCCACCCACCATTTCAACCCCGGCATCCCCCCTGCCCTTCACTGGGAGGAGGACCAGAGGGAGTTCCAGAAACTCCTGCCCCAGCAACAATGTTTTCTGAGGTTGGAGCCATTTTCTTCTGCTGGACCTCTAGGTAGTGACCTTCTGGCTTCCCTCCACAGTCTGGGGGGACACAGGGGAGGAAGAAAGGAGCAAAGTTTAGGATAGGGGGTGGGGGTGGCAAAAATGAGGAAGGAAAGAAAAAACAGAAGGAATGCCATTAAGACATTGGTTTCTTCTCTCCCACAACGCCCCCCCCCCCCCGCCTTAAAAATAATTAAATAAAAGCAAGTTTTCCGGGGGAACCTACCAACACTGGGTAAGCTCCAATAGTGGACGAGTTCCCAGGCTGTTCTTTAGTTTCCTCCTTTGTCTTTTTCTTTTATAATCGTTTGATTGATTGGCCGATTGATTGGTCTGGTGCTAGAAGGTTGGAAGGAGATAAAAGAGATAGCAACTGCTGTGGGGAGGGGCCGAGGAAAGAGAAGTGGTTGGACAAGTAGCTGGTGAAAAGGTACACAATCCTAGTCTTTTGTTCCCTCTCTGTTTTAATCTAATGCACATTGGCCTCCACCCAGTGGGAAGCAACAGTTGCTGAGAACCTTCCGAGCACTGAGAGCAAAGACAGACTCCGTGCCAAGAACTTTGTTCCTGCTCTTATTTAACCCATAGAGCAACTTGATGAGGGAGATGTCGGGACCCCTGCTTTACAGACAAGGGAACTGAGGGTCGAGTTATTCACCAGCTCCCCTAATGTCACAAGACAAAGCCATCGATCAGGGCTTCAGTCCCAGGTCTGACTCCACAAGGCCTGGGTTTTTTCCACTACTCCACACTGCCGGCGCTGCTCTCCCAGCAAATTCACAGATTTTGTCATTGACTGGAGAAGGTTAGGAAACACTGATCTGAGCAGTCTGGAGGGGCTCAGCTCCGTTAGCTCCTTCCTCTCCTGCTCCCACGATGGCACAAACAGTGTTGGTTCCCCCCCCACCCCCCTACCCCCTGCAGGCCTTTGTCATTCGTCCTGTGGCCTATTGGCTCCCATCTCTACCCTATCCCAGGCACCCCAGGACCTCGAGTTCCTAAATCTCAGCCAGAACGGTATTTTACAAGGACACTCGCCAACCTTGAAAGGCAAGGTACCCTGAGGCAAGGTAATAAAATTACTGTGGTGGAGCAGCATGAGAGTGCAGCGCCACCTAGTGGTTCTTGGGCCAATGGTCCCGGGCGGTGACATTTTCAAACCATCAATATCTCATTATTAACCATAATCACAACCTGATGTTTACTTTTGGAGAAATGTTCAGTGGCAAGGGATGCATATGCACTTCTCTGCATGTTTCAGAGGCCTGCGATCCTAAATGCCACAATGACTATTAAACAGTGTCCTGCCCATGAGCAAACAGGAGGGAGCAGAGACTGATTGTATATCTTTTTCATCTAAGCTACTCACCAAAAACAAAGCATCCGTTGAAGCCACTGACCTTTCACTCCCTGCTGGAAGGAAAATGCTTGATAAATAATAAATAGACCACTACTGGATCTTGCTTAGAACCATCTTTTAATTAAAAGAACGGAACAACTAGAAGGTCAGGTGACTGACATTTTAAGTTCCAGTCCAAGAAAAGCATCAATCGAGAGTAAAACTATACCCAAAATATAATTTCATTGTCAGCTACCATTCAACAAAAGTCCTCTTCCTGTAATACATCTGGCCAGAGGGGTCGGCGCTGGCGACATTTTGGAGAAGACGTAGCACTCAACTTCCTGCCGCCTTTGCCTTCCCCTAGCAACCTTTTCTTTTGAGTGCTGTAGCAAAAACAAAAAACAATGGCCGGGTTCAGCATCTCCCCAGAAACTGCGCCAGCATCGGACTCACCCAGTCACAGATCCAAATGCCACACGGCGCACTACCCTAGGAGTGACAAGGAAGCCATTTCCTGTCTTGCCCATGGGAAGGCAGGTGCCCTTCCTCCACCATTCAAGGTGACCCCAACCAAGTTGCCCACTGAACCTCTCAGGCATCCATCTCACTGAGCGCCATCAAAAGCTCAAAACACATGACTAAGCCCGCCAGTCAGCCCTCTACCTTTTGGCTCTTCCGGAATAGAGCTCAGGCACATGGAGACCCAGAAAGAAGTAATCATTGCATGTCCATGAAAGCACGCACGCATGCACACACACACACACACACACACACACACTCACTCACCTCTCCTCCCTCCCAGCTCCACATGCCTCTGAGGCAGTCTGAGCACTCCCACAATCAGAGCCACAACATGTCATATGCCCTAGTGCCCATGTGGTCCAGAAAACTGCCAGCCCAGTTCAGTTAGGCTTGGTCATGGCTGCAGGCCTGTCTGGATTCCCAAGAGTAGACATGCTAGGCTCAGAGAAAATCTTACCATTCCACTTGAATGACTTCATGTTTTATTTATTTATTTATTTTTTATCTTTGAGAGAGAGAGATGGGGGGGGGGGTGGGCAGAGAGATGGAGATAGAATGTGAAGCAGGCTCCAGGGTCTGAGCTGTCAGCACAGAGCCCGACGTGGGGCTCGAACTCACAGCAGTGAGATCGTGACCTGAGCGGAAGTTAGACGCTTACCCAACTGAGCCATGGAACCTGTAGAATGTTTTAGGTGGCAAGCCATCATCTATTTACAGGGAAGGGTTTAACAAAGTCAGGAATCCTGTGGGAGCACTGATTTTTCTGTAAAACCACTTTCATTATCAGAAAACATGATGCTAAATATTACACAAAATTACAAAAAGACTAGGGCTTGCCTTTTAAGGACATATGATCAAGAATCAGGCCTGCTGAACAAAAGGAAATGAAGAACTCTGTAAAACCTCGTGAATCCGAAACCACTTTTAAGTTTTGCTATATAGACGATGGCAGATGTGGGACCTATTTCCTTTGTTGGCTTTCTTGTCCCTTCTGTCCCTTAACTGAGAGCACTCACTTGGTTCAGCCCCCCACACCCATACCTCTCCCCTTGGAGAGCTCATCCATTCTCCTGGCTCGAGCCCTTACCCTTTGCTAGGGACTTGCTCCCCATCTCCCAGACATCTGACTCATTTGCAGCGTCACCCCCTAACTCACTGTTTCAGGACTGCCCTCTTCCCAACCTTGCCGCCTGTTAGTGAGGCAGCTATTCCTCTCTTTACTCGGGTTTGTAACCTTGGAACCCACCTCCAACTGGGATGGCTGCAGAGACCCAAGTCTGACGGGTCTCCTCTCCCTTCCCTGCGTGCTCCGCCCACCCCATTCTTTGGATCACATCTGAGCAAATCTTCCTTCCACCTGACACTGCATTCACTATGTTACTTCCTGCTCGAACTTTCTTATAGCCAACGGAACAACTCTGCGTAGTTATTGGGGCCACCGTGGTCTGATCCCAGCCTATCTGTTCAAACATTTTCCCACTACTCCTCAAACAGTAAAAGCATCGGTAATATTACAGGTGAGCTTTGCATTCTCTGTCTCAATTTTCACAATACTATCTAGAAGCCAAAGAGGCAAACATTACCCCTATTTTGTAGTCTGAGACGAGGATAGGCATGAGGTCACACCAGCAAAAACTGGAGTAACCAGAGGCAGTCCCAGATCTTCAAACTTGTCTTTGCAAACTGCACTATAACCTGGACATAGGCCTTCCTTGGCTTTGGCTCAGCAAACCCATGTGGAGGGTCTGCTCTAGAAAGCCTCTGTTTACTGCATTAGTGGGTACAAGTAAGAATTTCTATACTTGTGTACACTCTGGATAGAAAGAGGGCCCCTGGGGCACCTGGGTGGTTCAGTTGGTTAAGTGTCTGACTCTTGATTTCCGCTCAGGTCATGATCTAACAGTTTGTGAGTTCAATCCCTACATCAGGCTCTGTCTGCTCTGACAGCATGGCACCTGCTTGGGATCTCTCTCTCCCTCTCTCTCAAAAATAAATATACATTAAAAGAAGAAGAAACTGCCAGAAAATAAAGGGAAGGGGAGGGGAGGGGAGGGGAGGGAGAAGGAAGGGGGAAGGGAAAGGAAGAAAGAGGAACCCTGGAATGGACGACCAGGGTAAGCAAGGAAGGACCATAAATAACGGACCAGGTGCACCAACTGAATGATATGCATGAGTGCAGCCTGGAAGGGATCCATAAGGGACTTGAGATCTGACTTGAACGTCAGGTAACATTTCTGAGCAGGCGCCATTTGGAAATGGCAGTGAAGGTACAGTTTCTAAAGACTGTGTGGTGGCAGGGAGGGACCTCCTGGCAGATGAGATGGCGTGCGTTCTCCAACTTCCCCCACCTTGCGAGGGCCTCTGTGCATCTTCCTGGCCTGGTCCAGAGCTGGCTCCTCCCCCAGCTCTTCCGTAATTTTCTATCGTAACTTAAAAGGATTCCTGTTCATCTATGGCTTCCAAAGTCACTCCGGTCTCCCCAGCTGGACTTTAAGCTCCTTAAAGGCAAGAATGAGGTCACACTTCCATTCTCTCCAAACATCCCTATAGGGACCCGACCATGGCTTTTGCCCCCACCAACTGTGGGAAGAGCTCTGAATTCCCCAGTAAACTTCACAGCGTTCACGGTTTTGACTACTGAGATTCAACCTAAAGGAAGTTGGCCATAAGGGCTAGTCTCTCTCCCCTCTACCAGGCTTAGGGGGTCTTCACGAAGAGTCCTAGCCTGATTTGACAAGACCGGAACACACTGGTGAGGGTGTGGGGGTACAGGCATCCCCCTATATTGCTGGCAGTAGTAGATGTGAGCAGTTTCTATGCAGGGCAGTCTCAAAAGTAAAGACCAGCTCTTCCCGAGGCCAGCAGCACCCCTGCTAAGAATGTGCCCACAGCAACACCGGCCTGTTTGCGCAGTAAGAAGACACAGAACCACTTTGTCACCTGGCGCTCACTCAATTGCTGTGCACCCCCACAGAGGACGGGAGACACAGTAAGCAGGAAAATGAGGTACAGGACGGCAACCACAGTGTCCCCATATGCATACGCCCAAAATATTTCTGGAAAGGACGTGGTGATGGTGGTGGCCTTGAGGGAGAGAAAATAGGTGGCTGGGGACAGGTTTTAGAAAGGAGACCAGCTTTTTACCTTTAAATCCTGAACCACGCGCATGTATAGTATTTTTAAAAAGTGTATGAAGGGGCACCTGGGTGGCTCAGTCAGTTAAGCGTCCGACTCTTGGTTTCGGCTCAGGTCACAATTCCAGGTGTTGTGGGATTGAGTCCCATGTCAGGTTCCACACTGGGTGTGAAGCCTGCTTAGGATTCTCTCTCCCCCACTCTCTGCTGCACCGCGCCCCTCCCCGGGCTCATGCTCTCTAAAACAGAATAAAAAAGGGGCGCCTGGGTGGCTCAGTCAGTTGAGCGTCCGGCTTCGGCTCAGGTCATGATCTCACGGTTCGTGGGTTCGAGCCCTGCGTCAGGCTCTGTGCTGACAGCTAGCTCAGAGCCTGGAGCCTGCTTCAGATTCTGTATCTCCCTCTCTCTCTGACCCTCCCCTGCTCGCGCTCTCTCTGTCTCTCAAAAATAAATAAAAAAAATTTTTTTAGTAAATAAAACTGAATAAAAAAAATTTTTTTAAGTATGCAACAACTTTCTAAAAATGTCCTGCCTTTTAAACCCCAGAAACATAAGGTTTAGAAAAGTAATGAGTTCCCCTCCGACTGTTCCTCTGAGAGCACAGCCGTCTCTTCCACTTGCTTAAGTCCTCCTCCCAAGGCCTGGTGCCCACTGGCTGTCCACGCTCGTTGAACGGATGAGATTTACTTTCCCACCTAAAGGTAAAGCATCCCTACAGCACCTGGGTGGCTCAGTCAGTCAGGCGTCCAACTCCGAATTTCAGCTCAGGTCACAATCTCAGTTTGTGGGATCAAGCCCCGTGTCAGGCTTTGCGCTGGCAGTGTGGAGCCTGCCTGGGATTCTCTCTCTCCCTCTCTCTCTGCCCCTCCTCCCCCAAATAAACTTAAAAAATAAAGAAACAAGTAAAATAAAAGTAGAGTGTTTCCAAACAAGAGGAATTGCCAAACAGTGACGAAGGTGGCAGGAGGATGCAGCATGGCTGAAAACCGCTTGCACCTCATATACTCATTCACCTTCCATTCACCGAGCACCGCGGGCAAGGCCGTGTCCAGGCTGAGGTGTGCGCTCTGCCCTTAGTCCACCAGGACGAAGAGGAGACTGTACACAAAGAACAACAGAAAAACGATATGAGTTTTAAAATAAACACTTTCTGGGGCGCCTGGGTGGCTCAGTCGGTTAAGTATCCGACTTCAGCTCAGGTATGATCTCGCAGTGAGTTCGAGCCCCGCGTCAGGCTCTGTGCTGACAACTCGGGAGCCTGGAGCCTGCTTCGGATTCTGTGTCTCCCTCTCTGTCTGCTCCTCCCTGGCCTGTGCGGTCTCTCTCTCTCTCAAAAATAAACAAACATTAAATAATAATAAATAAATAAAATAAACAATTTCTGAAGCAACTATTACTAGTAGCTAAAAACCACTAGCCTGATCACAAATACAAAGGCTATGAACTCAGAGGATTATTTCACGTATTCAGTAAAAGATACGAAAATGAAGAAAGCGGAGCCATTGGCAAGGTCTTGTAAGCACATCTCAACACCTGGGAGGCAGGTGGCCAGTGGTGGGCAGCAGCAGCACCTAAATTAGCTGGCCCCCTCTTGGCAATCCAGCTATCTACAGAGAGGTCATCCGAATTCAGACTTTAGCTAGATGTAATCGCTTATTCATTCAAGTCTTTACTGAGCAGCCTACTATGTTCAGGCCGATGCTAATTGTCTCCACACTCAATCTATGAGATTAAAGTTAAGAGTTCTGACCTTTGTCTATCATCAATGATAGGTTCTCACTCTTACCACAAAGCACAAGTCAGCTTAGCCTCTCAAGTTGAAGATCGATAGTTCTATAGCAAAATGTAAAGAGTATCTGCAGATAGAAACAGCCCAGGGAACCTACCACAGGCACAAGTAAAAGCCTGATGGGGACAGAAAAGAGAAAGACACCAGAGGATCAAATAGAGCCAACCCACATGTTAACACAAAAATCCAAGCAAACCTACTCAGAACAAGTCCCATTCAAATAAAACTTATAAAGGTTTCCTTATGCTATTTACAATTTTAAAGTAAATTTACTTTATAAGGAGTCAGGGAATTCTTTATTTAATACCATCCTAACATAAAAGTTCATTCAAACCATGAAACTGAGTTTTATGACAATCCAGAAATAGGAACTCAAAGAAGGCAAACATAATGCCTTAGAGATCAGGAAACATTTACACAGTTCAACTGTTAAAAACAGTTCAACATTCATCCAGTGAATACAGTTTGGATGTCAGTATACACGGTACACACGTTCTTCAGGGAGGAGAGAGACCTTTCGACTGCCCTGCAGCTGCGTCCATATGCTGGTCCTGGAGGGCTCCTGGCAGAGGCTGGTTTTCCCCCAGCGCCGTTTGGGGTTTCACATCCGAAGGTGCAGATTCCCAGGAAATGTGACTGCCTTCCTTTTGCTTAAAAGACCAGACGGAAATATGTCACACAGATGCTGCCATTTTCGCTCCACTGACGTGCTGAAGCTGTATGAAGGAGCGCATTCTATCACGGAGCCAAAAACTGAACACTTATATTCCAGGTCAAATTCTATTATAACAAGCAATATACATGATAAAAATCTCTAGAGAACCATAATTTCAAAAGCCCTAATGACAACTCACTTGCTCCAAATAGCAATCATTATCACAAAATTTCAGTGTATATACATATATATATATGTATACGTTTTTCTAAATTTCAGTATATTTAATCCACCAGCGTTTGACCTGGTGTTCAGGGAGACATAAGCCAGGGTTGGGGAAGGAAAACCAAGCCTTCCTTTATCACCTCTAATGAATAGGCAATTTATCCTAACAACAGTTTTAATAATAAAATACTCACAGTCCTTGCTTCTCCTACTCGTCTTAAAAGGACACCTTCTGCCAATAAAGCCTTTCCTGTTTCCACAAATAATTTCTCTTCATCTGCTTCTCCAAGTTTTTGCAGCTCAATGTACTTCTCCACAAACCTGAAAACACAAGCAGTCACATCTGAGGTCTGTATATGGGAGAGTCATCAAGACATGCTGTTAGACAGTATTAAGCGTTCCCTTAATGGGTCATCCTACAAGAACATCTTTTTCCTCAAGCGGAATTCAACGAAACTCCTCAAATTGATAACTAAATTCCTTAAAAACAAAATCAAAAACAAAAACTATCCCAGGATGTGTAAAATGGCTTACTGTTGACAGGTAGATTTGAAGTTTGGGTTGAACAGATCAAAAGCTTTCTGACCAGATCCATAGGCTGAATAAAATTTCCTAAAAAATACAAACAACACAATATAAATTTCCAATTACAGATCATGGCCAAGAACAGAGTAAAGAAAAATTACTAGGCCAAGCATAAGCTTTTATTATTATCATTATTATTAAGTAATACATATGGTAAATATAACAAATGTTACAAAAAGGTATCCAATGAAACATAACATTCTTGCTCACCTCCCCCCAACCCCCCAGTACCCTTCCAGGAATCAACACTAACCTATTTCTTGTACATCCATCCAAGAATATTCTCCTAACATACAAGCATACATACCTCTACCCTTCCCTGTTCCAAGCTGCGTAATTTAACCCCAAGGACAGGAAACACTATAGTACATCTTCCTCTTCTCCTTAATAGTTCTTAAAAATCATTTCAGGGGCGCCTGGGTGGCTCAGTCAGTTAAGCGTCTGACTTCAGCTCAGGTCATGATCTCATGGTTCGTGGGTTGGAGCCCCGAGTCAGGCTCTGGCTGACGGCTCAGAGCCTGGAACCTGCTTCAGATTCTGTGTCTCCTGCTTTCTCTGCCCCTCCCCCACTCATACTCTGTCTCTCTCTCTCTCTCAAAAATAAACATTAAAAAAATTTTAAAAATCATTTCAAATCACTGAACTTGTTTGTTTCCAATCCTTTGCTACTCTAGACAGTGCTGCAATGATTACCTTTATCAGTATTTCTTAGTGCACTATGCAAGCCTGGAATAAATTCAAAAAAACAGTATTATCAGCTCAAGGTATGTGCATTTGCAATACGGCCTTCCAAACTGCCAAACACTTCGGAGTGCATGCAACGAGCCTCTGTGGAAAAGTGCTGTCAAAGTATTTAATACCCCCCAAAGATCTCATGTCCTCCTCTGAATATTCCCAAGTAGAGCAAGAACGTACTTATTCTACTACCTCAAGGAGTGCTGGGGGCAGAAGGGGGGGTAGGGAGGAGATTCCTCGAAAGGGGCCTGGACCTCAAATGAGAATAGGACTTTATAAATTTTGTTTTCTTATAACCGGAAATAGAGATAAGAATAAGATATATGTATTAACTTGAATAAGGTACAATCTCTGATCTTAACATTTAAGAGATGAGGAATCATACAAATTCTCACTACTAAAAACGTCAACATTTGAGGGAAAAAGCTCTGCCACTGACTTCTCAGCAAGTTGACCTCCTTGAACCTCACAGTCCTTGAATAAAATGGAAACAAGATACCAATCTTGTAGGGTTAGAGTAAGGCCTAAATGAACGTTTTTAAGGGTTTAGCATAGTGCTAATCCATGCACAGAAACAGGCGGCTATAACTGCAATGACCAGTTCGTTGCTGAGCTCCAGATTCTTCTTCCCAGAACTTGTTTCTCGCACATGTGGGAGGGGCACTGATTCCCTCACCAGGCGAGATATACAAGACCTCCTCCACAGGGGGAAAGCCCGGACTCGATTCCTGTAAAAGTCACCAGACCGCTAGCCAAACCTTTCCTTCTGAAGTTCGGCTGCCTCCTGTCCGCCACGGGGGCCTTGCACTCACGCTCTAATCCGATCCTCGGGGTACAAGATGTCCTGGATGTCAGCTTTGGCTTTGCCGTATCTCAGACGAGGCCTTCGGAAGACCGGCTCTCTCAGTGGAGGAAAAGCGTTATATATGTCAAACCAGAGGGGCTTCTCCTTCAACACCCCAGCCCGAAGCAGGTCCCGAGTCCTTAAGGAAGGTAAAATAACGAAGGCCAGTCCGTTACAACAGCCGGTCTAAGCCCCTGAATCAGTCTAGTCACAGGCTGGGACATCAGTGGGATCGCGGAGCCCTTAAGACCGAACCGGACGGAGACCGGAGCACGGGTGTTCCCCACCCACAGGTAAGATCCTTCCATACTCCAAAACCAACTAACAACGCTCAGGGGTTAAGTCCTTCTTTTTTCTCGGGTGCGTCCCACGCCCCCTTGCCCCATTCCCGTTCAAAGGAAAATGAAAGATGGTCCAGCTGGGCTCATCAGCATCTTCCTCCCCTCCTCTTTCTAGAGACCTCCACCCCGGCAGGGCGAGGGGCGCAGTCTTGAACGAGAACGGTACATTCGGGGAGTGATGCTGTCAAGCACACCTATTCAGAGACAGCGGACAGCACGAGAGGGCCTCGCGCGGCTCAGACTCCGCACTCTGGAGGCTGCCTCGCGCGACTCGACCAGTCGAGAGCCCCCATCCCGGGGGAGGTACCCTCAGCCCACCCCACCTCCGAGCACACACCGCGAGAAAACGCTCCCCACGGTCTCCAGCCGGCTCCCCGCCATGGCTGGCGCCTTGGACGCCCACGGCCAGCGGCTACCGGCTACCGGAACCGGAAGCGCCAGCGGCGGGCGAAGTGGGCGTAGGCTGCAGGCCGAGCGGAGGATCGCGGCGCGGTCTCCGCAGCCCCAGCCGGAGAGCCGAGCCAGGCAGAAGCAAAGGATGGGCCGAACTGGCGCGGCCCTCGGCCAGGTTCAGGCGGGAGCACTCGATAGCCGAGCCGAAAGGGAGGAAGCGGGCCAGAGCCGGGCAGAAGCAATAAATGACCGATCTAGAGGAGGGATTCACGCTGGCGGTTGCTTTCGCGTTTCTGGCCTTGCTGAGCCGGCTCCGGTCGGGAAGGTGGGGAGGCGCGGAGGGGAGATGATGGGGAGGAAGGAGGGAGGCGCAGCCCACGTCCGGGGACCCAGCCAGGCCAGAGATAGAGATCACGTTGGCGCTGGGCCGTACTGCGCCTTATCTTGATTGGAGCCACCGACTACGCA
>CM053565.1:26497449-26517437 GCA_028646485.1 Cryptoprocta ferox | reverse complement strand
TCTGCTCCCATCGGGATGCCCCGGCAACTAGTGTTTTCTCCGCGGGAGGCGTCGCGGGCTCGCTCCTGGCGGGGGGGGGGGGGGGGGGGGGGGGGCTGGCAAAGCGAAAGTGACCGAAACAAATTCCCTGACGGAGACTCAAAAATCTGGGGAAAGTAACCTCTCGGGATTACCCTTTGGTCGTCCAATAATTGTACTTCCGGGAAAGTACTGCAGAGAAATGAAAGCACAATTTCATGAGGATGTTTGTGCAAGGATCGTCCCTGCAGCATCGTAGAGAGGGAAAAAAATCAAATGGAAAATTATGGTTCGTGTGTCCCATGCAATCCTATGCAACTGTTAACAATGAACAAGCGATTCCACGTGTGTTTACCTAGATGAATGCCCATGACTTACCGTTAAATGAAAAAGGAAGTTGCAGAGAAACATCTTTCAGTAGGATCCTAACCCGTTAAAAGAAAACACCTGTGTAAGAGTTTGACCTCTAGAGTTTTTATTCATGGTTGAACTTTTTAATCCAATGAAATGTTTTGAATCGCATACACACAAAATATCTCCTGGGAGCCCATTATCATCTCTGTCAGCCAGAAAGAACAGCAAAGCATCCCAGAGCACTCCCACTCGATGGGACGCTGGTGAGGAGGAGGAAAGTAATGTTGAGGAGTAGTTACTGTTTGTTTGTATTGTCCTGGAATCCACACACCTACCCAGAATGTAGCTATTATTAGCCTTATTATAGATGAGACAGTGAGGCCACAGCAGGTGAAGTAACTTGTCAGATACCTCACTGACAGAGCCAGGCTTCCAGCACAGCCTGGAAAAAACCCACATGCCTCCTTGGCTGTGTCTCAAGCTAGAGACTGGTAGACCCCTGAGGTCGGACAAAACTGGCCCCAGGGGCAGGAGTCGGGGGATTTGAGGCCCAGGGCTACACTGAGAGGTGGGTCTCACTGCCACTGCAGGGCCCTGTGGCGCAGAGAAGAGAGAGAGCACAGGGCTGGCTGCCGGGCCAAGTGTAGAGATTCCAGTCTCCTGATCTCAGGAAGGTCTGGAAGGCTTTGCTCTAGGGAGAGCAAACATGCTCCCAGCTAAATATAGTCTTCCCAGGCCTCATAACAAGTTTCTAAATCTGTCCAAGTCAGAGCCCCTGCCAGCGCAGACCACAGACACACTTCCCTTCTCCCACTCAGGCCTGCTCCCCTAGGCTACTGCAGTTACCACTGGTAAAGAATTAGAAGAATGTATTCAGGGAGGAGAGCCAAGGACCCAAACCCTCAATGGGGGAGGAATTGCAAGGTTGGAATGTTTCCTCTAGATCTTCTTAGGGAAGTTATTTCCTCTTCGGAGCCCTTAAAGTTTCCCCGTCCTTGAGGCATCTGGGTGGCTCAGTGGTCTGGGCTTCCGACTCTCGATTTTGGCTCAGGTCATGATCTCCTGGTTCGTGGGATCAAGCCCCGAGACAGGCTCTGCACTGAAGGCTCTGAGCCTGCTTGGGAATCTCTCCCTCTCTCTCTCTGTTCCTCCCACTTGCACACACGCACACTCTCTCTCTCAAAATAAATTAATAAACTTTGAAGTGTCCCCTTCAGCATCGTATTTAATGCCTCTGTGACTGAGGGAGCAGAATGTTGGTGGGTAGATAAGAGGACCTTGGGGATGTGGGAGCAGGATGAATTGGGAACCTCTGACCCTGCAACAGGAAGTGTGTGCCCGAGGGAACACTCATTCATGAAAAGGAGGAAGCTGTCGGGAAGCTGGGGGCAGGCAAACTGGACATTAGAGGCTTCTGTCTTCTCACCAGGACCTCTCAAGGCTGCAAGGGGCTGATGCACTCGTGCCTCGCACTGCACCAGCAATCTGGAGTGTCTTATCCAATTGTTCAACTACCCGATGCCATAGGTGATGTCCTGACAATCTTACACAGGAGGAAATAGAACTTGTCAACTCTCCAAAAGGCTGTATTCTTTCCACTACCTGCTCAACCCCAGTAGATGTGCCCACTAAATATCAACTCCCTGCATAGCTTGCTGCAAAAGTAGAAGCCACCATTCTGCAAAGACTAAACGAGACCTGGTAAGTAACGAGTCTGGTGGCAGTTACAGCATCACTATTGCCCTTGTGTCCTGATTGCCACCTGGGACTGCAGCATTTTGATGGTATTTCATAAATGGCCTTATTGTTTTATTTTCTTGTTAAATGATGCCATTCATCTCGCAAGCACTTAAGGACTGGACTGGCCCTGTGCCGGGTCCTGGACAAGCTGACTGTCCAGTGGGGGAGACCAGCAAATTGGTAACTGATACGTTCTGTGCTGAATAGCATGTGGATTGCATGAGTTTGCTAGGGCAGCCATAACAGTACCAGAGGCCAGGTGGCTGAGGCTACAGCAATGTACTTGGAGGCTAGAAGTATTCTGGTAGAATGTAGTATTCTGGAGGCTAGAAGTCCAAGATCAGCTTGGCAGGGTGGGTTTCTCCTGAGGCATCTCTCCTCGGCTTGCAGACGGCCACCTTCTCCCTGTGTCCTCGCATGGTCTTCCCTCTGTGTGTGCCTGTGTGCACACACAGTCATACTGGACCTGAGCCCAACCTAATGGCTGCATTTTAACTTCAATACTTCTTTAAAGACTATCTCCAAACGTAGTCACATCCTAAGGTACTGGGGGTTAGGACTTCAACATATGAATTTTGGAGGGACACTTCAGCCCCATCACATCGACTGAGAAGTACTTGTGCTGAATAGCGTCCATTTGCCCTGCCAGTGCACACTCACTCTGTGTTCTTCGCCCTGCTCTGTTCCTCGGGGGGCTGACTTCTGTGAACCGCAACCCCCTGCCCTCTGCTCCCAGTTGGCTTCCAGTAGGTACCACCAGTGGGAGGCATTGGCAGGGGAATGGAAGGAAGGAGGAGAGTGAAATTAGTCTCTGTTCCCCTGACTCCCTCCACGTACAGTCCAGGAACACAGAGTCACAGCTCCACAGGGTGGCCTCTTCACGCAGAGCTCTCACCAGGGTCCAGTCACACTGTTCCCTCCCTTGCCCTGAAGGCCGAGACTCGGCAAACTGTGCCCCTCTGTTCCTAGCCATAGGTTCTAGGCTGCCCTTTGTGGCTTCCCTACACTCTGCCCACATCTTTATACATAGCGCCCTTATTTAAATAGTGCCTGGGAGTGTGTCAGGCAAAAAGTGGAAAAGCATCCCCACTTTTGGGGAACGGCCTTGGTAAGTGACAATCCCAGCGTACTGATGAAATCATTACTACCGTTACTCAACTTTGGCAGAGAGCCAGGATCAGGGAGACATTAGCTGCTCGCCTCAAAAGCAGAGGAAAACAATAGCATATATTCAGTACACAGGACACGGCCCAGGAGGCTGGACAACAAGGAGGGAGATGCTCAAGGAGGAGGCCGGAGGGCCACCCCCCTACCTCCAGGCGGTGTGTGCTCTCTCTCCCTTGGAGGCCCACGCCTCCACTTCCTTTCAAGGGTCAGCCCGAGGGCACCTCAGCCTCCAGCACTCTCGCTCACAGACTGCTCCCTCGCTCCCCGGGCTTATCCCTCTCAACCCCTCAACCCGTGGTGTAACTCTGTTTACTTGTTTGAGTCTGTCTAACTGGGCCTCTCGGAGGGCAGGAACTGGTTTTCTTATCTCTGCCTCCCCACACCCAGGCTGCTGCTGGCTCAGAGCTGCCTCTCAGAAAGTTTTCTAATCAACAGCGTGGATGAATAAAAGCAAGTTAAGACAAATGAGGCCTGAGCCATCCCAGCCCTCCTCCCTGGAGGCCCTCCTCAGATACACCATGGGTGTGCAGGCACAAGCTGGAGTTGAATGGAAATAATCCTCCACTCCACCAAGAACCTGGTCATTTCCAGTTCTGGCTTTCCTCTGTGCCTCACTCGCTGGTAGATCCATTTTACAGACCTCTGGGCCTCAGCTCTGTTATCTGTAATAGGGGCATAATTGTATCACCTACCATATAGCCTTGTTATGAAGAGAGTCAATGGGTTAATACCTGCAGAGTGCTTAAAGCAGTGCCTCGTTTATAGGCTCAATAAATAAGAGTGATGATAATAAGGTTTTCTGACCACTGCACATTTAAGAGCAACAAATCACAATTTATTAAATCACGCCTACAATTAAATCACAGCTAACAATTTGCAAAGCATGTCCACACAGCTGCCCATTCATTTCTTCAGCAAACAGTCTTGCCCCCAACAAGAATCCAGTTCAGGCAGAGGAAAGAGAGGCACTTTATGCCGCCACTAGCCCTGTATCACCGCGGTTCCTTTTTTGTAGCTAAGGAAACAGGAGCCAGCTGGGCCTGAAGTAACAATCTGGCCTTTTGTTATTAGAATTAAAGGCCAATTGGAATCACTCTGGAGCTTTCCCAGCAGAGGATGAGCCCCTTGCAGGCAGATGTTGCAGGCTGGTGTGGGCCCCTCTTTTCTTGCGGAAGGCAGAACAAATCAATCTTTAATGTGCACCGGAACTCCTGGGATCTTGGGAAATGCAGATTCTGACTTGGGAGGTCTGGGGGAAGGACTGAATTTCTAACAGTCTTCCAAGTTGATGCCAGTGCTGCTAATCTGCAGGTAGGATAGCCAACTGGCCTAAGTTTGCCCAGAACTTTCCCAGTTTCAGCACTGCGATTTCCACGTCCGAGGAACACTCAGACCTGGAAAACCAGGACAGTTGGTGATTGGATCCACAGACCACACTTTGAGTAGCAAGGACATAGCCAGCTGAGTTTGTACTGAGCTTTACAGCCCTTCACTTCAGAGTCCCCTGAATAATCCTCTTGACCTGATAAAGAATTGTGACTCTTTAATCTCTAGAAATGACAGGGTAGATGCTGGCTTTGTGGGGCCGAAAGCTTATATAATCTTAGTGGCTCTTTTAAGAAAAAAAAAGTACAAAAATATCTTTGTTTTGCAAATTTTGCAAAACATATAACCATGCAAATCGAGTAAATTCCCTTCTGTCTATTTGGGCTCTGGCCAAACAGGTGCTCACTTGCTTCTGGGAGAACGGTGTTGGCCTCTCAATGGCCAGTTCTGAGAGATGACCACCAGGTGGCAGTAGATCTACACAGCCCCCTTCGACCTCCCCAGCCTTGTTCCCCCCGTCTCCAGAAATTTCTAAATCTTCCTCCAGCTGGCCTAGCCAGCTAATCCAACAAATTAATCTCTGCTCTGATAATGGGCAAAGGAGTTCATGTGCTACTCTCTAAATAGCATATTTTCCATTTAATGAGAATGCTAAGCGATCGTTTTTAAAACCAAATAAAGAATGCTAATCGGTGAGTTCCAGACACACTGTTGGATCAGACATCTCTATGGAGATGTTTTTAAGCAGGTAGAACTTTCTGTGTTCAACAGATCATGTCTATGGAGGGGTTCTAGGTTTATCATCTCTTCCCCCGCCCCAATGTATAGCTTAGTGTTTAGGTACTGAATTTGGAGTTTGGCTACCTGAGTAGTAAGTACTACCACCTACTGGGGGTCATGTTGAGTAAGGACCTTAACATCTCTGTGCCTCAGTTTCCTGATCTGTGAAATGCAGTAATAATACTGATTTCATATAATAGTTGTGGGATTATGTAAAATAATGTATATAAACTCCCCAGAAAAGTTGCATACAGTAAGCACTCAATAAGCTGCTATCATCTTCATCATCCCATATCTTGCCTGTCTTCTGCCTTCTTCAAACCAAATTCTCCTCCTGCTTTTCCTCCAACCTCAAGCTCCTACCGGGTGCCTTAAGTGAACAGAGGGAGGGTTGAGACCCCAGGATGGTAATAACCAGGCCAGTTCTGAGCACAGCATTCTCCAGACCCATGATCTCCTCTCAAGTTGGGGCTGAGCCCTGGGGACACCGAAGCAAGGAAGAGAGGCACCAGCTGGACCAGACTCGAGATAGCCCAGCTCAGCGGTTTAGCATGTCAATCTCCAAGGAACACCTTGTGGATACAAGGAGCCCAAGATTTGCAGATGAGCCTGGCATGTGGGGGCAGATGGATAAGGCGTTGGCTGGCCCAGCCTGACACCCTCCTACGTCCTATAAACACTGTTCAGCACAGAGGGACTCATCATGTAGCAGAGGCTTTATCTGGTATGCGTCTCCATCTTCCAGTCGTATCTGGGATGCTTTCTTTGCCTTCTCTCCCCACATCCCCTCTCTGGATACAAGTGCCTTCAGTCAGTTAACTAAAAGGCAAAAGAGTGAATGGTTCTCAAACTTTGCTGCATATTAGAGTCACCTGAGGTGCTTTTACACCCTGATTCCCAGGCTAAATCCCAAACCAATGAAATCAGAATCTTTGGGAATGGGGTCCAAGTTTCAGAAATAATTCCAGTATATGGTGCCTGGCTGGGAAGAGCATTGGAGGAATGTGTAACTCTTGATCTCGGGGTCGTGGGTTTGAGCCCCACGTTGGATGTAGGGATTACTAAAAAAAATAAATAAACTTGAAATTCCAGGGTATAGCAAGTTTGAAAACAGGTGTTCTAGAGTAGTGTTTCTTCAGCTTCAATGTGCATTCAAGTCACCTGAAGAGTTTATTAAAATGGACATTCTACGGGTACCTGGGCAGCTCAGTCGGTTAAGCGTCCAACTCTTGATTTCAGCTCAAGTCATAATCCCAGGGTTGTGGGATCGAGTTCCACTTCAGGCTCCATGCTCAGCATGGATTCTCTCCCCCTCTCCCTCTCTCCCCTGCTCTCTTTCTCAAAAAAAATTATTGAAATGGACATTCCTGGGGCGCCTGGGTGGCTCAGTCGGTTAAGCGTCCAACTTTGGCTCAGGTCATGATCTCACAGTTCGTGGGTTCAAGCCCCGTGTCGGGCTCTGTGCGGACAGCTCAGAGCCTGGAGCCTGCCTCGGACTGTGTCCCCGTCTCTCTCTGCCCCTTCCCCACCCATGCTCTGTTTCTCTCTGTCTCAATAATAAATAAACTATTAGAAGATAAACAAATAAAATAAAATGGACATTCCAGTCCAGTAGGTCTAGGGTAGACCCTGAAATTGTGTGTTTCTATCAAGCTCTGGGTGATACTGATGGTGCTGGTCCATAGACCAAATTCTGAGTAGCAAGTTCGTAGAACTGTGCTTCTCCAACTTGGCATGTATCAGAATCATCTGGAGGGCTTGTGAAAATACTCCCAGTCTGAGCTTCAGTAGATCTGGAGTAGGGCCCCCCAACATGCATTTCTCATAGCATGTGCATTTCTAATGTGCTCTGTGGTGCCAAGGCTGTGAACAGAGCACGCGTTGAACAGCATTTGGACTCAGGCAGCCCTGGGCCCTGCTTCCAGCTTCACACCTTGCTAGCTCTGCAATCTTGCAAAGTTACTTAACCTTTCTGAATTGTCATTCCATCATCCGTAAAGTGGCCATTACTGGGTCAGATTAATTGAGCTAAGACAAAACACCTACCATACATACTGCCCTGTGTGCTGGTCCTCAAACTTGCCTGCAAATTTGAATTCCATGAGGAGCTTTAAAATAAATCACCCCATGGCTGTTCATTTAATTGCTCTGGGGTACTGAGCATCAGGATTTTTCTTTAAACTACTCAGGTAATTCTACAATGCAGACAGTACTAGGCAGCAGCCTGGCACCGGAGCTTCCAAACACAAGACTCAGATTGGGGGGCTGCCCTCCCCCATCTCTGATTCAATATGTCTGGGGAGGGCTGCACAACACCAGGGCCCCTGGCTGGCTCAGTTAGTAGAGCATGCTGCTGATCTTGGGGTTGTAAGTTCAAGCCCCATGCTGGGCATAGAGATCACTTAAAAATATTTTTAGGGGCTCCTGAGTGGCTCAGTTGGCTAAGTGTCTGACTTGGGCTCAGATCATGATCTCACTCTTCGTGGGTCTGAGCCCCGCGTTGGGCTCTGTGCTGACAGCTCAGAGCCTGGAGCCTGCTTTGGATTCTGGGTCTCCCTCTCTCTGTGCCCCTGCCCCACTTCTGCTCTCTCTCAATATATATATATATATATAAATAGATATATACCATATATATACATGTTTTTAATGCACAGGGCCAGGGTTAGAGGATAAGCTTGGTTTGCCCACATCCAAACAATGTATGGAGAGCATCACCAGCTGTCTCCCCTTGGTCTAACTGGGGGTGACGGAGAACCTGTCAGGAGCACAGGGGGAACCTACATGGTTCCTCCAGACACTGAGCTCAAATGTGGCAGCAGGGGGAAGAGCGATGGCCTTGGCCTGGGTGACTGAGAGCCCACAGTAAGATGTGAGTGAAAGCCACAAGGAGGCCTGTGGGCTCAACACAAGAACCTGTTAACCTTGAGAAAACTGCCCTGTCTGCAGACAGTACCAGCTTCCTCTTTGGGCAGAGCTCCCTGGCACGGGCGGTGGTCCAGCACAGCTGGGGAGCAGGGGAAAGAAAGCCAGAGGTCCTGGAATGAGATCTCTACGGGCCTTCGCACCTCTCTGCAGCCTCCCGTCACCGCTACTCCAGAAGCTTTCTGGGTATTTGGAGAAGGGACCGGCTTTCGCCTTGGCGGTTTCCTTTGCCAATGAGCTAGCGGTTTTCTTCCCCAGGGCAAGCAGGACGGCGACTGCGCAGTGCACAGCCAGCAGGTGGAAGAGGTCGCCCTGAGGGCGGCAGGTCTCACCTCGGGAGTGCGCTGCGCGCTGCAGAGAAAGCTGAGCCCTTGGGGTCTTACATACGCTGCGGGTTAACTGGTTAACCCGGCGGCCGAGGCAGGTGACCGTGGGGTGCAGGGCGGGGGGGGGGGGGGGGCGGCGCTCCAGGGGCCAAACCCTGCCCAGGACAAGAAGAGAGGAGGAAGGGTCCAGCCCACACCGCCGGCCACATCAGAGCACCAAGAGAACACCAAGTCTTTATTACAGGAATTCCTATGAAACAGCTCCAAGAAAAAACCCACACATAGGAGAAAAACACCTAACAAAGCAACACACACAGACGTGGGGCTGGGGCTTCCTCGCCATGCGCCGGGCGGGGTCTGGGCCACACTCCCAGGGGCCCCTCCTCTGCCCCGGGGCCCAGGCTGTCCGGAGCTCGGGCTGGAGGCCCAGGGGCTCCTCAGGGGGCCACAGGCGGGTCGCAGGGAGCAGCAGAGGGCGGGCGGCCCCGCACCAGCGCCCCGGGTGCCAAACTTCGTCAGGCTCCGTGGGGCACTGCGCGTCCCGACCCCCACCCCCCCATTCCCCCGGGCGCCCCCCATTCCGAGCGCGCTGGGAAAGCTGGGTGCGATCGCGCCCGCCAAGCCCTCATTATCTAGGGGTGACTTGCGGCCACCAGGGCCCCGCCAAGGCTTGGCTCCCACTCCCATCCTCCCCACCCAGCGCGAATGGTCTGGGCTGGTTCCCCACGGCTGGAGCCCCTGAAGCCCCGTTCCTGCCCAGGCTCTCCGGTTCTCCGGAGAGGTCAGCGCGTCCCCGCCTTGAAGGCTGGCCGGAGAGACGAGGCCATCCACCCTCCCACTGGCAGTGGTCGGTGCCCGGTAAGGCTCGTAGAACCGGAGTGTGCCTCCTCGGATCATTCACCTTCTTGTTCTTGGCAAGAGACGCCCAGCAAGCCCTTCTGCCCCAGGCGCCCCCACCCAGGCTGGCAGCCTCCATCCCCTTGCTCCTCAGTCCTGTACTTTCTCAAGGATCACTTGAGAAGCTACTGCTGCCCACCTGTAGTAACAGCAGGACTTCTGCCCAGAGCCCCCCCACCCCACCCCGGAGCGCCCCCCTCCCCAGTTCCCATCCAGAACTGGCTTTTGTCTTCTGCCACAGTAAAGAATCCTCCTGCCTGGCCAGAGTCCTCCAGCTCCGGGGGCCACCTTCCCCATCCCTGCTGGGGGCCCAAGCCAACCCCAAACAGAGGCAGCCAGAGGGGCAGTCAGTAGATACCTCTGCCGTGACCCATAACTCTCAGAGGGAGCCTGAGTGACTGCCCAGGGCTCTCCTACCCACGGCTCTGTGCAGGGGTGGCACCAAGGGTCAGCAGCCCTGGGGGAAAGGCTGGGATGCAGGAAGTCACGGGGGAAAAAGGGCCCAAGGTGTCCAGGAGGGAGCTGGGGATTGGGGTGGGGGGGGGGGTCAGGCAGTGTCTGTGGCCCAGAAGGAGAGATGGGGAAAGGCAAGAGGCAGGGGCTTCACCATCCTGCCCTCTTGGGCACTCCAACCCTTGCCTATTTCTGGGATTTTTTTTTTTTTTTAAAGAAAATGGGGGTGGTGGCAAGTTGGTGGTGGTTCCTGCATTTTGGCTCATCGCCCATAGAACAGCCTGGTTACAAAAGGGGCTATGATTGGCTGCCGCCCCTAGGGGCCCCCAGGTCCTTCCTCCAATCACAGCACAAAACTCCAAAGTTCTAAGTGGCAGTGGCAGTGGCTGGGCCAGAGAATCTCAAGGCCTCAGTACTCAAGCACCATCTGTCCGGCTGCAGCTGGGCCCTTCAGCTGGGGGCCGGTTTTGCTCTCCAGCTGCCTCCGCCAGGTCAGCTCATCGCTGGTGAGGAGGACTGCTGGCATCTGGAAGGGAAAAGAGAAGGAAGAAGTCTTTCAGTGCAGCCCTGTAGTCTTTCCTGTCGGTGGTTCCTGGAGAGATGGTTTGGGGCAGAAGATACCAAAGGCAGGCACTCCCTCCTTCTTCCAGGGACTCTGTGTCAGCCAGGAACTTTGCCTGAGGTCGGTGCCCTGACCCAAGCTTGGGTGCACCGGACCCAAGCTCCTACAAAAGCGGGAGCAGGGCCTCTCACAGCTAAAGATAGAGTAGGGGGTGGAAGTCCAGGGGGAAACGGCTGTATAAAGACTGAGAGGTGGGGAAGCGGCCTAGGACATAGTCATAGCTCAGATGAGCTGGACCAAGGGAGCCTGTAGGGGCAGAAAAGTAAGTTGGGGTCAGAATTCAGTGGGCCCCGCACACCAGGCTGGAAGTTCATAAGCCTGGGCTCAGAGGGCCCACTCAGACAGCAAGGGGGAAATGGCAGGAGAGTAGTGTCCTGGGGATGCGGTGAGCCGAGCAGGGACAGGGCAGAGACCAGCAAGCGCTAACCAGGCGGTGGGAGTCCACCAGCGTGGGGATGAAGGGGGTGGGGGAAATGAAATGGGGAAGTCCAGAGAAGGTGTTGTCCGACTTCCAGTGAGGTCATGCCCAGGGCTGGAAAGACAATCCTGGACACAGCTCGGGGTGCAAAGTGGATGTGGCGGGCTGACGGAGAGGGAGATTCAGACTCTGGAGCCCACTGCACAGAAGTATTGCTGTCGCTGGGAAAGAGCGCGGTGGACTGCCAGAGAGGAGTGAGAGGACTTGGAAGAGAGTCAAAGGCAGAGCTGGGGGAGGCTGGGACAGAGGGACCCGGAGGGGCAACAGGAGCAGCAGGAACCACACAGAGAGAGGAAGGCGGCCCAGGAGTCCTGGGCCACAGAAGCTGGGGGTGGGGGTGGGGGACACACGGCATGCGGATACAGAACAGGGAAAGGACCTGGTCCTGCCTGGTGACCTTCCTGAATCAATCCAGGGATGGTGGAGAGGAAGCCACTTTTTCGCAAGTTGGGCAATGAAGGAAAACTGTGAAACCTCTTGGCTTTTAAGATGAGGAACAGGGTATAGACTTCAGGAAGAAGCTGGAAAAGGAAAAGCTCGAAGACTTGGGAGAGAGAGAAATGATGGCAAGGTCCTGATGTGGGGCGGCTCTGGACCAGACACTTCCCTGGGGAGCAGTGGAAAGGAGACGAATGGCAGCAGCAGAGGGGGTGTGGCGGCCCTTCCGGTTGGCTGTATCGAGCATTCCGGACCAGTGGGACTCTCAGGCGCAGCTTGGTGCATGAGGAAAGCCTGAGTGCGCCCACATCCTGGGGGATGTGACAGGCAGTCAACCCAAAGTGACGGGAAGGCCAGCCACCCAGACTGGTTGGTCCACAGCTATCCTGCGGGAAGTAAGTATTGCTTCAGTCCGAACCAGGGTCATACCTGCCACACCGTCAGCTCAGGAGGGCCTTGTAGCCAGGGGGAGGAAGGGTGGGCGGGCAGCTCCTGACAGGGAGGCAGTTGGAACAGGGGCAGGCTCCACCGAGCCCTGGAGGAGGTGTTGACATTCCCGGATCCCGCCCCCACCCCCACCCCGCCATGCACAGGAGAAGAGGAGGAAAAGCAGCCTGAGGGCCCAGGACTCCAGCCAGAAACAGAGCTGCCTCGAGAGAGAGGCGGTTTCTTCATCTGGTTGTGGCCGATCCTACACCACCCAACCCAGGCTGGCACCGGGAGGGTTCTGTGTGTGCTCGGCTGTGGTGAGGCCACGTCACTTTTTCTTAAGTGGTCCTCTCACTGTGCAGTGTGTGTCCTAGACTATCTTCTCAGTTTGGCTGCAAACTATCAAGGTCAAAGCTGACTTCTTCTCCCTTCTTCCCAGGATCTGGCACAGGCAGGTGTGATTACTTTGCTGGAAGGAAGGAAGGAAGGAAGGAAGGAAGGAAGGAAGGAAGGAAGGAAGGCAGGAAGGAAGGCAGGCAGGCAAAAGGCAAGTTCCATGCAGAAGACCATGTCCCATCTCACAACAAGGGAAGAAAACCAGGACCTGAGCCATCCGGTTGCCTGAGCCCAGTGGCTCTGGACCCTGGGAGGACACCTCAGGGAGGGCATGGCAGGCCCAGTCTCTGGGCAGCCGTGACTCCAGGCCTTACCGCTTACTGTCCTTCCCGTAGGGCTTCCTCCATCTTGGGCGCCTCCTGATGCCTTCCCCGGAAGTCTTCATCTGAAAAGCAGAGGGAAGTTGTCTCATCCTCCACAGTGCAGGGTGTCACCCAGGCACGTCCCCCAGGCTGGGCAAGGGAGCTGACCCAACTCTCCTCATCCCCCTTGTTTGCTGGGGCACAAGCTGATTCTGGGGTGGGGGGATATGTGGGTTTGGTACAGTGTGGCTCCATCAATGAGCTCTGGGACTTTGGACAAGTTCTTCCCTCAGCTTCCTCATCTGTAAAATGGGTGCATTGTACCTGCCGTATTGCCTCTAAGACCCTCCGAGCCCTTGCTTCTGGTTGTCTCCTGACCAAAGGGCCCCTCTGCTCTGAGGCATTAGGATCAGGTTCAGCTGTGGGCCTGCTGGCATCTAACACAATTGTCTTCTGGCCCACAAGGCCTGTGGGGAGGGACTGCATGCACGCTGGAAGGCCGCCGGGCCCAGAGACGAACACTGCACAGCGCTTGGTTCTCAAGCTGAGGCCCCTCCACGTGAGTAGGCCTGCCTGCCCCCTCCCACCCCAGAGAAGACTCCCCAGAAATAGCACCCGACACTTTGTGCTCCAGGTAGAGATCTAGGTGGAGTTGCGGCTGGGGCCCCCTTTGGGGAGTGGAAGGAAGGGAGAGGCAACACGAACCAGGCGGGAGGACCCATTTCCTTGGGTCACCTGCCCACCTGCCCATGATGTAACCTCCCCCAGGTGGGCCCACCCATGAAATCCCTGGGCCCTCCTCTGGGAGGGTCCCCGATCACAAGCAACGTAGAGCTCAAGCCTCTCTGCCCCCCCTCGCCTCACCGCAAGTGTGACCCTCCACGTCCTCCAGCAGATTAGCCGTGGACACCGCAGCTCCCAGCCTGCAGGGCCATTCAGGAAAATGTCTCAGGGACGGGGGCGGGGGGGATGCCATCGTCCTCCAGGTATACCCACTCCCCGCCCTGGCAGTCTACCACCCACCGCAAGCCCAGGCAGCTCCCACCGTCCTGGCCTTCTCCCCAGCGCTCCCCAAAGCCTCCTTGGCGTTGGGTGAGCAGCCAGGCCGGAGTTTCTCCCCCAGCTCCCATCTCTGGGGATAGAGAAGGGGCTTCCTTCCTGTTCCCCACTGGCCGGTTCAGCTTCTAACACCCTGGCCCCCATGTGACAAGCATGGGTGGGAGTCTGGGTGAAAATGTGGAAAACCTTATTTTCCCTCAAGGAACTGAAAGTGAGGCGGCAGGGGACAAAGCGCAAAGTGGCAAGATCTACAGACCAATTCCTCTCGGGAAACGAGAGAGAGGTTTGCTGATTTCAGTGAAAGCACCAAGTTTTCTCCCAAAAGCAGATTAGCCCGGCCAGAAAGTGGAGCCATGGCAGGACAACTTGGGAGCCCACAGAAGGAAGCAGGCTACGCTGGCCTGTCCCCCGGGCCGATCACGGTGGTCTGGCCTCGGGGCACGAGGAGGAGAGGGGTGGCCACAGAGCCCGTCCCAGCCCCAGGGAGAGCGCAGTCTTTGGCCAGGGGGGTCAGCGCCCCCCGGCACCCGCAGCCCCCCAACAACAGGCCGGAAAGGATACGACTGGTGCTTGGACAAGTGTTTCCTCTTTGACTTCCTCATCCTGGTCTTCTCGGAGAAGGCCCTGGCCAGCTCGAACAGCTTCCTCCGGGTGGCTAGGGCAGAGAGACCCGTGAGCCCTGGGCTGTGGGCCGCAGCTGCGGGCAGTCCCACTCCACCCCCCTCCCCCGGGTGGGTGCAGGCATCAGGCGACAGGAATGCGGCAGGCGGCAGCTGTCCCCAAGCAGGGAGGCTGCCCTCCCGGCCTGGCCTGCAGGGGCAGCACAGGCCACCAAGAGCGGGGCCAGGCCCAGGCAGGCGGCCGAGATCCGGGCATTCCTTCCCCAGCTGTGACAGACACCGACGCATCTTGGCTGTCTTTCCCGCCGCCTCCCCCGCCCCCATCGCCACCTCCAGAGATGGTTCTGGGATTTCCATGACTAATCCGAGATTTTCCCTGAAATGGAGCCTGGAAGGATGGCAGCCTCATTCACACGTGCTTATGTGGTGGGGGGGGGGGGGAGTGCATCCTGGCTGGCAGGACTTTGAGGGGAGAGGTCACCGACCCCCCTGGCCTCCTGCCCGCGCTTCCCCACTCATCGGGCCTGGGCCAAGTCCCCTCAAGCCACAAAGAACATGAACTCTGAAACAGGGACGGAGGTGGGGGGTGCAGCACATTGTTATTTTTCTGCAGACAGCTGGCTCAAGAGGATTTAAAACTTAATTTGTATCCAGACTCAGCCGCAGAGAGGGAAGTGAAGCAGGAAGGCTGAGGGAGCCAGCCTGCGATTAAAATGTCACTTTGGTTCACCCAGAGTCAGCTACCTTAAAAACACCCCGGGGCTCCCTCCCTCCTCGGAGGCCACGGGGCCTGTCTTAGGAGAGATGGGGAGGGGGCCTAGACTGTACTCACATTTTCCCATGTGTCTTAACTTGTCCCTGAATAAGGCATCTTCAGACACAGCAGGATTGGCGTCACTGGTTCCTGGAAGGGGAAGATACCCCTGAGGGCCAATGCAGAGGGAGAGCAGCTGCCCAAGGCCCCCGTGATAGGGGGCGGGGGTGTCCCAGGACAGGACAGAGGATGGCCCCAACCCTTCCATTTGAGGAGAGAGGCAAAGATCAGTCTTCTTCCCTAACCAAGAGGGAGCTTTAAGAAAGGAGGACACGGGGCGCCTGGGTGGCTCAGTCGGTTGAGCGTCCGATGTTGGCTCAGGTCATGATCTCACGGTTCGTGGGTTCGAGCCCCACGTCAGGCTCTGTGCTGACAGCTAGCTCAGAGCCTGGGGCCTATCTTCAGATTCTGTGTCTTCCTCTCTCTCTGACCCTCCCCTGCTCACACTCTCTTTCTCAAAAATTTAAAAAAAAAAAAAAAACACTAAAAATTTAAAGAAAAGAAAGGAGGACACTAGGGGCTCCTGGGTGTCTCAGTAGGTTAAGCATCCGACCTTGGCTCAGGTCATGATCTCACGGTTCCTAAGTTTGAGCCCCATGTCAGGCTCTGACTGTCTGGACAGTCAGAGCCTGGAGCCTGCTTTGGATTCTGTGCCTCCCTCTCCTTCTGCCCCTCCCCAGCTCATGTTCTGTCTGTCTCTCAAAAATAAACATAAATAAAAAGAAAGGGATTGGAGGAGTATGACACCAGGGATTGGAGGAGTACGTCTGTCTCTGCAGGGCCCTGCTTGCTGGGGTATGGCCTGCTGTGTGCGTGGCTCACACACGCTCCCAACCGTCCGCTTCTCTGACCGGCTCCTCGTTCCACAAAGTCATGCCGGTAGCTTGAAACTGGCGTGGTGGGAGCGTTTACATCATGGAAGGCACCAGACTCTAAGCACTGGGGCTGCTCCTGCACCCTGATCTGGCTGTTAGACACGCACTAGCACACTGGCCTGCAGCCTGACCCAGTGAGAGAGCTGATAAGGGAATGGACACAGCAGGCATTTGTCCGTGTCGATTCCCTTCTCCTCCCTGCCTGGGTCGGCTCCTCCATTAACTCCCTCCAGACTCCTTAGACAATGAGTAGGAATGAGAATAGGGCCAGTTCTGAAGTCAAAACCCAGTTGGCCACCTAGATTCTCCCACATCACTCAGCACCCACTTACGCCTCTCGAGCCCCTGCTCTCCACCCTGCAACTCGGCTAATCCCGAGTCACCTTGCCTGCTAAGTCCCCTGTGAGTCATTAGGATCCGTCTCAGCAGCCCTGGTGCATCCAGTTAATTCAGGATCAAGGACAAGAGACTGTTGTTAAAACTCCCAGAAGCACATCTGGTGGGGCCTAAGCCTCAAGCCTGCTGCTTAGGAATCAGTTCCACGGGATTTTCTCTCTCTGAGCTGGGATCAGCTGCGCTCCCTGTCCTCTGCCCTGCCACCCCACTCCACACGTCATGTAAGGTGTGGTTCTGGCAAAAGCTGCCGCCGCCGCTTCCTCTGCGGTGGGCAGCCTCCGTAAGCAAGGAGGAACTGACTGGCTAGGGGCCACAGGGACATACGGCAGGGTCCAGATGTCAAGTAGGGGATCTACACCTCCTAGACCTCTCTGTTCCCATGTTCCTGGCTCCAGCCCAACACTTATTCGTGCATCCCAACAGCCTGCTGTCCCTGCCTGGCCCCCCTCCAGCGGGTTAGGGCTCCTGGGGGGGGGGCTGCCCCTCTTTTGAGGCAGTTCTTGCTTCTCACCGTCTTGTACATGAAGCTCAAAGTTCTCTTCTTCCAACGCTAGTGCGGGGCCTGGCCAAGATAGCGACTGAATGCTTCTCACCATGAGAATTTGCTACAATCAGTAAGTGTGTCCTCAGCTTTGCTGCTTGGTTCTACCCATTGTTTGGATGTTTCTCCTGCATTCCCCAGGGCAGAGATCAAGCCTTGGAAGTCTCTGAGTCCTTCCTGAGCCCACTCACCATGGGACATTTGTGGTGTGGGATGTCCCCTTCCTGCCCATGCTCCGGGCACTTTTTGAGGACTTCAACCAGCCTGTTAGCCAATCCCAGGGGGGCCCCAGCAGCTGCTGGATTGGTAAGAATCCAGGTGTGCTAAGTGGAGGGCCATGTCACTCACAGTTCTGACCCCACAGTGTGGTGGTGGGGTCAGGACCCTCCCCGCCAGCCTATTTCCTCACCCTACCTCCAAACTCCAAACATGCAAAGCACAGCTGGGTTGTGAGCCTCTATGCCCTCCAGGCCTCTCTCCTAGGAGGGCAAGGTTACCTGGGGCAGGAGAGGGAAAGCCAAAGTCATTTCCCACAGCCACGCTGTTGCTGCTGCTGCTGCTGCTGCTGTTGGATTTGGATTTCTGGGATTCGTATTTCAAACGATCTGGAAAAGGACCACATTCCTGTCAGGACAGTTAGCTCTCTCCCAGGGGCACCCTGGGCTGAGACGCAGGAGGTTGTCGGAGGCTAAGCCCCCAGATCTCACATGACACACACAAAATATGTGCACACACACGTCGACTGGCTCTCAGAGAACCAGCTGTACCATAGAAACTATGCCCCGACAAGCACTTGGAATGTCAGAACATCAGAATTAGAAGGATGCTGAGAGATCATAGAGTCCAACCCTTCATTTAAAAGGAAAGGCCCTGGGGCACCAGGGTGGCTCAGCGGCCTAAGCGACTCTTGATTTCAGCTGAGGTCATGATCTCGCAGTTCATGGGATAGAGCCCTGTGTCAGGCTCTATGCTGACAGTGTGGAGCCTGCTTGGGATTCTGTGTCTCCCTCTCTTTCTGCCCTCCCCCCCCCCCTTATTCTCTCTCTCTCTCTCTGAAAATAAACTTTTAAAAAACAAAGTAAAATAAAATAAAGCAACCTTCTCTCTGCACACCTTACTCCTCCCCAACCACACACTGTCAGTCTCTCTCACACAAACACACACACACAGACACACACGCCCTCACAGGCCTCTCACTGCACCCCACCACAAACGCTCCCACCCTGAAGGGAATAGGCAGCCAGACTGGGGAGTAGAGCCCCCAGCCAAAGATAATCCAAACTGCCAAAACACTTGAGAGTCCCCTGCCCTGATGTCCTCTGCTCAGGGACGCCCCTGTGGACCCAGCTCCTGGCCACGGCCAGCGCCTGGCACACAGCAGACATGCAGGGGCAAAGAGAGGGCCTGAGAAGGCACAGCCCTCTTCCTGAGTCCCGGGGGAGGGACAAGAGTTGGCTGCTGGCCTGCGTCCCTGCTGGCAGACTCCCAGGGCTCCCCCAGGCTCACTTGGTGGGGGTCGTGTAGCAACAGGAGAGGCCGCCTGGGCCTGAGCTCGGTGCCCCAGGCTAAAGCGACCCCCAGCCCCTGCCCGCGGGGCAGCACCTCTCTCCAGGGCCAGGAGGAAGTCCCGGTTGCGCTGCAGCTCCTTCATGAACTCCTCATTCTGCAGGAAGAGCGCGATCCTCTCGTCCTCCAGGTACTGCTTCCAGAGGTTCTCCTGGTCCCGGGCCCCGGGCCCGGCCGAGGGGGGCAGGCCTCTCTCCCCGCTCGTGGGCTTGGAGCCCCCAGTGTTACCCTGACAAGGGGAGCAAGCACACCGAGGGGCTGCTCACAAGGGCACGTGCCGCACAGACAGCCACGCACATCTAGGTGCACGCGTGTTCTTTCCCAGGAGCCTCCGGCCTCACCCAGGGCTGCACCCGCTACTGGGCTCTAGTGGTCAGTCAAACTCCCAACTTCGCAGGCCGGAGGCCTCTCAGTAGGGAAGTGGCTAGGTCTTAAAATCTATTTTTCCTCCCCCTTAGACCCTCCATCCCTCGTCTGCACCCTGAACAGTCCTGGAAAGGGATATGCAAGTTGCCCAGTAGCTTGGCCACCTCCCCATGGATTCCCACACTCCACACTCTCCCTGTCCTGCCTGGCCCAGGGCAAGGCTCCCTTCTGCAAGGGCCCCTCAGGCCGTGCCAACGTCAGGGGCAGGAGCGGCCCTTTCCCGTGGGAGGGAGGGAAGGTGCTCTGCCCCTCTGTTGCCAGCTGCCCCCAGGCCCACCTCCCTCCAGCATCAGCTGATGGCCGTAGCCACAGACTCCTCAGGACTGCCACCTTTCCCGGGTGGAACAGGAAGCCTCCAGGCCCAGACAGGAAATGAGGTTTTGGGTTCAATATTCTTTCCTTGCGAACCCAGGGCAAGAGAAATAGCTCAGCCCAGGCTTATACATCAGGAAGTGAAACGGGCTGGCACAAACCATGGGCAAGCGGAGGTGCTGCCCAGGCAGCTGGGGACCTCCCCCGGTACCTGTAAGCTATCCAGCTGCTGGGGCAGGATGCGGAGAAAGTCATCGGGGAGGTTGCCCAGCAGTGGTGGGTTCCAGTTACGATAGCGCCTCTGGCTCGAAGCGGGTCCGGAGCCCAGCACATCGATGCTGGAGAGTGAGAGGGAACAATGTGGGGGGAGGGGGAGACAGTCAGGCCCAAGCACAGGTGTCTCAGCCCATCACACCGGATCCTGCTTAGAATGGCATTTCTGCTCTGAAGCCTCCCAAGGCCTCCATGGCCTCCAGGACAAAGGCCAAGCATCCCATCTCATCCTCCCAATCAGGCCTCTGCTAACCTCAGTATCTGGCGCTGGGTCCTAGGCTCCTTGTGTTCCAGACAGCCCTGTTCTCCAGCCACCCTGTGCCCTCAAGGTCTCTAGGCCTAGAGGCCTCTGTTCATGGCGCTCAAGTTGAGTGTCATGTATTTACAGGTAGATGTTTATGAATGTCCTCTAAAGACAGCGGGCATCTCCCTGGCACTTAGCACAGTGCCAGCTCGTG
>CM053565.1:26305786-26497349 GCA_028646485.1 Cryptoprocta ferox | reverse complement strand
GGGGGGGGGGGGGAGGGTGCGTGCGGGAAGAGAAGGGGGGCCACGGCTCCCCGACCCCAGCCTCCCGCCTGGCCGTCTGAGGCCTGAGGGCAGCCTGGGGCCCGGCCAGGGGCTCCCACAGCTCCTCGGCAGCCTGCAGCGTGGCAACCGCAGGACACGTGTGCTGCTGACTCAGGGAAACGACACACACAGAAGGCAGCGGCCGGGGGCGGCGGGCCGGGCTCTCGCCTGGCTTTGATTCGCCTCCAGCTCCAGGAATCCCGCCCGCCCCCTCACTCAAGGGGAGCTTTTCCGGGCTGCCGCTGACTGTGGAAATAACTTCCTTTCCTTTTCTATTTTGGGCAGGTGGCCTGGCAGCACGAGGGGGGGGGCGGGGGCGGCAGCAGACGGGATAACAAGCTGCTAAGTGCCCGGTGGGAGCCAAGGAAACCCGCATGGTGTCCACCCTGCACCCTCTCGCTGTACAGGTGAGGGAATGCTCCAGAAGACCCGGGACTCTGAGTCCTTGGCAGATCTCTCTCCACATCGCTCTGCCGCCTGTCACTGTTGGAGGCTTCATTTCTCCCAAGGGCCCAAGGCAGGGGAGAGGATGCCCTGTCTCTTAGGGACTTGCAGACCACCCGGGATCGGCCCCAGCACAGAGATTTCTTCTCCGGCATCTTCCCCTAGGACACAGGTACCCACCACGCCAACTCAACCACACCCGGAGCCACCCAGGCAAAGGCAGAGGGAGAGTCCCAGAATTGCATTGGGACCCCTCTGGCCATTAGTTACTGAGCCCTAGAGGGGAAAGGGGACAGGAGCGGGAGGCACCCCTCCTTAGTCCCCCATTTCCCTGGCGGCTGGGCCCGTGGTCCCAAGGAAGGACGTGCCCAGTCCCTCCCGGGCCCTTGCCCTGGCACGGGCAGAGATGAGGTCAGCCGCAGCTGCGAGAGCCAGGGGGGCCCTGAGCCCAGGCGGCCCAGGCAACTCCATTGTGGTCGGAAAGGAATGTCAGAAATGAGCTGAGAGGCAAATAAAAAACTTCCAAGGCTGTAATTTCAATAGAAAAACAGCAGGTGGCCTGCGTGGAGGGGTGCCTTTGGGTTTGAGAGACCTCTTTCATCCCGGAGACAGAGGGAAGGGAAAGCTGGGGGTGGGGAAGGACAGAGAAGGCTGGGAGGCTCTCCTGGCCCCTGGTCCCTAAAACTAAAACTTCACATGCATCAGACCCCCAGGTTTACCCATGGGATATCAGACTCCAGTAGGATTTCAGACATAAACCTTCCAGGCAGGAATTTTGGTAAAGACTGGACACTGAGGCCTGGATGGAGTCAGGCCCTGTCCAGGGACACACAGATTGTACAGGCAAAATCTGGGCTCAGGGGTCCTGACTTTCTGGCCACTTACCCCTGGGATCACCCTGCATCTCTGTGTCTCACCAGGGCAAGCTCCCCCGCCCCCCCCCCACACAGTGTGCAGTCCCTCAGAGGCCTCCTGCTATTCCTCCCCCCACCCTCCTCCCGAAGCCAGAAGGAGATTCTAAGCCACTAACCTGATCCTGTCACTCTCCAGCTTAAATCTGCTGGCTGCAGGATAAGGCTAAAGCTCCTCAGAGGACCCACAAGCCCCCGCCCCCACCCCCACCCCCATGATCTCCAGCCTTCACGCCATTCCACATTTCCTGGAGTTCCTCGGACTCCTGAAGCTCCCGGATGGTTCCCCCTTTCCTGCCTCCTGGCCTTTGCACATGCTGCTTCCGTTGCCTGAAATGCCCTCCTGTCCTCTGCCTCACCAGGACGCAGCTCAGACATGAGTTCCTCTAGGCAGACTTTCTTGCCCCCAGCTCTGTACCTCTCTCAGACTCTGATCTCCCTGGGGGTCAAGGCAGTGCCATATTCATCTCAGCACTGTACACATGGGTCAGCACCTGCATGTGGCAGGTAACTCAATAAATGCTGGGAATGAATGTTCTAGGCCCGGAGATGGCCTAGGGGTGGATCTGGGCCATCCTGGGACAAAAGGGCACATGCTCAGAGCCTGGCCCTGCTCCTCGAAACACCAGCCTGAGAGAATCAGCAGTGGTCTCAGTGTTCTACGTTAGAGCTCAGAGGCCAGCCGCACGGCCCGGGATGGAAGTAGAAGGAAACCACAGATAGTAGGTCTGATCCATGCCCAGGACTGTGCTAAGTGCTCTCTCCGCGCACGGTGTCTCATTCAGTCCTGACAGCAGTGCCGAGGCTGGGGTTAGTAGTCCCACTTCACACGCGAGGGGTGCGAAGCTCAGAGAGGTAAAGCAGTGAGCCAAAGCCCACACAGCAGAAGCACCTAAAGTATCAGAAGTTGGGCAGCTGAAAGACGGGGGTGGGAGAGCACTTTCCTTTCTTCTGACTCCACAACTCAAGCTCTCGTCCCTGTATCCTCTCCAGGCCCAGCAAGGCCTTCGTTTCCAGGTCAGGACCCTGAATCTCAGGCCTCTGGAGCCCTGGTCTAGTGCTGAGGTCGTCCTGCCCCCACCAATGGCTTCCATCACTGAGCTGCACCACCCCTGCACCCGCAGCAGCTGAACACCGGCCAAGGGAGAGGAAGGATGTGGCCCGGGTGCCCCTGGGTTCACGCTGGGATTCTTATGGCCTCAGTGTTTGTTTGTGAAAAAGCGGCAGAACCACTTTGCCTGACAGAAACTGAACCATTTGCAAAAGCATCTTGGAATATCAAAAAAAAAAGAAGAAGAAGAAGAAGAGTCAAAGGAAAACTATTTAGCCCTGGGCTTCATGACTAGTGACGGGCTGCAAGTCCTGCAGAGACCTCACCCAGACCAACCCACTTTCTCCCTGCCTCCCCCACACACACATTGCAGCCTCCTGGTCCCCCCTGCAATAAAGGAAGGACCCCGGTTCTGCTCCTGTCCCTGACTCACAACATTGTCCGCTCTGCCCTGTATCCTTCCTTCTAGGCCTCCATCAGCACCCCTGAGCTGCGATCACAGAGAATTTTCTCAGTAAGGAAGGGAGGCAACAGACACAGCAGCGAGGACATTGGTTTTGGAATCAGAACGACCTGGGTTCAAAGCTCAACTGTGTAGGGGCGCCTGGGTGGCTCAGTCAGTTAAGCGTCCAGCTTCGGCTCAGGTCATGATCTCACGGTTCGTGGGTTCGAGCTCTGCATCGGGCTCTGTGCTGACAGCTAGCTCAGAGCCTGGAGCCTGCTTCAGATCCTGTCTCCCTCTCTCTCTGACCCTCCCCTGGTCACGCTGTCTCTCTCAAAAATAAATAAAAAACATTAAAAAAAAAAAAGTTCAAAACCTCAGCTGTGTAGTCTTGAGCAAGTTAGGCTTCGTTTCCTCATCTGTAAAATGAGGCACCAGGGCCCACCTCCTAAGTGGCGACGGGCAAAGCCTCGCCGGTTTCCAGCACTTAGGAAACGGCAGCTACTGTTACCCTCCACACGGGTATGACAGAGTTCACTACTGCCGCCTGAGGCCTCCAAGATCTCTGGAAGGAAAGATCTGCTGGAAGAGCCCCCTGTCCCATCCTGTGCCCCGGCTCCTCAGCACCCCAGCCCTGAGCCATTCTAAGGAAACGCAGCTCTAGGACAAAGAGGCACCTGGGCCCCATCCAGCAGCCCGGCTACAGACGAGACACACAGCACCTGAGAGTCCGCGCGACCCCGCTGACAACCAGCTTCGTGCTCAACTTCCAAATTAGAGTCCCTCACCTGCCAGAAGTCTCCAAGGACCCAGGAGTCTATTCCTCAGCCCCCAGTGATCAAACTATCTCAGAAAAAGGCTTAACTCGCTCCCATTGCCTGAAAATCCCCCACAACACGCCTAGGCCCTGGATAGATAATAGATCTGGAATACATCTCCATTCTGTCAATCACTGAAGACTCAGGGAGTGCTGTGTGGAAGAGGATTCTGAAGTTTGTCTCAACTGAGCAGGAAAGAGCACAGTGATCAATTAGTAACGTTTGCCGACGGCTCAGGAGGGGAATCCTCAGTACATGTCCCCTGTGCTTGTTTCTCCCACTTGCATCGGCCTTGACTGTAAGATCCCAGAAAGCAGGGCTGAGCCTTATTTACCTCTGTGTCCCAAATCACGTTCAGCATAGCACCTTGCCTAGAGTCGGAATTTCGTGAATATGTGCCTTTTCAATCCCTACGGCGTGAAAGTTCTCCTTGGTATCTAGCTAAAATGTCTCTTGCTGCAGTAGGAGGCTGTTGGTGGTGGAACAATATACTGAAGGGTCCAGCCAAGTTTCCCGCTGTGTTTGTGTCTCAAGCCCAACCCCTGAGCCCTAGCCCCCCCTGCCCTGGGAGGAGATGGATTCTCACCGGGGAGGCGGGGTGGGAGGAGCCAGCGGGTAAGGCCTGTCGAACACATGCATGTGGTAGGCCGGTGGTGAGTACACCGGCGGGGGCTCTTCATCCGAGCTATCAGGTTCCAAAGTCCTCTCCAAGATCTATATCAGACACAATAATAATAAAAAAAAAGTTAACAATCCTTCCCTGAATTTAAATAACATTCAGACAAAATCGCAAGTGGGGGCAAGGACGCATAGTAAAGGCACGCTGTGTGGCTGGCGGGGGCGTAAATGGATACGGCCACCACTCTGCTAAACTGTTTGCTCTTATGTAAAGCTGAACGCATGGCTGCCTCTGACCCTACAATTCCAACATACTCAATGGGCATGAAAGCACACGTCCCCGAAAGAATGTTCAGAGCAGCATTACCCATCCAAGCAAGGTTTAAAACCAGGCAAAACGAATCACAGTGATAGAAGTCGGGGCACTACGACCTCTGTGTGGGGTACCAGAGGCTGCAAAGGGACCCAAGGGGGTTTCCAGGATCCGTTGATATTTCTTGACCCGGGTGCTGGGGAAACTGCATTGAGCCACAAACCTATGGTTCGTGTGCTCTTCGCTACATGTGTTACTTCTGTTAAATAACTTGAACGTCATTCTCATGCTCTCTCTCAAAGCACCTCCACCTCAATTAGCTCACCTTAACCTCAAGCAACTTGGCAAGGTAGGATAAGGATCGTTACTCCCATTTTACAGATAAGGAAATTGAGACCCAGGCTAAGTGACATGACAAAGCCGTATGCTATTTTTAGAACTGAGTTTTCAACTTGGACATGGTCTCCACAGCAAAGATCTGTCTTTCAGGCACAGCCCCTGCAACACCCTGGTTGGATTCTCAGGGTGGAAGGTGGCAAGGGGAGTACCCAGAATGCCTCTCCCTCCTGGACTCCTCTCTTCATCCAGAAGCCAGAAAAGGGGCAGGGAGAAGCCAAGGGCTGGGCAAGACCCAGAGCCCCTGCTCCATGGACTGCCCTGGATCCTTCCCCAGAGACCCACAGGGCATCTGGGGCACGAGACGACCAGCAACCAGGAGATCCCAGGTCAAACAAACCCCAGCTGACCTACACCCCTGCTCCCCACTTCTGTTCCCATCTCCTCCAAGACCAAAGAACATGCGAAGGGCTCAGAGGCTGTCCATGGGCCTGAGGCCCCAGGCCCTGCCTTTCAACCCTGAGTTTGCGGAAGTCACACCAAGCTTTTACGCAACCCGGGCAGGGCCAGGCTGCACTGGCTCCTCTCTGCCCTGAGCCCATCCATGCCCAGGCACCCAGGGTCTCGCAGGGACACCTGGCAGGTGGGTGAGCACACACTCGAGTGCATCCACGCTCACTCACGCACTGCCACACTTCGTGCACGCACAGCCAGCCCAACCCAAGGAGGCCTCCCGCCCTGGAATGCACTAACGTTCTTTCCTTTGAGGCGGAAAGTATTTAAACAGATGTGTCTGCAGAAAAAGAAGAATGTGGCTGCTTTTGGGCCACTGCTCTGCTTACCCCACATTTCCACAAGAAGCAAAAAGAGAGAGAGAGAATGCTGCAAGCCCCAGTACAGTGCACTGGGGAGCCCCTGGCACCTGGCACAGGACAGTGGCTCCGCAACTACCGGGTGCACCCCGAGAACGGATGGCTCCTGACCCCCAGCCTGTGCCCCCTGGTCTTCAGACCCCGCTGCTCTGAGGGCCAGGGTTCCAGACCCGGGCCTGAGGCCGACTTCTCCCTCAGTGGCTGGCCTGGCCCCACTGAGGCTGGCGTGAAGGAGATGGGGGAGGAAGGGAGAGGGAGAAAGTACTGTTTCCAGAAGGAAGCTGCTCGGGGTTTCCTAGGCTGTGGCCTGCAGCGACCCGCCTCCAGACTCCAGGAGATCGGGCCTCGGGGGGCTGCACCAGGAGGCCCCCTCCCCCGGCAGCCGCTCCTGTGCCTCCGCACAGCCTCCTGGGGCTGCAAGAACCAGACGTTCATCAGAGGCTCCTGGAGCAGAATGAGGAAACGCCAAGGAGGCGGGCAGCGGGCCAGGCACGCTCCAGAAAGGCCGAGCCCGAGTCTCCAGGGAGAGTAACCCCAGCCGTGTTTCTGGCCTCCTTCTGCCTCTCTCCCTGCAACCCCACCAGCCACAATGAGGTTGTTCTTCTGGCTCTAAAGGTGCTGAAGTTTTCGGTTCTGTGGCCTCTTGGCTTAACTCAGTGTGGGTGATGGATGCCTGCCAGGTGCTCTGGGGGCTAGGGTCTGGGCCATTTATCTGACAGGAGATATTTCTCGGTGGCAAGGATACCCCTCGGGCAGCCCCCCATCCATCAGCCCCCAGCGAGGGGGCTTTTTCCAGTCAGCCGTTATTGTCATTCCAGCTGCTGCTCATAAATTTTCTGAAACACTTTCCGCTGGCTCAGGAACTGCCTGCCGATGGGCCAGAGCTCCAAAGGTGGGGGTTTGGGGACACGGCCAAGGCGGGGTGCTGAGAAGGGGCTCAGTTTGGAAAGCAAGGGTCTTAGAAAAATAGCACGCACAGTGAAGGCCTAACTAGGGGACAGTGGAGCCCCACGGAGGGTCACAGGCCAGTGGGTGCCCTGCACAAAGGAGGAAAGATTATTCTCCCCCACCTGCCGGACTGCAGGATAAATGAGACCGTGGAAGGGGTCAGAGGAGCAGAATACTTTCCTTCCAGCTCACACGTAGGGTTGTATTTGCAAACACACACACGCATGCATACACACAGGCACACACGCGCACACATACACTCCACCCTCCTTTCCACAAAGATGATCTGGGTTTTCTAAGACTCCTTCCACTGGCTAATCCAGGCAGGTCAAAGGAGTGGTCTCCCCAGGAGAGACTAAAGAACACTGCGCAAAGACAGCAGCAACACTGATTCACTCAACAAACGTTCCTTGGGGGCCTGCTATGTGCCAGGACTGTGCTGGGTGCTGCACAGGGGCGAGCCAGATGCCGTCGGCCACAGTTTTCTCCCCAGCCTGGAGAGAGAAATCCCAGGCAGCACCCACTAAGGGAGGTAGGGCAGGTGGGGGCCTCCCTGCAGGAGGACTCGGCTGGAGAGTGGATTCAGCAGGGCTGTGCTAAGATGGAATTTGAGGCCACATCTGGGTCTAGGTTTTCTCTGTGAATGACAGTAATAATAAATGCCACCTCACAAGGCGTCTGAGGGCCAGAAGGACCAATACATCTAAGACATGTAGGGTGGTGCCTGGCACAGGCTGCGACCCCATGAGGAACAGAGTTAAATCTCACCTGCTCAGTCTTGCCCACGGCCGCCTGTCCTGCAGGCGGTGACCCTATCACAGAAAGACTCTGTGTGCTCCTTACCCAGGCCCTGTGGAGACTGAGCGGCCAAACATTTACTGGACTCCTGGGAGGGGCGGGGTGGGCCCTGATGCAGCAGGGGGGCCCCTCCTCCTCCAGGACCTCCCTGAGGAAGGAGGGAGGAGCACTGCTTGCCCCGGCCTCCCTCATGCCTTGGCCAGAGGAATTGAATTAGGAAGTCTGAGGTCCCTCCTCTTCCAGGGCTCCCGGTGCTGTAAGGATGCGGCCCTGCTTGCTCTCAACCACCAGGCCTCCTCACCTTGCCGGTGTCCGCTCAAACCAGGCTCCGGACAGACGGTCCCCCCGCCAGCTCCCTGGCCACTCGAGCTGTTTCACCTCTGAACCTTTGCACAAGTGGTTCCCTCTGCCTGCACACCCTTTCCCTCGCTCAGTAGTCTTTCCTCGTGCTTCGGCTTAGCCCTCCCTTCTCTGGGAAGCCATCCTGGAACCTTCTCTTTCCATGTCTCCCACCAGAGCACTTACCCCCTGAGGCTGTCATTGCCTGACTCTTGGGAGCTCTGCGCCAGCAGAAACTTAGTCTGACTTGACCGAGGTGGACACCCAGAGATTCAAAGGGAGTCTTTCTAGAAAAATCAGGCTAGAGGGCCCCAGCCTGGAATTGCTTTTCCGTATGTTGGGGTAGGGCCCGAGTGTCTGCATTTTTAACAAGCTCCTCGATTGTGAAGACCCCTGAGTAGGGCCTAGTACAGTGCGTGGCACACCACTGAGTAGGTGATCAATGTTTGTTCATGACTGCATGATTTCTGCCCGTAAAAGGGCACTGACTGACTTGGGTATGGTGTTCCTAGGAGAAACCGGCTACACGTGAGCTAGAACTCAGGCGGGGGAAACAACCGAAGTCCTCTGTGAGGTTCAAACAGCGCTGGAGCTTCGGGTGAATGATCGGGGCCGCGCCCCTACCTCCGGGGGGATGCTGTCCTCCGAGTCGGAGCTGTCCTCGTAGACGCTGCCGCCACCGCCCTCCAGGTTCATCTGCAGCAGCTGGTCGATGGTGGCGTCCACGGCGCCGCTGTTGGCGCGCAGCACGCACTCGATGATGTCGTAATCCATGTTGGGGAACATGGTCTTGAAGTCGTCCATGGCCTGGTTGAACTCGAGGCGGCGCACCTGGCGGGCGGGCCGGCTGTTGTTGAGCTCCTGCGAGGCGGGCGCTCCGCCCCCGGCCCCGGCCCCGCGCGCCCCGGCGGAGCCGCCGCCGCCGCCGCCGCCGCCGCCGCTGCTCCGGCGGAACAGGCTGGTCATCTTGCCGAGCCGCTGGGGGAAAATGTTTGCGGCCGGCGCCGAGCCCCTGCCCCCGGGTCCCTGCGCCGTGGCCGCGCGCTCGGCGGGCTCGGGAGGCTCCCTCCCGTGGCTCCCGCTCCCCGGGGCGGCCGGGAGGGGGCGGGGCGCGCGGGGTCCCCGGATCAGGAGGCTAGGGCGCGGGGCCACCGGCGGCCCTCGGGGAGCGGCCCTCGCGGGGCGGCGGCATCCGGGCCCGGGCAGCTCGTCATCCACACCCCCGGGGCATCCTGGGGCCGGCTCCACCGACGGTCCCACCTGAAACAGAGGGAGGCCGAGTCAAGGGCTGAATGCCACGGGGATAGGGGTGCTCCGGCCTCGCCCGCGGGAGCCCCACTTCTTTGTGCTTTCTCTCCAGCTGCAGTAATTATTGAACAGCCACAGTTCTGTATGGACACAGGATTGCTACCAGTTGGCCAGGGCCAGGCGCCATGGGTTCTGCGTGGGCTGACGCAGGACACCGGTGTGAGGCAGGCGCTAGTACCCCCGTTTCCCAGCTAGGAAAACTGAGGCATAGATGCTGAGGAAGTGGAGGAGTTAGGATTTGAACCCAGGACTGTGGCTGCTGGTGTCAATGGCTACTCCTACTGCAGAGGAGCCCTGAGGACCTGAGGCAGGAGGGGTCTGTACAGGCCCCCCCATCCTGCCCCACTGGGCTCCAACCCACCCACTCTCTGCTTCTCACATCAGGGTCCCAACTTGATCGCAACACCATGGCCTTCCAGTTTGTGGAGAGTGCCATTATATCTGCGACAGAAAACTGTCCTGCCCACTCACAACCAAGCATGTAAATCACTGCGAGCGTCACCGTTTTGTTAGTGCAGTCAACTGAGAGTTGACTATAGCTAAAAACATCACATTCTGACTTTCTCATGCTTATTGGCAGCTTTATTTCAAGGGACCCTTGCATCAAAGGGTATTTCCTAAGTCTGATGAAACAGGTGCAAACCTGTTTTCCCTTTTCTAGGACTTGGGATCAGAATCGTTAACAGCTGACGTTGAAATGTTCGTGTGAGCAAATCAACATGATGATCCTCCGTGCCCTGATTCCAGCAGTCAAACAGCTGACCGTATAGGAAAGACAAGAGCTCGGGGCGCCTGGCTGGCTCAGTCGGTTAAGCGTCCGACTTCGGCTCAGGTCATGATCTCGTCGTCTGTGAGTTCAAGCCCCACATCGGGCTCTGTGCTGACAGCTCAGAGCCTGGAGCCTGCTTCGGATTCTGTGTCTCCCTCTCTCTCTCGGCCCCACTCCCACTCTGTCTCTCTCTCTCTCTCTCTCTCAAAAATAAATAAACATTAAAAAAAAAACTTGAAAAAGAAAAAAGAAAGACAAGCGCAGAGGAGCATGGCAAGTGCAGGAGATGGGCTCGCACTCACCCTGGGGTCAGAAGATCCAGCGCTACCATGGATTCCCTCTCTCCCCTTAGGACATATTGTTCCCCAGTGCCACCACACTGAGATTCTAACCTACTGGAAAGATCTGTGTCCTGAGAGGCATGAGGAAATTGTCCAGGGCTCCTGTTTCGGGGCTCCTGGTGGGGTGTCTGCCCAGTCCAGAGACGTGAGCTGTATTCAAGAATGGAAAACTAGAAGCACTTGGGCCCCATGCAGCCTCTGGACAGTGTTGTTACAGAACTATAATCCCTCCCAGCTTCCAGAACACACCTATTAACACTCTGGTGTATCTACACCTAGATACTTCCTTTATGCATCTACTACCGTATGTATGAATTTCTTTTCCTGAAATGTGTTCAAACCATACATTCTTTGCAACTTGTTTTTTCCCCTTAATAAGGCATTCTAGTCATCTACTCATGTCAGAACATATAGATCCACTTCATCACTTTTAATGCCTGGGTGGTATTCTGTTGACTGGGTGAAGCGCGATTTATCATCCATCTTCTTACACCCCCTCTCTTCCCAAATGAGCAACTCACACCCCAGAGAGGCTAGTGCCATTTCACAAGGAGAAACAGAGGGGTGACCTCCAATGATCAGTCCAAGAACTGTTAATGAAAATGAGCCCAGGAAGGTAGCCAAGTATGACATGGCCTCCCACAGCCGGCTTTAGACACCCCAACCCCCATGTCCACACCTCCCACCAACCCTGCCACATCGGGAGATGAGAGGATGCTGGTCTGACTCTGCCGGAACACTTTCCAGGGCGAGGTGCTACCCTGAGCTCTGGAAAGCTGCGCTGAAGCCTCTAACAAAGACCTCAGGGGCCTGGGGCCCAGGAAGCCAGTGCCCAGGGCTGCCGTCTGCTGTCCTGGTATCATCACACATTCAAGTCGGTGCGTTGTGTTAACACCCTCTGGAGTAAAGCCACCTTCTCCCCTGCCCTGTAAGTAACTTACTAAGAGATGGAGAGACTTGGTTCTCACTTTGCCAAGGGGAGATCCTTGGAGATAGAAGCCAGGACCCGATCCACCCCTGGTGGAGGAAGAGGGAAGATGATGGGGTCCACATTTCCCCCTTCGAGGTCGTCCGGACCGGCCCCTCGGGCTGTGACTGTCAGGAAGTTCCCGGACCCCTACCGTTTACAGGCTCAGACCCAGGGGTGCAATCTCTGCTTTCCACTCCCCAGCTATGGGACCTCATAGGCGCATCCTCTCCTCTCGGTGCCCGATGCCCTCACCCGTACTTATAGGGCTTCAATGAGAATTAAACCAGAGAGCCAGCAGTCAGGACACTGGCCGAGCTACTACCCAGAGTGGGTGGATGGGGTCCTTCAGCCCTTAGAAGGAGTACTGATCCGGGGCGCCTGGGTGACTCAGTTGGATGAACGTCTGGCTTCGGGTCAGATCATGATCTCGCGGTTCGTGGGTTCGAGCCCCCGTCAGGCTCTGTGCTGAGCGCTAGCTCAGAGCCTGGAGCCCGTCTTCAGATTCTATGTCTCCCTCTCTCTCTGACTCTTCCCTGCTCACGCTGTCTCTCTCTCTCTCTCTCTCTCTCTCTCTCTCTCTAAGATAAATAAAACATTAAAAAAAAAAGAAGAAGAAGAAGAAGTACTACTGATCCTCAAAGCCCTGGAGGAGGTCTGGGCAGCTGGAGACACCACAGTTGGTCAAGCAGCCTCCTCTTCCATTTACCCCAGGGGAAAGGCCTGGAAAAACAGAATTTTCTGTGTGTGCCCCTGACATGTCATGGCTGACTCTGGGCCAGCCCCCCAGCCTGCTGCACATTTCAGATGAAGAGACTGACGCCCAAGACTTGTTGGAATTGCCCACATGCGGCCAGCAGCAGCAAAGCCTAGACTCTCCCATCAAAGGTCATTCTGTGAGGAGAAAGTGGCTCAGAAATGCTACTGGGAAGTGCAAGGGAACAGGAGTCATCGTTCAGAAACACCATTTCCACAGGACCCTGCCGGAATACACAGATCCAAAAGCCAAGTTGCCTATAATCGGCACCAGGTGGGGCCGTGCATGCCCCTCCCCCCTTCTGAGAGGACCAGCCCTTGCTAAGCTCAAGTGCAGAGCATGAGGCCAAGGCTGAGCTGGCTAGCACCCCTGGGGGCAGGAAGGACTGTCGTAGGGGTCAGTGTCATCCATGCCAGGCTGCCTTTTGCAACCAGCACAGCTCAAATGAAAAGCTGTGTTTAAAGTACATGGAAGGGGGGGGCGCCTGGGTGGCTCAGGCGTTTGAGCGTCCCACTCCATTTGGGCTCCAGTCATGATGGTCAACGAGGAATTGAGCCAGCATTGGGCTCTGTGCTGACGACATGGAGCCTGCTTAGGAGTCTCTCTCTTCCTTGGTCTCTTTCTCTCTCAAAATACACTTAAAAAATTTTTTTAAAAACACACATGAAAGAATTAAGGCAGGCGACATAGGTTTACGAGCCTATGCCAGGCACCCCCACATTTAATCTTCATTACAACGCCAGAGATAGACACTCTTGTCTCCATTTCATATCTGTGGAAACCAGTTCAGAGAAGTCAGGTAACTTGCACAAAATCACACAGCCAGTGCATAGAGAGCCACCTCCTAAGAGCCAAAAATGCCAAGTCAGGCTGGAAGGGCTGGGAGCCAAGGCAGCTCAGAAGTGCAGCCGTGTGTGGCCCAGGCTCAGGAGACTGGGCCCAGCCTGGCTGACATTCCAGCAGAGGAAATGTGACCTAGACAGCACTGGGGGAGGGGAGGGGAAAGGGCGTCTGTTGGCTCGGCCCCAGAGCTGGCTCTGTGACCTTGGGGAAACCACTCCACCTCTCTGAACCCCAGCTGTTGGGTGCTGGCAGGGCAACAGAGAGAGATAACCCCTGACCCACTTCTGAAAAAGGAAGTGAATGAAACCCGTTGAGCCTGTTGGATGTCTTGGTCTTGGAGGCCAACTCCGAGGCTCTCCTGAACTCTGGGCTGTGAGTGATCTGGGAACTGGGAAGCAGAAATCCCACACCCGTCCCCAGGTCCCAGGGAGCCAGGCCTTCGGCTCCCCCACAAAGGCATCTGGGACTGGGGGACAGGGAGCTGCAGCCTGCCAATCCGCACTCCAAGCGGGAGGAGGCGGCCAAGGCCTGAGTCACTCCTGGCCTGACCCAGCAAGGTGGGCAGGCTGCCCACATGCTCGTCTCCTGACCTTGCCCAAGGTCGTCCCAGCCAGTCTCCTGCGGGACCAGGGTAGGGTCCACTGGGGAGACGTGAGAGCCCCGGAGCCAGAGTCCTGGGCTGCCACGCTGACTGGGCCTAGCGAGGCTGCGTGACTTGGAGAAATCACTTCACTCCTCTGAACCTCAGCTGCCTTCTTTGTAAAAATTGGTGGAATACGCCCTGGAAGGGGTGCTCTGATGGAACGTCCACGGGTGCCTGGGGCCAGTAAGCACCCAAGGAGACAGGGTGGTGTTTGCTCAGGCACAGGTCTTGGCCCTTTGCCTTGGCTGCATTTGTGGCCTGAACAATCTTATCCAGTCCCATGACTGGATACATACCATCTACATGCTGAATACGGGCTCCCAACTTTCTTTTGCCCTGAGGTCTCCAGGGAACTTGCCCTTCAACTCTACACTTGCACCTCTGACCTGCTGCCTCCACTTGGATGATCAGTAGCAGGTCCGGCATGATGGGTCGTCTGAGTTCGACTCCCTGGTTCCTTCTAAGCCCAGCCTGCTCCCCCCGCCCTCCCCGTCTCTGTGAACGCCAACTCCACGGGGCTCAGGCCAAAAGCTTGAGAGTCTCCCTGAGTGCTGGAATTCTTACACCCCACACCCAATCGCAGCAAATCCAATGTTCCCTCGCTTCAAAACCATGCCAGCATCTGGCCACGCCCCACCACCTCTGCCGCTACAGTCGCTGCCTGCCTCTGTGTCCCCCACTGCCTTCCCGCAGACAACTCACCATGGTGGGCATGGCATCGCTCTGCTCTCCCCCTCCCCCCCAACCCACAATGGCTCCTCCTCTTCTCAGAACACGGCCTAGAGCCTTGCCGTGGTCCACAGGCCCCACGCTGTCCTGCCTCTGTCACCTGCCTTCACCGTCAAACCTCACTCTGTCCCCTCCCCTGGCTCTCTCCAGGCATCCTGGATCCTTGCTCGTCAGCCTGCAAGCCCCACGCGCTCCCATGTTGAACTTACTCTTTGTACTGCCTGCCATGTTCTTCATGCGCCCTCCCTCTGGCCCCTACTCAAGCACAACCATATCAGAGAGGCACCACCACCCCATCTGCCACGTTCCCTCCCCTTTTGCCCTGCTTCAGTTTTCCTCGTGGAACAGACCACCTGAGAGATTATATATCATCTCCGCCCCTCAAATGGAAGCTCGGTGAGGGCAAGGTCTCCGCTTTATTCACTGTGCTGAGTAAAGTGCCTAGAACGGTGCCCGGCACCAACAACAGAGATGTGTTAGGTGGATGGAGAAGGGGAGGAGAGGTGCAGGGGCACAATTAACTGTGGCTTGTTTTCCCTTCCCCTCCACCTCTGGCTCATAGCAAGATGGGGGTTAGCGGGAAGATGTTTTAGTTTCCAAAGCCCTTTCTCCTCTATGTTCTCATTTAGTCTTCACAAAAAAAGCTATCATTTCTATAGGGGCATGCATTATTATCCCACTTCACAGACGAAATAGCTGAGGCCAAGGCAGTCAGTGACAAGGTTGAGGTCCTGTGAGCCTGGCCCGAGGGCCTCCTCCCTTAAAAGGCACACAAGGCTGATGGCAGGATGGTCCCCTTTCCAAGCCAGCTCCAGGGGACAGGAGGTCGACCCCCTCCAAGATCGGACTTGACATTCCACTGCCCCCCCAGGGAGAACCCAACCCTGTAACATAGGGATAGAACAGGAGTCCTCAGGAAGAGATGTGGGGCTGGGAGGACAGAGGTCCCAACTGCCCAAGCCTTTCTCTTCTAGAAGGAGGAGGGGCTGCCAGAGGCACCTCTGCCTCTGCACAGCCCTGGCTCCCTCCTCTGAAACTCCCGGAGGGACAAGGGACAGACCAGATCTTGTGATCCATCTGTAATTGCTGTGACCCCGCCCCACAGAACGGCGTCCTGGACCCAGCCCTGTGGCACCGCCATGCCAGGCCACTAGGTGGAGTTCCAGGGCTCAGCCCCGGCCGCTCTCAGGGAAAGGGCAAACGGAGCAGCTCATTTCCTAGGACCCAAGAATCTGTCTCACCCCCACCTCGGACTTAAAAGGAGAGGAACCCAATCAGCCCAAGGGTCTCAGAAGCCAAGACTGGAAGTTCCAAAATGACTTATTCTCCAAATGGGAAATGCAAGGCACACAGGCCACCAATTCCTAGCCCGTGTCCTTAGCAGACATCACTAATCTATCCAGGTATTCTTGTCCTCTGGAACCCACAGAGCCTCTACCAAGTGATGAGACTCGGCAAGCAAGACACGCCGCGCGTGCCAGCCCTTTCGTTCCCGCACGAGAGGCCGAGGCCCGGGCTTACTTCGCCTCAGCAGGAATTAGGCTGCAAAAGCCAGCGGGGCCAGAATGAGGTCATATGACCCCTGGGACGCTTGTGTAACCACGGTTAAGTCCTGGGGAAACCTCAAGCGGGTAATGGCAGCGCTAATGGAGAGGCTGCTGGGCTCAGGGCAGCTGTGTCCTTGTCCAACTGTCACCTCAGACGCGATGGGGGCAGGGCACAGGCAAGTCTGCTAAGCATCTTGGCTTCTGAGCCCGAGAGGCTGCCAAAGGGGGGGGTAGAAAGGAAGGTGGGGGCACAGGAGACAGAGAGAGGCTCTCAGGCCCTGTGTGTGGATGCACGAGCGTGCAAGCGTGTACGTATGCGTGTGAGCGCCCAGCATGGGGGAGGCGGGCAGCCCTGACAGAGGCGCCTTGTCCTCCTGCCCCTGCACAGGCTTGTTTTCTTCCCAAGCTATTAATGTCACTGCAGCTTCAAAAGCCGGGTGACCTTTAAATGCCGAGCCTCCTGCTCCTGCCCAAGGCGCGGAAAAGGCTTAATGGAAACTCAAATGGCCACAGCTGCTGGGGCTGCGACAAAGCCAGCCTCATTCTGAGGGGACTGAGCTGCTGGGTGGCCACACCTGTGCCCACCTCTGGGTGGCACTAGGGGCAGAGAGGACCCTCGGGCACAGCCACGGCGGGGGGGGTGTTCAGGGGGGAAGGATGCCTGGCTGGACCTGAGAGGAGCGGGAGGAAGAGAGGGAGAGACAGTTCAGCTCTGCCATGCCCTGCTGTGTGTCGTTGGGATGCCCACTTACCTTCTCTGGGCCATACCCCATCATGTAGTCCAGTCTAAGGCTGGGGCAAAAAAGAAAAAAAAAAATCCCCTTTCCCCAGAAAAAATCTTTTAAAAGTCTGTAGAAGAGAAAAAAGGAAAAGAATGACATTGTCTTTCCTAATTTTTCTCTCTCTTGCCTCAACTCCCATGGCCAGGTCTGTGGCCAACAGGAGCTATATATGGTAAGGACTAGGGCAAGAGGTTTCCAACGAAGTTAAAAATGTCCCTCCAGGGGCGCCTGGGTGGCTTAGTCAGTTAAGCGTCGACTTCGGCTCAGGTCATGATCTCGTGGTTCATGGGTTCGAGTCCCGTGTTGGGCTCTGTGCTGAGAGCTCAGAGCCTGGAGCCTGCTTCGGATTCTGTGTCTCCCTCTCTCTCTGCCCCTCCCCCACTTGTGCTCTGTCTGTCTCTGTCTCAAAAATAAATAAACAACAACAACAAAATGTCCCTTCCCTATGGAAGCACGGACCCCATGGAGCCTCAGTCCTAAGGACACCGTCCGCATCTCTGCTCCTGAGGCCCCCATACAGGGCGTGGCTGCTGTCAACGGCACGACCAGGAAACCACTTCTGCCTTCCAGCTGAAAAGGCCCAAGGTGAAGTTCCTCGGGCGGGAGGAACATGTCATTTGCATGGGCATCTTGGTAGGAAAATGGGAACATCACCCCGTCGCCCGGTTCTTCACAAGTCAGCCATATTCCAGGTGCCTTATGCACGTTAACTCTTCATCCCCTCTTTGCAGCCCTACAGGGTATGGATCGTCACTGCGGTTTCTACTCTACCGACAGAAAAACAAAGCACAGAAGAGCTGAGTAACTTGCTACGGTCACACAGCCAGGCTGACCTTGGGGCCCAAGAGGTCTGACTCCAGAGCCAGCACCGTAAACCTGTCTGGCTCAGCCCCCCCTCAGCCCCCCCTCAGCCCAGAGCTGGGCGCGTGGCACGAACTCAGTCACTAGGGACTGAATTGAGGCCAAAGGAGTAGAGCGGCCCTTCGAGAGGCTGGGGGTGCCTGGTGCCTGTGTTGGGGGAGCTAGGAAAGAGGAAAGGGATGCTGGCAGGCAAAGCCTCGTCCTGAAGGAAAGCCAGAACCAGGGCAGCCTCCTTGCAAACCCCCTTCCGCACCCCACCGAGGGTGCTAGTTGCCTGGGCGACCAACTGTTTTCCACTTCTACCTGAGCTGCTGAAAAACCATCCCTCTCCCCGTCAACAAACTGTACCGGCTTAGCCAAGGCACTCGGCCCAGGAGCCCTGGAGGAGATCAGACTCAGTGGACAGGGCGGGGGCTGCTCCCCCCTGTCCTGCCCAGGGGCCCAAAGCCCCTCAGGGCTGGCAGCGATATATGTGTACCTGGGGCCCAGTCAGTGGCCCAGACTAGGAGAAGGGCGCCCGAACACCTCAGGCACAAGGCAGTAAAGCTGGGCTGGCTCCAGACGTGAGCTCATGCTGGCCCAGGCCCAGCGCCTTGGGAGAGAGGGGCCAGCGGCCCCTCCCTGGGCCTCTCCTTCAGGCGGTCAGGCTGAAGGCCCCTCCATAGGCAGGGCCTGTGTGGTCTGGGGTGAAGCTCTCAAATCCAGACAGTCACAGATGTCTCTGGGCCCCTGGGGACAGCTGGTCAGTCAATGATGCCACACAGTTTGGTATCTGAGCATGCCCAGGGAACCCAGGCCAAGGAACCAAGGTTAGGGAGGGGTGCCCAGGGTGGGCAGAGGAGGGTCCTGGGAACAGAAGTCCCACTCCTGCCACCATTTCCCCCACACTAACACACGCTGTGCACCCACCCGCTGATCCATGAACCCCACTTCTATGGAATTCATATACTATGTATAATGGAATACTATACAACAGTAAACAAAAATGAGACATCTCTATGTGTCTCTATGCTCAAGACCCATCGCTAAGGGGAGCAATACAAGGCAGAACCCAGTGGGTACAGAACGCACTAGAGTGCGTTATGGTATATGTATGTCAGTGTGTATGGAAAAGACACTCGGAAGGGATTCATAAGAAACTGATTCTATAGGTTTCCACTGGGAAGGATTAGGTCATAAGAGAGAGACCAGGAAAACTTTTCTCTGTAAACCTTTGTATATCTTTTAAGTTTTGATTCATGTTCACTCATTAATTTAAAAGGAAAATAAGCAGGGGCACCTGGGTGGCTCAGTTGGTTGAGTGTCTGACTCTTGATTTCAGTTCAGGTCATGATCCCAAGGTTGTGGGATCAAGCCCCGCGTTGGGAGCCTGCTTGGGATTCATTCTCTCTCTCTCTCTCTCTCTCTCCCCCCCATAAAAAATAAATAAAATAATAACCCTATAAAGAATAGCAAAGTGACAGCATTACCAGTGATTTTTAATCTTCCTTTTTCATATGTATATTATTTACAATGGACGTGAATTACTTTCTAGTAACAATTATAGCAAATGTCTGAATGTGAACTATGGGCCATCTACTTTCTAAGCACTTGCCATGCACTATCTCATCCAAGCTTCAAAGTAAAGCAATTATTATACCCACTTTACAGATAAGAAAACTGAGGCCCAGAGAGTTCAAATAACTTACGTGGGGTCACACAGTCAGTGACAGAGCCAAAATCTGAATCCAAACGGTCTGGCCCCAGAGTCCATGCTCTTCTTAACCTCCACCTTATACTGTGTCTCTAAAACAAAACAAAACAAAACAAAAACTGAATGATGACAGAAGAAAAGCATATGACAAAAGCAAACCACAGAGCCTCCAGGACTCTAGAACGTTGTAATCCTGAGAATCTGGCTCCATCCTTCTTGACTCTACTATTTCAGCAGGTCTCCTGTAGTCCTGCCTCAGTGGGAGCCGGGCACCCTTCCTCCTGCAGCGCCCCTTCGTGCTCAGGGACCCGCGCACCTCTTGGTGGCCTCACAGAGCAGAATGAAGGCCCGTGAGCAAGGCCATGCCATAGCCGTTTCAGAGGTTAGACCATGGCATGGGGGACCTCGGCGCGGGGGACCCACTGGGGCAGGGCAGGTGCAGGTCTGGCCAGGAAGCTCCTTGCAGAAGGGAAACGACAAGTTGTTGTTTCATTTTTTTGTTTTTTTTTTTAAGTGAACTTAGTAGTTTTTTTTTCAGTTTATTTATTTTGAGAGAGAGAGAATGTTGGGTGCTGAGCCTGACATGGGGCTCGATCTCAGGACCATGACCTGAGCCAAAATCAAGAGTCGGGCGTTTAACGGACTGAGCCACCCAGGCACTCCCCCCACGAGTTGTTTGAATGGTGTGGAGTCGGGGGTAAGACGCTGTAGAGCACGGAGGTTACAAGTGGAGCTTTAGGGGCACCTGGGTGGCTCAGTCAGTTAAGTATCCAACTTCGGCTCAGGTCATGATTTCACGGTTTGTGAGTTCAAGCCCCGCATCAGGCTCTGTGCTGACTGCTTGGAGCCTGGAGCCTGCTTCGGATTCTGTGTCTCCTTCTCTCTCTGCCCCTCCCCCACTGTCTCTCTCAAAACAAAAATAAACACTAAAAAATTTTTTTTATTTTTTTATTTAAAAAAGTTTTTTTTACATTTATTTTTTTTGAAAGACAGAGAGAGACAGAGCACAAGTTGGGGAGGGGCAGAGAGAGAATGAGACACAGAATCTGAAGCAGACTCCAGGCTCTGAGCTCTCAGCACAGAGCCCAACTCGGGGCTTGAACTCACAAACCGTGAGATCATGACCTGAGCCGAAGTCAGATGCTCAACCAACTGAGACACCCAGGCGCTCCTAAAAAAATTTTTTTTTTTAAAGTGGAGCTTGAGCTCCGGCTGACCTCGGCCTACATTCTGATCACCACTGCTTGGGTGAGTGCAGCTTCTCTGAGTGAGTTTCGTCGCTGTCTGTCCCTCTGCCGATGGGATTCATGCCCTGGGCACAGACAGGCCCCACACAGACGCTCTCAGCCCGGGGCAGCTGTTGGTAAGGCCCTAAGGCCACCCAGTTCTCAGGGGCTGAGTCTAGAGCCTGGCCCAGGAGTCAAGCCTGGAGTTAGGATCTTGAATCCTAACTCCAGCCCTGAAGGGACAGTGTACAGCACAAAGACCTCCCCTTAGAGGTCTTCAGGACCTCAGGCTGGGGGGCTCTGTGGCCCCTGAGTGGAGTGGGGAGCTGGGCCAACAGCCCCATTCCTGCCCATACTCTGCTGTGTTTCCTCGTGGGGTGTCGGGTCGGGAGAGTGACTGGAATATGCCAGGGCCTGGGTCGCCCAGGCACCCCTCCTGGGCGCCGGCCATCTGGGCCCTCTGGGTAGGGGCTCCCTACCGGCCAGGCCACAAGGCCACAGGATCGCAGGCACCGGGCTGAGCGGCCTCCTCTGAAGGGCCGCCTCTGGCAGCTGAGGAATGCAGGCTCTGGGCAGGGGAGCAGAGGCTGGGGAGGGGGTGGTTGGTCCTGAGCTTCAAAGAACAGGCAGCAGCTGTGGCTGGGAGGGCCCTCCCCCTCTGGCAGCCAAGACACCATCAGAAATTCCACCCCAGCAAGAAGGGCCAGCCCAGACAGCAGATGGGATTGTTTAGAGCCACTTAGCAGGCCGGCTACTTTCCCCGACCACAGGCGGCTCCCCCCTCCTCGCCTTGGCCCCTCCTTCATCCCTGCAGAGCAGACCTCCCCTTCCTCGGCCTGGGGCACCCAGAAGCCAGCTGCCAGGCGTCCCCTTCCCACCTGAGGCCTTCACTTGTCCACACTGCCTCGCCTCCAGACAGCCATGTGCCCGCACACGCCCTCTAGAGAGGCCGGGTTGGGAAGGCAGAAAGAAATCTCGTGTCCTCACTTCCAGATGGTGCCCGCTGCCAAAGGTCACGGAGCTGCGATCTGACCCCAGGCTCCTGGGCCAGTGCTCTCTCCCCGTATGGTGCACACGCTAGCAATTCCAGAACAACTCATGCGACTGCGTGTGCCACACACACCAGCTCACCCAGACCCGTTCACGCACACAGCCACAGGGCACGGATGACCTTCCTTAGATTTTTCCTGAACACTCCCAGCCAGTCTAGGTACTCAATCCATTCCTCCCTTCACCTTACTCTGAAGCTGTGTTTTCAAAATTACAGCCACACTCTCCTCCACACACACTAACTGCACAAACACTAGCCTCGGTCCTTCTCACAGCCCATGCGAGCCACTCCCTTCACTAGGCAGGGCCACAGGAGGCCCCAAGGCCTTTCTCTCTTCCCCATCTGTGCCCAAAATTGTTTTTACACTGTCTGGTGTGGCAAAGGTGAGGTCAGGCCGACCTGATTTGCAGCAGAACCAGGAAGCCATGCACCCTGGCCAAGGCACTGCAGGACCAGCTCCTGGAACGGAGTGCAGGGAAGGGCCTCAGGCCAGCTGGGGCAGGTAGCCCTGGCCCTCAAAAGTGACAGTCAGAGCAAGGGGCCAGGAACTCTTGGGCATCCCATAAGCTGTCTTTTAGCCTCCAGGGATCTCAGTCTCTACCTCTAGAAACAGAAACAGTCCCTATTCAGCCTGACCTTTCCCATCCCTGAAATCTCCCAGGGATGCAAGGACAGGGGTGGGGTAGGGGATGAACCGGGGCCAGAGAATGGCACCACTGTACTAGTTACACACCATGACGGTGTCTCTGGAGAAGGAGGTGGCTGGATCACAGTACCCTAGGGCTGGAAGGACCGGTACCCTTTCTTAGCTACAGAACCAGAGCTCCTTTCCTTGTATGAAATCCTCGGCAGAAGTCCATTCTATAAGGACGCTAAGCAGAAACCCACCCTTGCCGCCCCTCCCCCAGCATATGCGTTATCAGAGAACCCGACGTTCACTGAGTGCTGGGTGATGCTGCCCGTGCATGGTGTCGGTTAATCCTGACGATCATCCAGAACTGTAAATCATCGCCTTCTACCATGATCAGAGCCACTTTCCGGAGTCATGTGTGACCTAGAGGTTGTCCAGGGCTGAGCCACCTCTAACCGGCATGGCCTTACATGGCAGAGACCAGTGTGCCTGCCAAATCTCCTGACATCCTAGTTACCTGCAAGAGGTTTAAAGCCTGGGCGTAATCCCCATGTTCTCATCTTCTGAGCTGTTTGCATCTCAACTGCTACCACCCGCTCTTTGGGAAACGTAATTGTGCTTTCCTATCAGTCTCAGAAGCAAATACTCCTTTCATTTAATGCAGTGTATCCCTGGGCCACCTGGGTGGCTCAGTCGGTTAAGCGTCTGACTTTGGCTCAGGTCATGATCTCACAGTTCGCGGGTTCAAGCCCTTCATTGGGCTCTGTGCTGACAGCTCAGAGCCTGGAGCCTGCTTCAGATTCTGTGTCTCCCTCTCTCTCTGCCCCTCCCCCATTTGCACTCTCTCTCTCTCTGTCTCTCTCTCTAAAAAACAAACAAACATTAAAAAATAAAAAACAGTGTATCCCAGAGGGTGGTGAGACTGTATCAGACTCCCCCAAGGTGTCTGCTAAGAACACATATTCCCCACCCCACTACGAAATCAGAATCTCTGGGAGCGTGGTCTGCGAAGCTGCATTTTAACAAGCTCCCCAGATGATTCTGGTGCCCAGTGAAGCCTGAGGACCACTACCTTACAGGGTGATTCAGTTTGAAGCCTTTGATTCTGGTTTTAGCTCCATCAATAACCAGCTACAAGTCATTTTGCCTCCTGGGCCCGCAGCTTCACATCTGAAAAATGGGCAGGGAGGACTAAATGATCACCAGACCTCTCTCTCCTCTGACAGCCTCTGTGTCCGCCCTAAGTCCCCAGATGGTCCGCAGGTGTATGAACTGAATTTTATGGACTATTCAGTCCCTATAGCCACAAACGTACACTGTAGGCACACATTAAAAAGAGTTCCAGTCTGATTGATTTAGAGAGATCTGCAAAAATACCTGATCTCTGGCTCCAGGCCCTAAACAAATGGCTTTAGGATTATGCACAACACTTCCCCCTCCCCTGGGTATCTACTTTCTTCATTCCAGCCTGAGCCAACCAGGATTCTGTAAACACCAGGTCTGCACACCTGGGCTTAGTCAACAGTCAGCAAACAAAGGCTCTGCCAAATCACCCCACATGCCCAAACTCGCACCCGCTCTGTTTCTCAAGGGGAAGCACCCAGTCTGGGATGTGCGGGCCCTGCACGGCCTTCCTCCCTCCACAGAATGGGCACGGGGTGGCTGGGTCAGATAGAGGGTATGGCCAGAACGGCCCCAGCCATGGCAAGTGGGTTGCAAGGTATCCAGACTTAAAGGGTGTGTGAAGCAACAGCCTGGGAAAGCACCAGCCATTGCTGGAACCTTCAAAAAGCATCAGGCATTCCTCAGTCCCCAGGTTGCTTGATAATCACCAGTTAAAACACAATGTATCCAGCTAGTGCTCTAGCATTGCTTACTAGCAGCAAACATATGATTGATTCATCCTTCAAGGTCTATGTATCCTTAACAGTGGGGTTGTGGGGATTATCCAGGCCCAGAGCCCACGGACCCAGGGTGAATTCAACTTCATGCTACCTTTGCATAAGGTGAACTTTTATGTGTTCTCACAGAATTAACCAAGGGGGAAGGACGAACAAGAAAGGCTCGGTCGGTTGAGCGCCTGACTCTTGATTTCAGCTCAGGTCATGATCTCAGGGTCGTGGGTTCGAGCCCCATAGTGGGCTCTGTGCTGACAGCGTGGGGCCTGCTTGGGATCTTCTCTCTCTCCCTCTGCCTCTGTCCCCTCCTTCTGCTTTCTCTCTCTCTCTCTCAAATTTAAAAAAAAAAAAGGCAAGAATGAAAACCCAATTTTCACAGTGGGGAACATCTGGGAATCACTGCCAGGGCCTGCCGATTCTACTCCTTTAAGGATTCCGAAATAGATCATTCTCTCACTCTGAGCGTGCTGCCTGCCCCAAATGACTGTGCTTTACGTGTGCTCTGCACTTCACAGTTTCCAATACTGGGGGCGGGGGGGGGGGGAGGGCGCGGGCTCTAGGCTGGGCACAGACCTTTCAGGAGGGCCTCGCCCTGGCGCTGTGTGAGGCACTCCACCTACACGGAATCCTCGAAACAATCCTCCAAGGCAGGAAGTAGGTTATGTTGTAGATGAGGAAACTGAGGTACAGAGGAATTGACTTGCCTGAGGTCTCCCAGCCAGGAAGTAGCGAGTCAGGAAGAATCCCCAAGAATTCCCCAAAGCCCACACTCCCAACCACTTCCTGCACTGTCACCGCACCACACTGCCAGAGGGCCTCTGACTTCTGCATGGGGCAAACGGGGACACTGAGGCTCCGGCCAGCCTGGCAACGCACCCCCATCCCCCCCAGCAAGGCATCCTGGAGCAGGAGCAGAAGCCCTGCATGGAGAAGCCCCGGAGCAGGGAAATAGAAAAGAAGTGGGTGCAGCCCTGCTCAGAGCTGAGCCTGTCCTGCCACATGCCTCCTCTGCTTTGGCAGCCCCAGGCCCGGAGGGGGCAGTGCCAGGCTCCCTCTCCCACCCCCTGCATGACCTCCCTGCCAGTGTCTGGGCTGGCCTCAACAATCCGCTGCAGGCCCCACAGGAGGAAGTGGCCACACTTGAAAATCATTAACATGCAGGGTTGAACCTGGGGCTTTTGTTCTTGAGCAAGGACTGTAACATTTCACTTTCAGGAAGGAGCTGGAAGGGTGGGGCTGGCTCGGAATTGCACAACCCAAAACACAGGCTCAGACACACACAGGTCCCACGTGGAAGTCTGTACAGACAAGTCCCCTGAGGAAAAGCAAAGCAAACCCACGGCCTCTCCCCGGGGTAGGACCCCACAGAGGATGCAGGCCAAGCCATCGCCACTGCCTTTTTTTTTTTTTTTCAAGTTTATTTATTTACTTTGAGAGACAGTGGGCCATGTGAACGAGCGGCAGAGGGGAAGAGGGAGCCAGAGACGGAGACAGAAAGAATCCCAAACAGCCTCTGCACTGTCAGCGCAGAGCCCAATGCAGGGCTCGATCTCGTGAAACCGTGAGATCACCTGAGCCGAAGATCAAGGGTCAGATGCTTAACCGACTAAGCCGCCCAGGCGCCCCTTCACTGCTTTTTAAATCAGGGCTTTGTAGTCACCCATCCAGGGAAGCCTAGTAAAGGAAGGAAATAACAAGGCAGCGGAGGGGGGGGAGGCTCAGGCCTCCAACCACCCCCTCGGCGGATGGGAGCCCCAAGGTTAGAGAGAGGGATGGCTCTAACACAGCTGGCCGGACAGCCTGCCCACCGGCCCACCTCCCTCCACGCAGGTGCCACCGTGTCACCCAGATGCAAGGGAAGCGCAGCAAACAGCCCTCACGGCACCCCCGCAGTGTCTAGACGAACTTTTTCAGGGCTACAGCCCTCCCCTGAAAGTCACATCCTGGCCACGGGCAGTGGCGGAAGGGCTATAAAGTGAATTAGTTAATCCTGGGGCAGAGAGGATGAAGTTTGGGGAGGAAAGGGGGAGGGCAGGAAGAAGTCAGTCAACAGGGGAAAACCTGTTTTGAAAAAAGTAATACAACAAGAACAGAACAGGTTTTGAGCAAGCCACATAAGCCCTTGCAACCAGGGCTGTCCCTGGATGCCTGGGAAGGGCTCCTGCTGCCCCCACCCCCACCTAGCAGGGGTCAGTCAGAGGCTAAGGTTTTCACCTGCTCCCCTCCTGCACCTCATTAAAGCTTCACCTCCAGGCCTTCAAGGAAATTGGTAGAAATGGGATCCTTGTCCTTTGTCAATTACAAAGTAAACAGCTCTCTGAGGGATCGCCTTCCTTTGGGGGTGTCTTCTCACACCCTCAGACAACCCCCTCGCTCTCCCCCTCCCTCAGGTCCTCTGGGGGCACTGCATAAGGGAAAGGGCTTGTTGAGGGCCCAGCCAGGCAGGGGCAAGGCCACCCACCAGGTCCAACTCACCCCCCTCAAAGCAGCTCTGTTTGTAAAGGGCTTTCGGGGACAGGAAGCAATAAACAGAGTCAAGCGGCCAAGATGCAGGGGCTGATTATGCAGTTTATGGATTTTCCAGGCCGCTTTGTACTCTCCCACCAGCTGCCTGGGGCTTTGCAGAAAAAGGTGCTGGCAAAAGACAGGCTGGTCCTTGGCTTACAAGGTGGACTCTTGCCAGGCCTAAACTGGGTCTTTCCTGGTGTGGGAGGGCCCTGGATGCTTTGGCAGCCTCACAGGCACCTTCTCCGTGCCCCGAAAAGAAGCCCCCACCCCACCAACCCCACCCCACTAGAGCCCGACTCTCTCTCCCTCTCTCCCCCCACTGCTCACCTCTCCATCCAGCTCTAAGTTACTTGACTCCGGGAATTCCCAGGGGGGAGGGCGTGCCGGGTGAGGACTGACTCTTGGCTGAGGTGGGTGGCCCTCCTTCCCAAAGACGCTCACAGCTCAGCCTAGCTTAGCTGCCCTGGGAGTGGAGAGCCGCTTGGGAACGGCGGACACTGGTGGGGAAGGTGGTTCTGGGCTGCACGGCCACCCCAGTTCCAAGGTCCGCTCACATTTTCCCCAAATAGGCTGTGATCTGGTGAGATGGGGGCCCATGTGTGCAAAGCAGTAAGGTCAGTGCAGTTTGCAAGAGCAAAAAAGGGGAAAGCCCCCCACTTGTCTCTCAGTACCCACTAAGCAATAAATAACACACGACACACCCCCAACATGGGAAAGCAAGCAGCCCAGACCTTCAGGGGCCAACACGGAATGACACGAGAAAGCCAAGTTACTGGGCCGCGTGCACACTCTGCTATTTTTGCCCAGGGGTCTGAGTGTGTACTTGCGTATCTGGACCTGCACAGGAAGTGCTTACAGACCAGATACTAAGTAGCAGTTACGGTAGAGGTGGGGCCGCACCCGGGGGGACCTTTTGCTGTTTACTTCACCCCGCTCTACATCCTTTGAAGTTCTTCAACAAACACGTATTATCTCAGTAGTTTAAAATTAAGAATTAAAAAAATAATTATAAAGTGCACTGGTGGCGAGAATGTAAAATGCTGCCGCTCTAGAAAACACGTTAGTAAGTTCCTTAAAAAGTTAAACACAAAATTACCATATGTTCTAGCAATTCCACTCCGAAGGTATACACCCCAAAGAACTGAAAGCGGTGATTCAAACAGATATCTGTATACACCCACGTTCTTAACATTATTCACAATATCCCAAAGGTAGAAACAACCCAAGAGTCCATCAACAGATGAATGGATAAACAAATTGTACTGTATACATATGGTACAGTGGACGGGCGCCTGGGTGGCTCAGTCGGTTGAGTGTCCGGCTTCGGCTCAGGTCATGATCTCACAGTCTGTGGGTTCGAGCCCCGCGTTAGGCTCTGTGCTGACGGCTCAGAGCCCGGAGCCTGCCTCGGATTCTGTGTCTTCCTCTCTCTCTGTCCCTCCCCCGCTCACTCTCTGTCTCTGTCTCTCAAAATAAAATAAAGACATAAAAAAAATTTATACATATGGTACAGTGGAATATTATTCAGCCATAAAAAGGAATGAAATTCTAATATAAGCTACAACATGGATGAACCTTGAAAACATGCTAAAAGCCAGACACAAAAGGACAAATGCTGTATGATACCACTTCTATGAGCTACCTAGAATAGAGAAATTCCTAGAGACAGAAATTAGGAGAAAGGTTACCAGAGGCGGAGGGAATGGGGAAGGAAGTTATTGTTTGATAAGACCAGTTTCTGTTTGGGACGATCCATTTCCAGAACTTGGAAATGGATAGTGGTGGTGCTCATACAACAGTGTGAACATACTCAATGCCACTGAATTTCCCCTTAAAAATGGTTAAAATGGGAAAGTTTATGTTATATAGATTTTACCACAACACAAAGAACTAAATTTAGACCCAAGTCTAATGCCTCTACCATAACCACCTCTATCATAACTGCCAAGTCAGGCAGGAGGAGGTGGTGGAATCACCAGACAGAAGGGGGCGCTACTTGGGCTATTTTCGGACACAGTGCAACCAGCACACAGGAAATCCTGCGGGCACAGAGGGGCTCTGTCCCCATCTGCATGGAGTGGGCCAGGAGACAATGACACCCCTGTTGAGGACTGTTCACGTGGCCCTGCAGAGTCACACATGCCATGGGGCTGCGGGGAGATGGCAGTGCAGGGATACTTTCTAGAACATTTGGAATAGGTGGGTTACGACACACTAGGAAACAGCTATTGGAAAAGGTTAGTGTGCTGGAAACTGAAGCATGCGTCTGAGAGCCTGGGACATAAAGGGAGCGGGGAGGGGAGGGGGAAGGGAGATGGCTTGCCTGTGCTGCAGGGGGAGAGGAAGAAAGGAGAGAAGGAGCCTAAGACAGAGGAGGATAGAGGTCTTGTCCTACAGGGCTTCCCGGCAGACGGAACTCACTCACTCCTGCATTTAGCAAACCTTACAGAGCGCTCCCGGGCACTGGACACTGGGAAAACGGGAGGCAGGGGGTAGGGGGTAAGAGAACCACTCATTTGGCAAACATCCGTGCCACCACCCATCCTGCTCAAAAAGGTATACATACAGGGGTGCCTGGGTGGCTCAGTCGGTTAAGTGTCTGGCTCTTGCTTTCGGCTCAGGTCATGAGCTCACAGATCGTGAGTTTGAACGCCCCATCGGGCTCTGCGCTGGCAGTGCGGAGCCCACTTGGGATCCTCTCCCTCCCTCCCTCTCTGCCCCTCCCTGCTCGCTCGCTCTCTCAGAATAAATAAATAAACTTAAAATATATATATACACACACACACACACACACACACACAAAGCCAAGAAACCCAAAACCGCCCCCAGCCTCCACCTTCTTAACAGAAAGTAAAAATCCTTTGTACTTGAGGCCAAGCCGATCAAATAGGAAATAAGATCAGAACTGCCAGTGTGGGCGGGTCCCGCTGGTGACCGGGCGTCATTCACACAAGCCTGCCCGTCGTCGAGCCACCAGGCATCAACTGGTACTGGGTCCTTTCCTCCGGAAGGGGAGAAGCGGGAACGGCAAGGGCACGTGCCAGGGTGGGACAGCGGGCTCGGCTGCTGGATTGGGACTTCGCAGGTGCACTGGGTTCAGCTGTGCAAGGACCAAGGACCCCGCCTGGGTTCAGCTGTGCAAGGACCAAGAGAAACCGCCCGTGGGGCACGTCTGTGGTCCGTGGCAGCCCCGCCTCACGCGAGATAAGAATATGTAAAGAGTGGACCGTGTTCTAAGAGGACATTGTGTCCAGGTCCTTGCTGAAATGTGTCATGTGTGTACGTGGGTGCACAGGAAAGGGGGCAGCAGGCGCTTCTGAAACCTCTCGGCATGGCCACTGTGGACTTCTCAGAGACCCATTCCTTCTAGAACCGTACTGTCCAAGAAGGTAGCTACCGTCTGTAGTCCCGTAGGACATATAAATTTAAATTGTAATTCATTAAAATGAAATAAGATGTAAAATTCAGTTCCTCGTAGACCACACTGCAAGCGTTCAATAGCCACTGAGGCCAGTGGCCATCGTGTTGAGCAGTACGTATTGTAGGACACTTCCGACATTGCAGGAAGTCCTATCCGACAGTGCTCTTCTGGAGCCGAAAGGGGAGCCTTCCTCCTAAGCAGTGTGAAGCCCTCGAGCGCCTCATTACAATTATCTGGGAGGACCAAGGACTGTGGGCACTCCATCCCCGACAGAGGAGCCCTTCCACAGCCTTCTGGGGAGGGTGGTACGCGCAAAGACCCCTTCTTCTGAGCAGGCAGGGCCCCTCCCATCTGGTGTCCTCACAGAACCTCAGCCGGTTCTGTGAGACGGGCCAGTCTGGGCAGAGAGAAGCAGAAGTCCAACTAGAAGCCCAAGTCCTGGTCCAAACCTCGCAGGGCCCTGGCCTCAGAAGTCCAGGTTCGGAAAAGGCCCTCCGGTTTGTCTGCCAGAAGAAAGGGTAGGCTTCACACCATCCTCTGTCCCCTCTCCTAGGTGTACCCCGTGGTGGCCCCGGCACTGCCTCCTTGGGCTTCTCCAGAGCAATGGGGAAGAGATGAGAAGAGCAGCTGGGGCAGAGGGGCCGCGTGTATCAGTGGGGGGGGGGGGGGAGTATTTATTAAAGAAAACACCAGTATTTTAAGGAAACTGATGGAGCAGGCTAAGGAAAGGTGTTCTGAGAAGTAAGCATTGTTGGGTGTTTGGGTGTGTGTCTTTGAACCAACCAGAGAGAGCAAGACTAGTCAAGGCACCCCCCGCCCACCGGCCCTGCACACAGGCGCAGGGTGACGGAAGATGACTGATACACCTTCGCTCTTAACGTGACCATCTCCTTCAGTTTCCCCATTTCCGTCAAGGGCCATCACCTCCCCAAGTGTGTCCTGGCCTGGCCCTGAAAGTCAACCAACGCGAACAATCAATCCATAGTTTTTCCAGCAAGAGGCTGATGGGGGACTGGGGGCTGGGAGGCGGGCAAGCAGACAGTGCACAAAGTGTGGGAACAATGGGGAATGGAGACCTGAGGGGAACCTCTATGCCTGGGTTCTGCTCCTGGCTCTGCCACATGGATCCTTGAGCAAGATCTTCTTCCCCTGAACCTTTTCTAAAAAAACAAATAAAAGCAAACTGCTCTAAACAAATGTACGTTTGTTACATTCGTATCAAGAAAGGAGACTTGGTGGGACTCCTGGATGGTTCAGTGGGTTAAGCATCCAATTTCGGCACAGGTCATGATCTCGTGGTTCATGGGTTCAAGCCCCATGTTGGGCTTTGTGCTGACAGTGTGGAGCCTGCTTGGGATTCTCTCTCTTTCTCTCTCTCTCTCTCTCTCTCTCTCTCTTTCCCTCCCTCTGCCCCTCCCCCACTCATGCTCCCTCTCTCTCAAACTTAAAAACAAATTTATAAAAAAGAAAAGAGACGTGGCCAGCCACCCCATAACCCCTCCACGTGCCACATGCTGACTTTTGCAGTAATCACTTCCGTGCACTTCTTGATTGTTCAAATGTACATCCCTGGACACTGTACTTTTAGTCTTGCATATTGTTTGTCCTTTAAGCCTATTTTAATCTACAGCTTCCCCCGTCATCCCCCTCTTTTTTCCCTTATAATTTGTGAGTTGACGAGCCCAGGCCATGTGACTATGGACTTCCCTAACTGTCTGAAGTTCATGGACAAAAGTTTCCCTTTCTCTCTGGACCTCAGTTACTCCTTCCTTACCAGTACCGCCCTGGGCAACTCACGGGGCTCCTGTGACAATAAACAGAGACAGCCTGAAAGCACATCAGGAAATGCTTACAATATTTCGTTAAGCAAGAATGCAGGATGCACATGGATGCATACGGTATGCTTTCAGCCACGTCAAGAAAACATGCATAGGGGAATGGACAGCAGGAAACACGCCGTCTGTCGATAGTTGTCTTCTGTAGAATTCTGCTACCCCCACCCCCCTTAATTCCTTCTTACATTTTTTTCCATGATCAGCATATAACAGTGTGACAGGGCACAAGTCATTTTATTTTTTTTTAATGTTTTATTTATTTTTGAGAGAGAGAGAGAGAGAGAGAGAGAGAGTGTGTGGGCAGGGGAGGGTCAGAGAGAGGAAGACACAGAATCTGAAGACAGGCTCCAGGCTCTGAGGTGTCAGCACAGAGCCCGACGCGGGGCTCGAACCGTGAGATCGTGACCTGAGCCGAAGCTGGACGCTCAACCGACTGAGCCACCCAGGCGCCCCGGCACAAGTCATTTTAAACATTTCAAGAAAAGAGTGCTTTATGTATGTATGTATTTATTTAGAGAGATACAGAGAGCAAGCAGGGGAGGGGCAGAGAGAGAGGGAGACACAGAATCCCAAGCAGGCTCCGTGCTGTCAGCACAGAGTCCGATGTGGGGCTTGAAATCACGAACCGTGAGATCATGACCTGAGCTGAAGTCAAGAGTCTGATGCTTAACTGACTGAGCCACCCAGGAGCCCTGAAAGGAGTGCTCTTAAAGCGAGGCACGAGATCAAATGTGTCACCAGGCCTGTCCACTCTCCTGTCACGGGACGGCTCGGCTTTACTCTCTATTCTCACCACCAAACCAGCTGAGATCCGCAAGCCTCAAGTTTATCCCATGCCTGCTTCTCAGATGTCTCCTAGCTGCTCTTCCCGTCCCCATCTTGTCCTCTCTCTCTGCTGCCAATAGAAGGACTCATCTCCAATATGCCTGTCACTCGCCAGCTCCTCCTCTCCTGGAAAGATTCCTTTGTCTGCATTAGCGGTGGCTGCACTCGGAGAGCATTGGGGTCACCTGCAGGGCTGTTGAACACACATTGCTGGGCTCTAACCCCAAAGCTCCTGTTCCCAAGTCTGGGGTGGGGCCCAAGAATTTGCATGTCTAGCAAGTTCCCAGGTGATGCTGACCACTGGTTCAGAGACCACACGTTGTGTATTTATTTTTGAGGGGGTGGCGGAAGCAGACAGAGAGGGAGACAGTGAATCCCAAGGAGGCTCTGCTGTCAGCGCAGAGCCCAAGACGGGGCTCAAACTCAGGCAAGATCATGACCTGAGCTGAAATCAACCGACTGAGCCACCCCGGCACCCCCAGAGACCACACTGTAGAACACTGATTTGCACCTCTCTTCCATCTCCTGAACAAGCCCTGTCCAGCTTTCAAGAGCTGGTGCAAGTTCCCCTTTCCATGAAGCAGTCTCTGGAAACGTCAACCCATATTGACCTCTCTCTGTTCTTCTAGACCACCCCCAGCACTGACAGTGTTCTGGTGGTCTGGAAAAGGGGAGAGAGCACTTAGTGGCCATGAGGATGGGCAATGTGGCACTTCTGCCATTCACTTCATCATATCAGCTCTTCAGGGCAGGGGCTGGGAGGGACATTTTTTAAGTGACCCCACACTATCCAGGCAACCCGAATCTGTTTCACTCACACACAGACTTCTACCTATGCACTCGTTCATTCCCTGTCAGTCAAAAAGTACTCAGTGAGCACCTACTGTAGGTCAGATGCACAAGATGAAAATCTCTTTTCTTCATGAAGAACAAGAATTACATAGCATAGGTTACCACAGAAGCCTGCAGAAAGGGCTCCTCCCAAAGGCAGTCAACAGCGCACCTCTGCAGCACCAGAGACCGCTACCCACACACAGCCTTGGCCTGAGTGGTGACCACAGTTGTGGTCACACCCACGCATCGCCATGGTGAAGGCTTGGTGGCCATTTGCAGTTTTCGTTTTTGCCTTGCTAAGCCACCCAGGACTTCCCAGAGTCAAGATTTATGGGCAGATATTTGGCAGGAGAACAGATGTCCAAGAAAGGAGGCAGAACAATGGTTGTGAGATAGGGAAGCGGAAGGGACTCCGTTTTAGAAGGGCTCCCTTCACTCATGCTCCACATCCCACCTTGCGTCTGGGTAAACCAGAGAAGCTGCGTTCCCACTCCACGGGGGAAGCAAGGAAGTGAATCACTCTCTGAGTCTCGTCCTAGCCCCCAAACGCCTGACACCATCTAAGAAGAATCAGATCTCAAACATGTTCCAGGACATTAGCTTCGAACAAACCTGGGTGGACACTGGCATCAGTGCCCCTTCCCTTCAGTGATTTATGGAACAACACCTATTGTTCACCTGACACTCGCCTTTGATCGGACCCTACCCTGGATTCCTGAAGCAACACGTTACCTTGGACCCCTTTCCAGTATAAACCCCTAGCCCCAAGAGACAATGAGACTCAGTCTCCTTTCCTTTCTGAGTCTTTCAGACACTCCGTCAGACACCCTATCACTTACGCTGTTCAGTAAACCCTGCTTTCATTTCCTACTGGCTTGCATTTGATTTCTATCCTGCACGAAGCCAAGGACCCTCTTGGCTGGTCCTGTGGGGCCCCCCTGAGTCTTCGGACTGCTGGCCTCTGTCAGTTGTGATTCTATAGGCCCGGAACCCATGGGAGGGAGGCAAGAAGATACCACCTCCTAATAAAAAGGTAGCAAATGTCTGAGAAGCAGACCCTTGTCCCACTTCGGCAAACATCTGGGGCTCCAGACACGTAGGCTTCTGGCCAGCAAGTCAGTGTGAGCAGGCTGAAGATACCACGGATTCTATAAGGGAGACGTTGGCTTCTCCATGACCTTGGCAACTTTTATCTCTTTGTGCCCCTTTTTCACTATCTAACAATACGTTTTTAAAAAGTAGTAAAGCCCCAAACAAGATGATAGAGATCCCCATTGGAAGAATAAAGGGAGAGATTTAAAAATAAGCAACAATAATGCCTCCCGTAAGTAAAAGTAAAACCAAGAAACTGCAAGGAGGCCAGGCAGGGAAAGTCCAGGAGTGCTTCGGTGGGGAAATGCTGCCTGCATTCAGGCCCCTAGAGCAGTGATTCTCAGGTGGAGGGGTGTAGGATGGGGGCGGGGGAGGAGTCGGAGGCGGGCCTTCTAGGTAAAAGCCACTACCCCGAGATGAGTAGCAAATCATTCTCTAAGGAGGGAGAAGGGAGGGATGGGGGCTGCAGGGAAAACATCAAGGGAACCTAGAGACCAGCTGGAGAGGAGAAAGAATGTCAACATTGAGGTACTCTTTGTTTCTGCCCCCCGCCGCCGCCACTCCGGGCACACTCAGAGATCTGGTTCTGGAGAGGAGATACCATCCTCAGGCTGACCAGTCCTCCAGGGACCTGCTGCTTTAGCCAGTGCACATCTGAGTCCTGGGCCACGGCTTCCTCTGACCACCACCGGTCCTGGCACATTTCCTAGTGCTTTTTTTTTTTTTAATGTTTATTTATTTATTTTGAGAGGAGGGGAGGGGCAGAGAGAGAGAAGGAGACAGACTCCCAAGCAGACTCCATGCCATCAGCGCAGAGCCTGACGTGGGGTTCAAACCCACAAACCATGAGATCGTGACCTGAGCAGAAATCAAGATTCAGACACTTAACCAACTGAGACACCCAGGTGCCCCTTTCCTGGTGCTCTTAATGCCTTGGCCCCAACAGCGTCACCCTGACCAACTGCAACTCTTTATCTCAGGATTCAGTTTGCAGTCCTCCTCCTCCAAGAAGTCTTCCCAGAGGCACTCGCTGGCTCACCCCCACGTAGCCTTGGCCTGTTAGATTCTTGCTGCACATTCAACATGGCAGCACTGGTCGCATATCCCAGTTACCAGTGTGGCTGGCTGACGCCTGCAGGGCAGTGACTATTCTGGTCTCGTTCGGCTCTTCCACCCCAACACCGAGGCCAGTGGCAGCATCAAGCAGGCAAGCAATATGGATATGTATGCTGACCAGGAGAAGGCGGGGGGCTCCACTAGGCAAAGTTTTTTAGCTATGGCAAATTCTGGTTTTAGCACTTCCTGTGTGCCATGGAGAAGCCGGAGACCCCAGGAGGCACGGTGGAGAGCTGGGCAAGAACGCAGGGGCTGTGGCTCCCGGTCCCTGCTCTCAACCAGTCTGGGCATCTGGGGTTCACAGGGAGAAAGATTAACACCAGGAAAAACCCGGCTACCTCTGAAGCCGTCGGGCCCTGAGGTTTAGGGGTCACAGCAGCTCCCACTCCACGCTTTGGACAAAGCAGGGGTCCAGGCCGCTGTCTGCGGGCGCTCGCTGTCTGCGAGCAATTGGTTTCTGCCGAAGGCCCCCTGTAGTGAGGTACCAGGATATGGGAGACCCCAGGCATCAGCGGTCCCACTGGGAACGGAGGTCAGGTGAGAAACAGGTACAGGGACAAGGCCATCCAGGACGCTGGCACAGAACAGCTTTTCTCCCCCATGTCTCTTCGGGAGCAGCAGACGGGTGGCCTGCACCTGCCCCACCTGGCCAGTCTGGGCCCAGGAACAATGAGGGGGGTGTCCCACTAGCCAAGGGGGCTTGACTCAAGAGAGGCTGTGCAACAAAGCAGGAACTCTGAGTGGCCTAACAGTAGGCAGGAAATAACATGTATTCATGGTCAACTGGAGTGACTGAAAATGAGCCACACGACAGGTGCATGATGAGGTATATTCCCAGGGCCTCCATTTAATTTTTGCACCAACCCGATGAGACAGCTACTACTCTCCTTGTCTTAACTAACAGCAAACCCGGGCATTGTTCCGCTGGAAGGAGAGGAAGCGAGACGGCAACCCTCAGAAATGGGGTGGGTTTGGCCAAGGCTGAGTAGAGATTTAAGGGTCTTTGAGTAAAGCATTAAGGACGTTTGCTCTTTGTTCTCTGTCTTTCCTAAAGCCAGGACAAAATGAAATGGGATTTAAGTTAGATGCCAGAAGAAACTTGTTGACTATCAAGAGACATTAGAGTTCACTTCCCAGCACAGAAACCTGAAAGTTTTAGCTCCGGCATGTACCCATTCTGCGGGCAGGAGACTGGACAACGTGACCTTCACCACCACTGGCGAGGGTATCTCCTGACACGCTCTCCTCAGGCGATTTTGCTCCAGGTCCGGAGTCGAGGGAGGCTTTCGGACAATGCAAAGCCGAGGTTAAATACATCCTTTGCTGCATTTAACAAGAAGATAGGTAGAGAGTTCAGATATGAAAATGAAGTTTGGAGTTTGCTGATTTAATCAAGAGGCCGATGTGACGGCATTAAAGTCAGCACGAGCACAGTATTGCTGGAAGCCTAGCGTGTCGTCTGTTCACCAAAGCACCGGTGACCAGAGGTGACTATGGGAAATGCAGCAGGCAGGAAGCTTCTGCTTCGAAGCCCACCTGCCCATGAACTTCTGGGAGGACTCTGAAAACACAGAGCCTGATCTGCTATTGCCTCAGGCTGCTGGGGCCAATGCAGGTGCTTTGGCCTGGAAGAGGCAGTTCCCCTCCTTGACTGTGACCAGCCAGGGACGCGGAATACCTGGGGCAGGAGGAGGGGGCGCCTGGGGGCCTGGATCAGAAGCAAGAGGCTCAGTCTAAAGAGAGGTTTCTGATTCTGAAGGTTCATCTCAAACCAAGTAATCCACTGGTTTGAATCAAACACAGCGTTTACTCTTCTTCAGAGGACAATCACATGACACTAATTTAGCAGAGTTTACCCAAAGGTGGGGTTTCCTTAAGGTAAAAGGAGTCACATTACCAAAGAGGTTTAAAACCTCTCATGCTTTCAGGAGACATCAAGGCCCGCAAAGGTCAAAGTTGTCACCTCCCAGGTCCTGCCACAGGGTCAGCGCTGTTGTCACCTTTCCCACCCAGCCTCCTGCCCCAGGTGGCGAGCAGCTGCCTCTGTGAATACAGAGGGCCCAGAAGGGCTGAGAGTCTACAAACATGGCAGGCTCCCCGCCCTCTGACCTCTGACGGCCTCGCGATGAAGGGGAGGCCAGGCCAGGCTCCACGCCTTGGAGTCCCCGCTGGAGGACTGAAGACAGCTCCCCCACCGGGGGTGCTCCTGGCCTCCAGAGTCCCCCTGTCAATCCCTGCACTGCCCCCACCTCTGTCTTTGATGCCAAATTGGAGAGGGGGGTGGAGAGAAAAGAAAAATTCCCACTAGGCATCGATTTGCCCAAAGCAAAGGCAACACAAAGGCTGCACCTGTTTCCATGGAGACACGACTGGGGAAGCAAAGGAACAAAACAGAGCGAGAAACACAAACCCGTCACCACCTTCCGGGCCGGCGTGATCGATGTTGGCGGGCTAGAGCCCTGACAGGAAGACAGCGGAAGGATTAAAGGTAATCAGAAGATCTAGAAGCCATACCCTGAGCCTTTTCAGTTGGTAGAGAGGGAGGCGAGGAGCCTCCCCATCCCCCAGGCCTAGGAGCCTGGCCCCACTCGGGGAAATCTCCCCAACAAAAAAAATCCCGGATAGAAATCCAAAGTGAGCAATTAATTCACTTTACAAAAGGATTCTTTGCTTGACAAAGGGATTCCTTGAAACAGCAAAAGCCCGTGGTGAATTGGAGCATTTATTTTGTTTCACTATTTCCGTGTCTGAGGCCAGGGAGGGACTTCCAGCTGAAAGTTTGTAAGAAACGATGACAAAATTGCCAAGGGGAAGGGATGGAGGGGTGGGGACAAGACTCTAGAAAATATCAGCTGGGAGAGGCCCATGAGAAATGGAGACAGGGCAGCTTGGAAACAGAAAGGTGAGTTGGCTGAGCATCTGGGGCCCCATGCACCCCCAGTGAACACCCCCAATGACCCGCAGTACAAGAGGCTGGGCAGGTCCCGGCGGGTGGACCCCAAAATCAGGGCACTCTCAAAGCTATTAGCTGAGGGGCAACGCGGGGAACAGAAGGGGTCAGCATTCATCCCTGAGCACGACAAGGCCGGAGGCTTGAAATGCTCCCGGGTGAAGGCCAGAGGAAGATGCCAACCGTAGGCCTAGCAGTTGGCAGGGGCCCAGGGCAGTAATGAGAGCCTCCGGGCTGGCTCGCATCAGTCATCAGGTGACCTGTATTAAGCGCCCCTCCACATAGGCTTCCATCCTGGGAAGGAGGCGATGCCACACACCAGCACAGCCCTGCCCTTGGAAAGTCTCAACTGGGACTTCACTCTACTTGGTTTTGTTTTCCTGACTGTAATTCCTACAGAGAACAAAAACAACCATAACAGCAACAATAATATTTACTGAGCACACTGTGTGGGCCAGACACTAAATAGCCTTTGTTTCACTCACCCTCTCAACCGGCCCATGAGGGAGATTCTATCCTCATCCCGGTTTACTGATGGGGAGACAGGCACAGAGAGGTAAGGAACTTGCCTAAGGTCACGCAGCTAGTAAATGGCAAAGCCCGGTGTGCCCAACTTCCAAGCCTGTGAACACGAGGCCAAATGCCTGCCACATTAGCCCTTTTAGCAGAGATGCTGAGGTCGAGAGGGTGCACGTAACTTCGCCTGAGGCAGGGGATAGGTTTTGAAGACCAGCTCTTCTGACCTACCCAAGGCTTTTTTGCCTTGTGATGCCCCACCCCCACCCCGGGAAGGCCAGTGGCTTTCTTGGTGGGGTATATGGACTGGCATGTGGCCATGAAGTTAGTCTCCTATTCTGGGCCTCAGTTTACCTGTAACAAGGAGACATCATTATAGTGTGAGCTCCTGCCATCTCACTGGGAAAAGGGGAACTGGGAAGAAACATGGGACATGGGTCCAAGGTGTCACTGGGGAGTCCGCGGAAGGAAGACTCCAGCTCCAGCAAAAGATTCCCAAAGGCCCACAAGCTCTGGAATGAGCAGTGTAGCATCTGCAGAGCAAAACCCTGGGCAGCATGTCCGGTGGGCCGCCTGGCTTGGTGTTCTTCCCACCAGCATACATCTGGGAAATGCAGGCACTTTCGGGTGTTCAACACGGTTGGCTTTCAGGGAGTCAACTTCCAAAACCTCACTTCCACAAGTAGTCCGTCCTTCCTTCCTTCCTTCCTTCTTCCTTCCTTCCTTCTTCCTTCCTTCCTTCCTTCCTTCCTTCCTTCCCTCCCTCCTTCCTTCTTTCCTTCCTTCCTTTCCTTTCTTTCCTTCTTTCTTTAATTTAAAAAAATTTTAAGTTTTTTTTATTTTGAGCAAAAGAAAAGGCACGAGTCAGGATGGGGCAGAGAGAGAAGGGAGAGAGAATCCCAAGCAGGCTCCATGCTGTCAGTGCAGAGCCCAACACGGGGCTTGAACTCACAAACCTCAGATCATGACCTGAGCCGAAATCAAGAATCAGATGTTTAACCGACTGAGCCACCCAGGTGCCCCAGGTAGGCCTTTCTTAAAGGAAAGCACGGTGCTGGGAACCCTCTGGATCTACAGCTCTCTTTTCCTGACTGCTCTCCTAAACGTTTCCCAAAAGAAAGGGCCACCCCTAACCATTCTAACTGGGCGCTGGTACTCTCCCCTGGGGTGTAAAAGCCACCAAACAAAGAGACAAGTAGAGAATGCAGCCCCCTCCCGGGGGGGGGGGGAGTCCCCAGGGGATGGACATTGAGAAGGGAGCTGGCCTTATTTTACAAAGGCCTTATCTTCCTTACCTACCCATCTGTTTATTTCAGGGTTAGGATCAGGAAGCAAGGAAGCGGACACAGGGACACCTGTTTAAACACATGCATTCAAATCACAAAATGGAGTCTGACTTTTTCTGACACCAAGTGAGATTTGGCTGAGGGCTCGACCCACGAGGTAGGGCTCTGCCAGTGAGGAACTACGACAGGCGTTTTCTGTAATTGCAGGGGCTGCGCTGGCTGTTCTAGGGCTTTGACACAAACATATTCGAAGCAAGTACATGACATACCATCAGCCTGGTAATACATTCTATTTAAAGTGATGACAGAAGTTTTTACATGTGAATTTTAAAAATGTGTAAGGTGATACAGTGTTTCAAAATTCTTTTGACAGCCTCGAGGGCAAAGAAGTTTGAAGCCTGTTGCTTTATTTCCTGGGCGCCACACTCAGGGGCTCTAGCTTCCACTCCACCCCACCGACAAGAGAAGTTAGCGACAGTGTATCCGTGTATCCGCATCCGACAAGCACCAGACCTGGAACCTGGGTGTAAGCTTGTTTCTGCTACTTCTTAGCTATGTGGATCTGGTTAAGTCACCCAAAACTCCCTGAGCCTCAGTTTCCTCAGAAGTAAATGGAAATAATACCATACAAAGCATATTAAAAATCCTGATGGTGATGATGACGTGGAAGGAATAATGGAGAAGTGCATCAGTATATACAGCTCCAAATATTAGCCAACAGCAGGCGTTTTCGGTTTGGCTCAGACAACTTTATGGTATTCAGCTCTAGATCACGCTAATAACTTAATATTCATCGGGTGCTCGCTATGTGCCAGGCACCGGACTATGCTCCACGGGCCCCAGATCATTTTGTTTCACAAGAACCCTATGGATAAGGTGTCCTTCTTATCCTCCATATTCAAGGACAGAAGACTTTTACCCACTTGCCCAGCTCAGTCACCCGAGAAAGGCCCATAAGGTGTGTTTGATTCCATAGCTGTGCTCTAAACCCTCCCTGCTCGAAACGTGGCCTACGCCTGGCAGAATCTGTACCCACTGGGAGCTGATTAGAAATGCAGGACCTGGGGCGCCTTGGTGGTTCCGTAGGTTAAACGTCCGACTTCGGCTCAGGTCATGATCTCGCTGTTTGTGAGTTCGAGCCCCGTGTTGGGCTCTGTGCTGACACCTCAGAGCCTGAAGCCTGCTCCCGATTCTGTGTCTCGCTCTCTCTCTGCCCCCTGCTCGCGCTCTGTCTCTCAAAAATAAATAAACATTAAAAAGAAGAAGAAGAAGAAGAAGAAGAAGAAGAAGAAGAAGAAGAAGAAGAAGAAGAAATGCAGGATCCTAGGACCTACACCAGACCTACTGAATCAGAATCCGCACTTTAGAACAATCTAGGGGTGGTTCGTACACACATCCAAGTTGGAGAATCACTGGTGCAAACCACCAGTCCAGCTGATTTACCACCCTGGTTTTATCTTGCTGAGGGTAATATTAGAATGTTTGCTTTCTCTCCACACACGCACACACAGCTGGCAATTAAAGCAAGCAAGATGGTTAGGGATTATAATAAGCCATCAATACCACATGCAAAATGCATTTTTTAAAGGGCTAGGAGGATTCACATCCAACTGTCATCAGTGGTGACCTTGGAAGAGTGGGCTAGGGAGAGGAGTCAAGGGGGCTTTCTATTTGTATTTATTTGAAATTTTTAATAAAAGTAATATAGTGGTGTATTGGTTATATAATTTAAAAGGAAATGGTGTTTTAAAACAAAAGCGTAAGGGCCCCTGGATGGCTCAGTCGGTTAAGCATCTGACTTGGGCTCAGGTCATGATCTCACAGTTCCTGAGTTCGAGTCCCACATCAGGTGAGCTCGAGCCCCGCTTCAGGTAAGCCCCACTTCTCTCTCTCTGTCCTCATGAGATTCTGTCTCTCTCTCCACCCTCACTCACTTGCACCCTCTCTAAATAAGTAAGTAAATAAATAAATAAATAAATAAAATAAAATAAAACACAAGCGCAAATGACTGAAATTTTATGAGCTACATCTACCCAAGGTTATGACAGCTTCCAGCTCCAGACGCTGCATGGCCCAAGGAGACAGCCACCAGGGAAGCACTGGTGGGGACACAAGGACTGCTGTGCTTGGGGTCTGAAGACCCAGATTCCAGGCCAGGCTCTGCCCCAATTTGCTGGGGGGCCTCAAGGTTCTCACATAGCATCTGTGGACCTGTGCGTCCTCCACTACGTAATGGGGGTCACCCACACACTCTGGGCCCCACAGCAGTGGTGCGGAGATCAGCAATGCAGTGACACGCATAAAAGCCCCTGAGAATAGCCAGGTGCCATCCAACACAAGGGCCGGGAGTTTTCTTGAAAAGAAAAGCAAGGAAAAAAAAAAAAGCAATGAAACAGCCACCCTCGCTCATTCCATTCCCTCAACGCAGCGATTCCATGACTTTATAAGGAAGGTGCACACAGTAACCTGGATTTAGACTCCGTGGGAGCCGCAGGCTGGTTTTCAAATCCTTATTCAAACTCAGAAGTTAGGTTTGGACATGGTTCAAGACATAAAAGAAAGGGCTATTTCTCAATGTTTGGCCCCTTTTCTTTGCGCTTCTCGCCTGGTTTCTCTGCAGGCTCCCACCTCCCGGGTAGGTTCCACTGCGGGGTTCTGTGTCCCCACCCTCCGCCGTGCACTGACTTCCCATGGCAACCATCCCCAGCGCCGCGGCCTCCCGGCTGCTCCTGGACCAGATGACTTGGGGTCTGCAATTTGGCTTGCGTCTGGCCAACGCCTCGGTTTCCCCACTGTTACCGTAGAAACTCAGATTTGCAGGACTGGAAAGAGCATCGCTCATCTTGGGGAGTGCGGACTTTGGGGACACAGGAATAAAGTGACTTGCTGGAACCCACGGCTAGCTTGACACAGACAGAACTGGGCCCGGGCTCTACGACCTGTGAAATACCTCCTTTCCCTGAGATTTCTCTATCATTTGTCTGTCACCAACCCTGCCCCTCTGTCCCTTCATTCTAGGAGACACACGAATCAGGACTAAATGCTGCTGTGCTTCTCCTCCAACTAAATGATCCCCAAACCACACGATCTGAAAGTATCTTTGAAACTGAGGCAGGGAAAGAAAGAACCCCCTGTCAGATTTTCCAAGGAGAACCAGGCCCATCTGCACCACCTGACCTTCAGTTACAGTGATGGCAAAGGAAACGTCTGGTCAGGCAGTTCCAGCCCCACCACTTACGTGGCCTTAGGGGCCCTGCTTCACGTCTTGGAGCCTCAGTGAGAGAGCTACCACCTTCAGGTTTAAGTAAAGATTCTAGATAAAGGTAAAGAACCTTCATGCAGGATTCTAGACAAAGCTGAAGACCTTCATCCAGTATTCTAGATAAGGGTAATGACCTTTATGCAGAGTAGAAGGTCAATACACAGCAACTATTACCATCATGATCATCATTTGGGAACATCTATCCCAAAGACAAGGGTCTACATTAATTCTCCACTACAGCTGCATATTAGAATCACCTAGGACATTTTTTTCTTTTTCAAGACCAGTGCCCAGGGGAGCCTAGGTGGCTCAGTCAGTTAAGCGTTGGACTGTTGGTCTCGGCTCAAGTCATGATCTCATGGTTCGGCTCGTGGGTTCAAGCCCTGCGTTGGGCTTGGCACTGACAGTACGGAGCCTGCTTGGAATTCTCTCTCTCTCTCTCTCTCTCTCTCTCTCTCTCTGCCCCTCCCCCACTCACTCACTCTCTCTCTCTCTCTCTCTCAAAATAAATAAACAAACTTAAAAAAAAAGTACACAGATCTTATCCACAGTGATTCTGATTAAGTGGACTGGGGAAGGACCTAGGGAATGGGTACATTTTTTACAGCTTATTCTTTTTTTTAACTGTATTTTTCAAATGTCTATTTTTGAGAAAGAGAGAGAGAGAGAGAGAACTCGAGTGGGTGAGGGGCGGGGGGGGGGCGGAAAGGGGATCTGAAGGGGCTCTGTGCTGACAGCAGGGGGCCCGATGCAGCGCTCGAACTCATGAACCACGAGATCACGACCTGAGCTGAAGTCAGACACTTAACTGAGCCACCCGGGTGTCCCATTTTTACACTGGCTCTAATTGCACCTGGCTGAAAACGGATCTAAATCAGCGCCTCCCAACCTTCCACATACATGCACACAAACCTCCTAGGGATATTGCTAAAATCCAAGTTCTAACTCAATAGGTTTGGTCTGAGGCCTGAGATTACGCGTTTCCAACTAGCTCCCAGGTGATGTTGATGCTACGGATCCATGGCCTCCAAAGAAATGGCATCTGAAACTCAAGGTCTTGGGAAGATGGCTGGAAAGTCTGTAAGATTCTCCTCTCGACACTCTCAAGGGCCAGCTGGGTCCAGCCAGGCTACAGCTCAGTGCCTGCTGGAAGCAGCCAACTCTGTGACCTTAGCTGGGGTGGCAGGACCCAGAAGCAAAGCCTGTTCCCAGATGACTCTCTTGGGCTTCCTGTTGGCTTTTTTAGGTTCCAACAAGAGCCTGCAGACAAGTGTGGCCACAAAGACAGACTTGCAAATTAATCATGACGCCACACCCAGCATTCATGGGGAGCTGCCTTCTCCAGGCCAGCCAAGGAAAAAGCCAAGAGGAAAAGGCCCCAGTTACTTTCACTTGAATGAGCGAGGTGTAGGAGAACAGGGCCTGTCTTGGCAGCATGTCCTAGCCAGGAGCTGAAAAACGATGTCAGCTCTGGTCTGCCATACTTCTCTGATCGGCCCAGCAAGAAAGCTTCCTGCCTAGAGCTGGCTAGGTAAGCGCACAGTTGAAGAGACTCCAGGAAAACGTGAGCAAGAAGCGGGCTGGGCGGGCAAGTCCCTCAGGTATTTTGTGACCCTGAACAACATCCACAAAACAACACTGACGGGGCACCTACCATGTCACAGGGAATTTTACAGAAAGACTCTCATGTGATCCTTGTGTCAACTTTGCAAGTCGGGCATCACTGTTTTCATTGGATATTTGAGGAGACTGAGGCTCAGTAGGTGAGCAACAATGGAACATACAGAGGACAGAGCCAGGACTGGAGCCCAAGCCTGACCAATCCTTCCTGCCTACTCACACTACTGCTCCAAACTCAAATCTCTCAACGCCTCAGTTTACCCCTTCCCTGGGGCAGGAAGAAAGAGAAGAGGGTATAAATCAACAGAACTTTGGGTCTCAAACACAAACATACGTCTTATTATCATTATAATTATTATTAATCCTTATCACCATCAGATGTGTAATTCTTTTTAAGCTTTATTTATTTTAGTAATTTCTACACCCAACGTGGGGCTCAAACCCATGACTCCAAGATCAAGAGTTGCGTGCTCCTCCAACTGAGCCAGCCAGACACCCCCATCAGACGTGGCATTAAGAGATACTGGGGGGGGGGTGCGCTTGGGTGGCTCCGTTGTTAAGCGTCCAACTACAGCCTATGTCATGATCTCACTGTTCTGGAGTTTGAGCCCCGCATCGGGTTCTGTGCAGACAGCTCAGAGCCTGGAGCCTGTTTCAGATTCTGTGTCTCCCCCTCTCTCTCTGTCCACCCCCCACTCATGCTCTGTCTCTCTCACTGTCAAAAATATATAAACATTAAAAAAAAAAAAAAAAAAAGAGGTACTGGGAGAGAAGGCTGACATTTAGAGTAGCTGAACAAGGCACTGGCCCTAGGCAGTGTCCAGCAGTCCAGGCCACTAAGCTCCCTAGGCCCTCTGGGAAAGGGTAAACAGCACCTGATGATCCAGGGTGAATACCCAGGAGGCCTGGAGGGAAGGCTCTGCTTGTGGGATAGGGCAAGAGTCCAAAACGGCTCAAGGAAGGAGACCAAGCTGGGTCACAGCAGCATGTTCCTGGCACCTGGGCCGCCAACCCAGGCCCAAGGCTGGCAATGAGACTCAACCAACTCCCTGATGGGTTCTGAGAGCCAGTCTGAACTTGTGTCCCATCGAGTTACCCCTGAATAGGCCACAGAAGTTTCCTGAAGCAGCCAAAGGCCACTCAAATGGGTTCCCCCACTTTAAGGACTATGAAGTTGAGGACTGAAGGGGCCATGCTAGGAACTTCTGTCCATCTAGACCTATACCATAGCCAGGCCCCTCCTCCCGGCACCTTGGCAAGAAGAGGCCTTGGCAGGGGCCCCAGCTCTGGATTAATATTACACCAATACAGCCCAAACAAGTGGCTCCTGACTGTCATGTTCCATAAAGTTCTGAGGCTTAAAACAAAGACAAGCTGGGGAGGGAGTGGTCAACAACACGGGGATGTGCAAATAAGCAACGGTATGGCTATTTTATAAATACCATACAGCCATTTGAAATCACGTTTTTCAAAAAATTTTTAAGTGTTTATTTTTGAGAGACAGAGAAAGAGCATGAGTGGGGAAGGGGCAGAGAGACAGGGAGACACAGAATCCGAAGGAGGCTCCAGGCTCTCAGCTGTCCGCACAGAGCCTGATGCGGGGCTCAAACCCACGAACTGTAAGATCATGACCTGAGCCAAAGTCAGATGCTTAACTGACTGAGCCACCAGGCGCCCCTGAAATGGCACAATTTTAAAAACGTGACTTCAGGGGCGTCTGGGTGGCTCAGTTGGTTAAGCGCCCAACTTCAGCTCAGGTCATGATCTCATGGTTCCTGGGTTCAAGTCCCGTTAAGGGCTCTGTGCTGACTGCTCAGAGCCTGGAGCCTGCTTTGCATTCTGTGTCTCCCTTTCTCTCTGCCCCTCCCCAACTTGCACTGTCGCACACTCTCTCTCTCAAAAATAAACATTTAAAAAATAATAATAAAATAAAATCATGACATTTCATTAAAAATGCTCATTATGCAGTTACACAAAAAAGCTACCTACAAAAAAAAGTAGGTAATCAGTAAGATTACAACTATTTTTAAAATCTATGTACATTAAAAAAAGAAAAGCAGAAGGAAATACAAGCAAACGTTATGTGGCAGTGCTTAAATTCCCAGAATGATCATTCGGTGCCAGAAATTAAGCATCGTCCAGTTTTTCTGCAGTGAGCATGTAAACTGAGCAGGAATAAGAGGACCACTTCTGACTATTAAGCAGTGAGCCTGAGAGTCGGGACGCAGACTGCGAGGATGGCATAAACCCCAGATAACCCTCAGCAGGTGACACGGAACCGGCCAGCTGCAATCCAGAGGCCGGCGGGGCCGCAGCACTGACACCTGGGCCGCAAGCCGGTGGCGGACCCTTCCCAAGGGGCTGAGATTCTCCAGGGAATGTTAACAAAAAGCCCATTAGCCCTCAAAGCGCTCTAAAGGATTTTGGTGAAAGACGCTTAAGTGAAACACGGCCCAGTCGGGTGCCTTGCCCCAGGAAGAGAAGCAGAAGCCGGCTGCCGCCCGCGGGGGCCCAGTGTCCCTCGGAGACCCACAGCAGACAAGGATTCCTGCCTGCACCACTGCCCGCCCCGGCACAAGGAGAGCAGAGAGACAAGCTTCACCATATGGGGCTCAGGAGCCTCGTGGGAATGTCAGTGGGAGTGCGAGTGGCAGGTCCCTAAGCCATGTGCAATTGTGAAGAAGAAGTAAGGGGGTTTCAAGCAAAAAAGCTGCACCAGCTGTCTCCTGAAGAACACTAATTGCAGGGGCTGTGCCGCCTGAGCAAGGCCTGGCGCTGCAAGCAGAGATGCTCCCCGGGGGCGGGGGGACAGCAGTCACCGGGCCGCCTGTGCTTCCTTGCCCAATGGCCGGCCCGGTGGCAGTGAGAGGGCATCTGGCTGGGGCCGTGGGCCTGCTGCCTCCCCGAGCCAGGCAGGCAAGCCCACGTCCAGAAAGCAGGTTCCACAGGTCGCGCTTACTGGCAAGCTCACATCAGGGTCAGGAGGCCTGTGCTGTGCGCCAGGGCCGGGTGACGCCGGAATGTGGGTAGGACTAGAGAATTTCCTTCTCTGGAGACTCAAAAGACCTAAGCATCTGGGACGGCTCAACGCTAAAATGGGGAAGCAGTGACAGGTCAGCCCTCGAAGCTGGGGAAGGGGACAGAGTCAAGTGGAAAGATTGGAAATGCGAGTTCCCGGGGGTCCCTCACGTGCAGCTCAAGCTCACCACACCAACAGTGCCCCTCCCGGACATCCTCCTGTGGCCAGCATTTCTGCTGAGGCGCGGAGGAGGCCTGAGAAGGGGCCATGCGCTTGAAGCCAAGGAGGCAGGAGGGGGCCTGGGAATCAGCCCTGCAGCTTGGCCCCGCTCCCTTGCCCCTGCACTCCCCTGAATGAGGGGTCAGGGGTACCCGCCCTGGCAGCCGTACACAAACATTCCCAGGTCAGTGAGACATGTATGGGACAGCACTTCTAAAAACTATCAAATTCTAAACAAATGGAAGGCGTCATTATGATTAGTGGGGTGTTGTTATAAAGTGGGGGCATTCTGCTTCCCTTTCCTGACAACTTGCAAACTAGAAGCAAAAACAGATGAGCATATTAACCTTTTTTTTTTTTTCTTTTCCAAATCATTCCCCGACGCACTCCAAACCCAGATTGGTGGGGCTGCGTCCAGAGCGTGCGAGACAAGGCTTGGAGGGGCCTCCTGAACGAGAGGGGGAAGGGACGGCTCGGGGAGGTCAAGGGCGGAAAGGAAACCGAGGACGAAACCAGGGAAGAAGTAAGAAGGTTAGGGCTGAGATTCCACCCTCCTGGGAATGCGCCCGCGTCCCTGGGAAAGAGGCCCAGATGAAAGGAGGCGCAGCTGGGGGAAAACAGGCCGTGAGAACAGAAGGGCAATTGTTCAGGGACAGGCCAGGCGCTGCACCCGGAGCAGCCGGCCGGCACTGCCGCTTTGTGCGTTAATGTAATTAGGGGCCCAGTGGGGGCCAATGTTTGGAGTCCTTTTACTCCTCGCCATTCTCACCCAACAGCTGAGCCAGAGCGGGGAATGTAACGGGGGCAGCCTGGGTGTCTGGGCGGCTCAGCTAAAAGGGGTCGGCCAGGGGTAGGAGGGCCCCTGGGCCGCAGGAGGCGAAGCCCTCATTCCGGGCCTGAGAGGCACTTCCTCCCCTCCTCCTCCTCAGCACTGTCCCCAGGAGTTCCCTGAGGCCCTGCCACTGCCCTGACCCCAGTTAACACTCCCACTAATTGCTGGGGCTGCAGAGAGCCCAGGGAGCAAAAGAGCCAGAGTTAATTAAGGAGAAGGAAAAAAGTCTGCTTCTCCATTCTTCAGTTCGACTCCTCCCCACCCTTCTGGGTTGGGCGTCTAGTTTCAGGGAAGCTCCGGAGGCAGGGATCTGCACGCCTGGAGCCAAAACCAACAGCACGGGGCAATTATTGAACAGGAGCAGCTGGGGCTAGCGGGTTTCTAGAAGCCTTGCTCCAAAGCTCCCCAGCCCTTCAAGTTTCCCAGAGGTACGGCAAGGGGTCTGCCCCCAGCCCCCATCCAAAGGAAAGCCTCACTCTCTCAGTCCAAATACTGGATGCTGTGAACCAGACGCCATGTGGGCTCTTGCTACTGACGTGGGACTCCTTCAGAAGGCAACGGGACATTCTGTAGGCTAAACAATAACGCAATATGTGCATCGGACAGATGTTACCTGCTCTAATCTCACAACTACCCTACTGAGGTAGGCACTATTCTTATCCCCACTTTATAGATGGGAAAACTGAGGCTTGAAAGAGATAAGGAACTCACCCAAGGTCAACAAGCTAGCAAGTAGCAGAAGAATGATTCAGACCCCAGCGCTCTGACTCCAAACCCTGTGCATTTAACCCTTGTCCCACACTGTGGGTCACTTAGATATTCTAGTACATGAGAAACAAGACTTGTAGAGCTTACAGCCTGGTATGAGACTCCCAGCCAAGGGTCCTTGAGGGTTTGCTGAGGTCCACAGACCTCACCACCCGTCCCCCAAAATTGAACATACGATTTATGGTATTTGTGTGTGCATTCCCTGTTCAGGGTGGAAGGGAGTGTCAAAGTTCTCTTTAGATTATCAAAAGGGCCTGGGCCTCAAAAAGGGGCTAAGAACTATATGCCAATGAGATGACAGCTTCCTAAGATGACTCTAGAACACAGAGCTTCTGGCTTGAGCCTTGTACTACTTCACTTTACCTCCTTGCTGTATAGAAATAGCCAAGAGGGCAGCCTGAATTTCCAGAAAGGCAGGGTGTACTGGCAGTTTAGAATTAGGCAACTTGGCCCTGAAAACGCACCCAGCCTGCCTGGGAGAGGGTACCCAGCGGATACACTGCATGGGGGGGGGGGGGGGAAGCGCTCACAGCGAGGCCTGTGGGGTGACAGGGATGTCCTACAGGGCTCACTACTACTTTCCATCACTTAAAAACAAGTTTCAACATTGTCCCGATTCTGATTCTGGGTTTTGCTTGGATCCACGCAAAGGAAAATTCATTATCAGCAGCCCTAAACTATCAGAAATTAGCAGGGGGAAAATGTTTCTCCTCCAAAGGAATACGCTAGTTTTATTTATTTAAAAAAATTTTTTTAATAGTTTATTTTTGAGACAGATGGAGCACGAGTGGGGGAGGGGCAGAGAGCAAGGGAGACACAGAATCCAAAGCAGGCTCTAGGCTCTGAGCTGTCAGCACAGAGCCCGAGGCGGGGCTCGAACCCACGAACCATGAGATCATGACCTGAGCCAAAGCTTAACCGACTGAGCCACCCAGACACCCCAAGAAATGTGCTAGTTTTAAAGACCACTATCTATCCAGAAACAAAGCCATCCTTTAACTAGCGCTACTGTCTTCATTTTCAGATGTTGCAAGACATTCAACAGTAACAGCGGCGCCATTTGACGGCCAATGTCATTGAGTGTGTGTTCTGCGCGCTGGGCTCTGTGCTTCACCTATGTTCACCTCATTTAAGCCTCACCCCAATCCTATGAGGCAGGGACATTACCATCTCTGATTTACAGATGACAAAATGAAGGCTTGGAGAGGCCAAACAGCTGCCCAAGAATGCACAGCAAATAAGGGAGGGAGCCAAGGTTCAAACCTGGGTCTATCTGACCCTAAACACAGAGTTCTAGACCAGGGCCACTAAAAGCAAGTCCACAGACCATCCACAAACTGTTAGTTACGGGTCCCTGGCAAGTTAAGTACAGGAAAAGAAAGTGAGGATTTAAAGACGTTTCTAGCAATTTGACATTGCCACAGCAACCCAGCATGTGGTGGTGGACCTGCCTCTTAGAACAGGGAACGCATACAGACCATTCAGACACTGGCAGACTTGTGCAGACTGGTCATACTCACTGAGACCCCATACTCATCCCTGAATGAATGAAAACAACCCATCCTTCACCTCAGCTGGTTGGAAAAGCCATTCTTTTTTTTTAATGTTTATTTATTTTTGAGACAGAGACAGAGTGGGGGAGGGGCAGAGAGTGAAGGAGACACACAATCAGAAGCAGGCTTCAGGCTCCGAGCTGTCAGCACAGAGACTGACGTGGGGCTCGAACCCACGAATCATGACATCATGACCTGAGCCGAAGATGGACGCTTAATCGACGGAGCCACCCAGGCGCCCCAAAGAAACCCTGTTCTAAAGCACTCCACAAAGACAGGGGCCTAAGGGATACTCAAACGAGCCTCCAGCCATCCCTTCACTTGTCCGTCCGCTCAGCACGCAACGTCGTCTAGCATGGCACTTCTGAGACTTGAATGTGCACATGAACCCCGGGGATCTTGGGAAAACGCAGACTGACTCAGGCAGTCTGAAGAGGGGCCCCGAGACTCCCCATTTCTAACCAGGTGACGTGAGCGCTTAGTCTGGAGTCTGGACTTGGAGCAGCGAGGTTCTAACCGCACAAGCACATCAGGGCAGATGAGGCAGGTGCCAGAAACTTCGCCTGACAAAGCCAGCCAACGTCTAGCAAAGGGCCCAAGAAGAGGCTCACCACTCGGGCCTGGCTATGAGGAAGGTGGGATTGGGCTCAGCTCACAAGCAGCCCTTGCAACGCACCTTTTCCCATACCAGCCTGAGCCTGGGACACCCAAGGGCCCTTTCCTCCTGAGTTGCACCAACAGAAGCCCTTTCTGTCCCAAGGGTTTGACTGAAGGCGGAGAGAAGCAGCTCAGAAGCAGGTGCAGACACTCAGAGGCCTGCTGCCTCTAAGCGCAGCCCAGGAGAGGGGGTGTCCCGGCTGCGCTGTACTTATGGCCTCACTCCTCTCGCCCAGAGTGCAACCTGTGGGTGTCTGGCAGCGGTGCCCTGGGAGAATTACTACACGCGCATGTGCGGACAGCACTTTTTACGCCTTATAAAAGGATATTCACGTCTGCTCTAAGAACTAAGAAATCTAATTAAGAGCTGAAAGCCTCAGAGGAAGGAACATAATGTGGGTCACCCCGGGAGGGCAAGAATGGCCCCTTGGTGGCCAGTCCTGCATCCAGAAAGGGCCAGGAGCAGCTCTTCTCCAAAGAGGAATGGCCCCCACTTCCCTCAGGTGACCCTCCAGTTATGTGTCCCACCCCCTGGAAATTCTTGACAATACAGACCTTACCTTCCCCCTTATTGCCAATCTCAGCCTCTCCTATATCAACTGAATGGCACAAGGACTGAAGGACTATGTCTTTATAAAAGGGGCGATTCACTGCAGAAGGCCCGGATCTTCCATTCATTCAAGGATTCACTTGCTTATTCAGTAACATGACAGACCGACTGCCATTAGCCAGGACCATCAGGAAGTGGGCAGGCAGCCTGGACTCGAGCCTTTCCTCACCTTCCCCAAGAAGCAGGGGGCACAGGAAAGAAGGGGCCACGCACGAAGCCATTAACTACGGCAAAGGGCACTGCCTGTTCCTGGTACCAGAGGGGGAGCGGGCATCTTTCCCACACGCATGAGCTCAGGGAAAGCCAGCCCCAGAGTGGGACTGGACAGCACTGACAGGGGCTCCTTCACTCACACAGAGCGGACAGAGGCCTGAGGGTTACTGACACACCCAGCCAATAGTCAGAAGGGCTTGACGTCCAACCAAAAGTCCCTCTGACCAGACGCAAGCCCAACTCCAGGGGCCACATGGCTGAAAATCTCCTTCTACGTCTCAGATGACTCTCATGAAACCACAAGCCTTTCTCCCTTTGCAAAATCCAAATAAATTCTCCTACCTCCACACCCCGCCGTGTGCTAGCTCCCTACACCATGCTCCCACCTGGCTCCTTTCCACCCAACCATCAGTCCTTCCTGCTTTCAGGAATTTCCAGAAGGTCTGGTGTGGGCATAAGAGCAAGGTTTCTTAACCTTGGGCACCACTGACATTTGGGACCAGATCATTCTCTGTTGAGGGGGTCTATCCTGTATATTGGAAGATGGTTAGCGGCATCCCCGGCCTCTACCCACAAATGTCAGTGGCACCCCAGGTATGCCAACCAAAACTGTCTCCAGACACAACCAGTGTCTTTTGGGGGACAAAACCAGGCCCATTTGTGAACAGTGCACTGGAACACTGGTGGCACCTGAGGACCACCGGGGGGCGGGGGGAGCTTATAAAATTCACCCACGCCGGGGCCCCATCCCACACACATTCTGATCCTGGTCCCAGATTCTACAAGCAAACAAGAAGGTCTGTCACTTTACAAGCCCTTGACGTTCTTTTAATGTGCTGGTTGGTTCATCCGTTCAAACGATCTCTCCAGAAGCATGAACTATATCTTCTTTTTCTCTCCCTCTCCACAAAGCTCCATGCATTTCCTCCTATTTTGTGTTAATCAGAAAGTTTGGAAAGTTATTGAGCCTCCTCCACTCCAACTTCAAATGAAAATGCCCCTTCAAATAGCACCAGCTCCCCCAAATTCAGCAGCTAATGAGAAGAATTTATACCCTTCCAAACTTCGAGAGGAGGAGGGGACAGAAGACATGAGGGTCTGTGAGAATCTAGCCACTGGATTTTGCTCTCAGTGAGAGCCCTTCATGCTCTCCCTTGGGTGTGAGGAAACTTGGCTGAGTGGCCAGGATGCCCACCTCTATACACTCAACTTTGTGGATTCCCATCCCTCTTTTTTTTAACGTTTATTTGGAGGGGCAGAGAGAGACAATCCCAAGCAGGCTCCACGATGTCAGTGCAGAGCTGGACCTGGGACTCGATCCCACCAACCTTTTGATCATGACCTGGGCAGAAATCAAGATTTGGACGCTCAACCAGTGCGCCCCGATTCCCACCCCTCTTGACCAGAATGTAAGGTGTAACACTGGGGGTTGGTAGCAGAACCCGACACTCCGGTCTACCAGACAGGACACCATTGTCCTCGGACTGACAGCGACTTGAAAATAATGTAAGCAGGCTCTGAATCCACTGTCAGAACCTGAGCCTGAAAGGCTAGGATCTTTTCTCACACATCCCTCAAGAACCCCCATTAGGGGCAGGAGGGCTGAAAGAGGGCTGGCCAACCTCAACAGTTAACAGAGTAGTCAGATCTGCGTCCTGCCTCCTCCCCACACCTGCTGGCCACGTCCTCAGACAAGGCCAGAGAGGAGGGCGGTGTCAAGGGGAAAGATCGGGTCCTAACCCCACCCTCCCTAGTGGAAATGCATTCATTGCTCATTTTAGTAACAGACACACAGAGGATACCTTATAAATGATGTAGATGTTTAGTGAGCAGCCATGCGTCCTTCCAGGGTTTTACACTTGGGTTAGCTTAAAGACAAAATGATAGGAGGGGGACTGGGGGCCACATTCCCCCAAAGACAGTGAAGGCTCTTCAAGCTCCGAAGATCAGCCTTCTCACAAAAATTCACATAAGATGCTCATACATAAGAATACAAATTGCCCAGGAGGTTACATTACATTTAATGAATGATTTAATGTTTTCGGTGAGATTATACTCCTTTGATAGTCATTGCCAACAGGATCTGCTTCCGGGGGCCCTGGCTAGCTTGCTGAAATCCTTCTAGGGACTGTGGGCTTCCATTCTGAGGCGGCCAGAGGGATAGTGATGTTTTTTCTCAAGCTTCCTTCCCTCCCCTTTCTCAAGCTTCCTTCCCTCCCCTCAATTACACACACACACACACACACACACACACACACACACACACACGCCCCCCTGTTGCCTGGAGACTGAACGCAATCCTGATGCTTACGCTGCTTTTCATTCCCCAGAAACAGAGGCTTTGGAAACTGGGGCCTCCAGGAAACAGGCCTCGGGCGGGGGAGACAGGGGGACGCGAGTGACACTTCCTCACTCACAGGCCCGCCCCTCCCCACCGCCCTCCCTTTCCTCCGCCGGCCTGAAAAGCCCCAGCGGGCTGGAACCGAAGGGCTCCCGCAGGGAACAAGGCCCCCTTTGAAAGCCAGTGTTTACGCCGCCCGGGGCAGGGGTTGCCATGGCCACGGTGCACCCCCGGCAGGACACAGCGGGCCTCAGCGCCGGGACCCCCTCTCCTGGGCCCCGCAGCTGCTGGAGGCGCTGCGTTTCCTCAAGTCCTCGGCTCAAAACTGAATCCTGAACGAAACGAAAGAGGATTAGGGCTCCCCCCGCCCCCCCCCCACGCAGCCGAGCGGCCGCCCCCCTCGGGGGCTCCCTGGAGGACGGCCGGCGACCCGCCCGCGCTCGGGGCGACACTGCCCGGCCGCTGATAGGGTGACGTCTTCCCGTAACTCCTTATTACCGCCGCGCCCCGCAGCCGAGCGGACCGGCGAGGCCAGCCTCGGGAGCCCGGGAGGCCGCAGCCTGAACCCCGGGGCCGCCGCGGCTCGGAGCGCAGGGCAGGGGCGCAGCCCGGCCGGCTCAGGGACCTTGGGCCCCCGCCGGCCCTGCATTCCGCCCTCGCCCTGCTTTCCGCACGCCCGGCCGCAGGGAGCGCGGCGCCTATAAGAATTCAGCCCTCAGATTGCTCCGCGCTCAGGCTTGCTTCGTTTATCTTCGGCTCTTCGAGGTCTGCGGTTTCACCACGCGCAGCCCTTGAATCCCAACCGTGGGCCCGCTTTTGCACCCAGAGCCTCCCAAGCCCCCGACCCCCCTCCCCAGGGCTGAAAGGAAGGCACCACCCCGAATTCAACAAATTGCTGGAAGCAGACGGGGCGTGGGAAGCGGTGGGCGGGTAGGCACTCGGGGGCTGCAAGCCTCACCTTGCACCCGGCAGTGCCCGCGGAACTGAATGAATTCGAGGACCTGAGCATCAGCCTACTAGACCCGCCTCTGTCGGCAGCGTCTCCCCAAGCTCCCTCCGGCCTCCTAGCCTCTCCGCCTCACCCCTACACAGCCCGCACGTTCATTCTAACTCCAAGGGCCTGCGGGCACAGAATTATCCGGCCATAGGTCCCTGCAAGTGGCCCGCTGTGGCTTCTATTAATATTAGCTGATGTTTTATGGAGCACTCATTTCACGGAATTCCCACCATAACCATATGAGGAAGGCACTACAAATCTCGTTATTTCACAAGTGAGGAAACCCAGACTCAAGGAGGTAAAGACATTTCCCCGGGTCATCCGAATAAGGATTCGGACCCAGCTGCCTTAAGTCCAGACTCCGTGCCTTCACCCCACCTTGCACCGACACAGGCATATACACACTGCCGAATCTTCAGAGAACAAAGCCCAGCGAGGTGAAGTGACTTGTTCACGTCACACAGCCAGCTGGGGCAGGGTCAGACAAGGAACGAAGTGCCGCAACCTGGGGTAAGTTCCTTTCCACATCATGGTTTCAACTACAGAAGCATCCATATTTAGGCAGGTGAGAGCACACTCAAGATACTCTATCTTTCACAATGTTATGGTCTAATGGCCTGTAAACCTAGCTTGATCCTGGGTAGTGCCCCAAGCCAGTCCCGTCCATTCCCTCCCATCCAGGATCCAGGTCCGTGACCTTCCAACACACAGCTCCTCTGCCTCTAGGAGAGTTTTATCTTTTGTTTCTGTTTTGTTTGTTTGTTTATTATTGATATAGAGAGAAACAGAGCATGAGTGGAGGAGGGGCAGAGAGAGAGGGAGACACGGAATCCGAAGCAGGCTCCAGGCTCTGAGCTGTCCGCACAGAGCCCAACGCCGGGCTCGAACCCACAAACGGTGAGATCATGACCTGAGCCTAAGTTGGACGCTTAACCGACTGAGCCACCCAGGCACCCCTTTTTTTTTGTTTGTTTTTTATAGTAGGCGCCCTTCTCACAGCATTACAACTCTCCCATCTCCCTTCAGGGCGGTACAGTCTCTGAGATCCCTAATGAGAAATCGCACACCAACAGGCCAGCGCACATTAACGCAGCACCTTACAGTTCTCAGACTCAAAGCCCTCCCAACCAACTCGCCAGTCCTTGAACCAGCTAGGGATAGGCCCGTTTCTGAGGACCGCCTCTACCCCCTTTCACAGGGGATGCCCCCCAAGCCTTGGTGGTGCTATGCAGACCACGGCCTCTTGGTTCTGGCTGCTTAGACGAACAGGGGGCAGCTGACATGAGTTTGAATCCAGGTGCTGAGCTACTATTCAGCCCGATGGTTACTGGAACCAGAACCGGTCTAGTTGGAAGCTCAGGGCCCGTGACATCCGGCACACACACACACGGAAGCCGTGGCATCCTGCAGGTGTAGGCACCAGGGAGGCCGCCGGTGTTTCCTGCCCTCCATTCTTCCATCCCCCTGTGACTTCGAAGAGCTCGAGCTAGGTTTCTGTTACTGGCTGTCAGTAGAGTCTGAACTAAGAGATGGGCTGGGCTATTATCCTCCTTTTATAAATGAGGAAAGAGGCTCACAGAGGTGAAGTGACTCAATGAAAGTCACATGACCAACATGGAGTAAAACCTCTCCTTCAGTGCCATCTCAAACCTCCTCCCCTTAAAGGATGAAAGGAAGTGGCAGGCAAAAAACAAAACAAAACACAGTAAGTGAAGATAAGCGATTAGGCCAGAGGCACTCCAATGGACTAAAGCCACAGACAAGAAATACAAAATCCTCGCCTTTGAACCCAGGAAGACAGCCCTTTGCCCCGCTATGTTTCCCAGCTTCCCTATCGGTTAGGTTGAATCCATGTGACTAGTTTCGGCCAATGACATGTGAATGGAAGTAAGGGGTGATCGTCCCTTTCGAGGCAGCTAGAAGCCAGGGGCTGCCTCCATCCCTCCTCCACTCCTGCGATAACTTCAAAGGCCCCAGATTTCAGCCAGTGCAGATACGGGAGGACTGCTGATCGGCATCAGACTCTCCATGAGCACAAATTAAACCTAGATGGGGTCAAGCCCCTGGCATGTCGGGGTTTGATTGTTACTACAGCACAGTCTAGCCTCTCCTGACTGAAGCTCAGAAGTTAGTCAACCTGGTGTGCCCTTCAGCACACTTGCCTGGTCTGCAGGATGACATTCATTTGCTTAACAAATACTTCTAGAGCACCAGTGCCAAATGCTGTAATGGGGAGAGCCAAAAGCACAGGAGAGAAAGGAAAAAAAAAAAAGACACAGTCTCTCCCCTCTAGAAGCTCCTTATCTGGTGACCCACACGTGCACTCTGGGACTTTTTTGAAAAAACAATAGTTCCACAGGTGTGAAAGCAGCCCCCCCCCCCGCCCCCGCCAGCTCCTGGCTACACCGAGTGCTGGGAAAGGGTAAATTGCCAGGAGGGAAAGGCAGCTGGTCCCAGCAACTCCAGGACAAGAGGCAGCCAAGAGCGAGTTCACAGCGGGTTTTCACACCCTGCTCACTCCCAGCTCCCCTCCTGCCAGCCTCATGGCCACGCGCAAGTGCTTGCCCTGCCCTGGTTACAACACAAGAGAGACGACATCAGGGAGGAGTCACCAAGTGAGCAGGTGGCTGTGAGAAAGCAGGAGCAGCAGGAGACACAACTCATCTGCCTGCACCCTCCTCTGCGGCAGAAGGATCTGCTCTGGGAATCACCCATCTGCTTCATTTCTTTTAGCCCCCAAAGTCTCCAATGACTAAGCTTTTCTCCTCTGACCCCACATAGCTGAGGACCCACCAGAGAAATCATCACTGTCTGGAACTGGTATCTGGCTACAGTCCACTTTCTTTATGCCAAAAGTCAGACGAGAAGTTAGCTGGCAGGGTCGCCATACACAGTTGTGAGAGCTGTTCACTTCACAAGGTGCCCATCCAAGGGGGCAAATGGGGCTGGAATCTAGCCTACACTCCGCTTACCAAGCTCCGTCCCCCGGAGAAAGGGTCCCTTCTAATTCACACAAAGTTACCTGCTGTATGCAGAAGCCACAGCACGGGGGCCAGTGTTTCTCCATAAAGCCTGAAGGAGTCTGATGATGAGGACATGGGACTATACTACACTGGGCTCTCTCCTTCTGTGTATATTTGAAAATGTTCACAGTAAGGGGCGCCTGGGTGGCTTAGTGGGTTGAGCGTCCAACTTTTGAGTTCAGCTCAGGTCATGATCTCATGATTCATGAGATCGAGCCCCGAGTTGGGGTCTACACCGACAGAGAGGAGCCTGCTTGGGATTGTCTCTCTCCCTCTATCTCTGCCCCTCCCCCACCTCTCGATCAAAATAAATAAACATTAAAAAAAAAAAGAAAAATTTCACAATACAAGTTTAAAACCAAAAACCATCCCACCCAGTAAATGGCGGTGTTACTTGGACGAGTTACTTTACCTCCTAGCCCTTAGCCTCAGCTCCTACTTCTAAAGAGACAATCCCTGGCTCATAGGGCTGATATAGGACTAAACTGAATTACTCAAGTGCAATGCTTGACACAGAGTAAGTCCTCTTACAAATGGGAGCTATTAACAGTGGCGGCTGCTGATGGTTCGGCAGGAAGGAAAACGAGGCAAAATGGGGACAGAGGGACATTGTTGAGAAAAGCCAACACTCTGGGAAATGTGTGCCATGAAGCCAGAGAGAGTCTGAAAACGCGACCACCCTTTTAACATTGCAGGGGCTGGTGTGAGGAGCTTCCTTGCAACCCCTCCCTCCTGGGCAGACATTCACATTCCCCTGGCGAAATTAAGGTCCACGGAAAGGTCACAAAGAGTGGCTCAGAAAAGCATGTGTTCCCCAGCCTCTCAGAGAACAGGGAAACTTGTGGGTGGGGTTGGGCAGGCAAGGGTGCTCACACCTGGAAGATTCCTGGCTAGAGTCCCAGGAGAGAACAAGAGATCCCCAAAGACGGCCCAAGGGATCAGGCATTAGCACAGGGAGGGCCCCTGCCACCCTCACAGGATGGGGGTAGAAGTAGCCATTCATACCCCCTGAAGGTCAAAGGCTATTTTTGAATTGTCTAGTTTTATGTAATGAATTTGTATGTTCATGTTTTCAAAATTATCACTGCTGTGTGTGAATTTCACCAGTAGTTTGTCATTTAAAAATGACACTTACACCCCCTATTCATTTCCCCTTAAGGCCTATTCATTCCCCAGAGCCTCACAGGGATGGCGGATGGTGAGGGCTGAGGGTGGCAGTGACAGGAAGCTGGGAGCCCTTCCCAGAGCCCCTGGAGGGACCTCAGCCTTGGCTTGAACCTCAAGGCCCCGCGTGTCCGCCTGGCCTCTGCCCCGGGGGGGGGGGGGGGGGGGAGACTGCTACGGAAGGCTTCTGCTTTTGGTCAAATGCCATCCCACTCACTTGTTCTCTCTTCTTTTTTCTTTTCCAGGATGATAGCTGATAGGATGATTCACTCTCCTATTAAGTCGATTTATGAAAAAAAAGGAAGTCACCCAAGTTTCCAATCCTCTCGTCATTGAACACAAGCCACTGCGTGGCTCATAAGCACTTCATAGAAATCCAGTAACAAGGAAGAAATTCGCTAAAAAGCCCTTCCTTCACCTTTCTTTTCGAGTCCCAAGAATTCACTATCCTTGGCAGGTTTTCCAAGTTTCTATAGCTGTTAGAGCTGAGGGCTGAGTTGGGATTTAAAGACAGATAAAATGTGATAGGAGAGGAAAGAGGCACGTGGCTTTTAAAGCCACAGACGGTGCACTCCCTCCTGGCAGATAGTAAAAATCCACCCAGAAAATGTCCTTCTCCGTCCCTGCGGCTCTCCTCAACTCTGTCCCAAACTTAGAAACAGCTGTTTCCCTAGAACTCCAAAAACAGCTCTCATATGCTCCGTCTCCTCACTCTTTCCAACACTGTGATCTGTACACTTAATCTACCTTGAGGCTCAGCTTGTCCCTCCCTCAGCTCCTCAAATAAAAGAAGAGGAGCAAAGACTAAAAAGTCCAACGCTACCACAGAACACAGCCCTCTTGTAAACACCATCTACCGACGCCGCAGCCTGGCTTTCTGGGTTCGGATCCCAGCTCCTCAACTAACTAGCTGAGCGATCTTAGGCAAGTTGACCCGACCCTCTGTGCCTCAGTAAAGTGGTGATAAAACTATACTCATATAGGGCTGAGGAAATAAATTCGTGTGCTTAAGAAGGTGGCTGCCAGGCGGCAGACATGTAATAGATTGTTATTACTGGACCATCACAGCGATCCTGTGCAATAGGGATTAGTATTCCCAGCTCTGTTGAGCAGATGTGTTCAACAGCCATTTGTTGTTGCGGGCATAATAGCTTAACCTCAAGAAAAGTACAAACTAACAAGTTAGGTGATCTGCTCAGAATGACACAGTCCGTTCGTGGCCGGGGTGAGACCGGACCTCTGGTCTTGGGACTCCAAATCACACCCTGACGAGCTTCCCGCTTTCGCACGCTCCCTCCCTCAGGCACAGAAATTTGAGAAGAGCCATGGATGGGTATCAAAAACAGGTTTCAGTTCCGTCACCCCCAGAGAGCGGCAGTATCTCACGGGAATGCTGCAGGATTTGCTAAACAAAATTAATTTCCGTTTGTTTTCATATTCCAAGAAAAGGAACCAAAGCGGCCTTACAGGAGAAGGTGCTACCCCATCAGGGGTGTCAAAAGACCACTCATGGTGGAGTCTTGTTCCGGCCTCAATAACGGTTCAGACTAAAAGGGCTCCCTCGGGAGGCTCCCAGGCTGTCAGCGATTTGCAAAAAAGGTCAGTGCAAATCATTTGGGAGCACATTTATGCAGGCCTGGCCTAAGCCATGTGGACCTCTGCCAAGCCCATAGTTTTTTAAAACACGCACTGTCTTCACCCTTGATAAATAGCAGCCAGGCTGCAGAAATATTTCCATTACGCCCGAAGGCTCGCTTGCCGCCGCAACTCATCGAAATGGAGGTTTCCAGTTTGAGAAGAACTCTTCCATAAAAACATCAAAAAACACGCCTACCTTTCCAGCAGAGGTAACCACGCTGGCATTTAGGGAACCTCTAAACACGAGTCAATGATATTTGTGGAAACAAATTATTTGGTAAGCATATGCTCACGCCCAAAGTCTAATTATATATGACAAATGGATTAAGCCCATCTCTTCTAGCTCCGTTATGAACGAACACTCATTACGAGATTTCTACTCATGCGCTTCCCTAAATGCTCTTCACGTCGTACATCGAGACTGACGAGGTCACCTTCCAGCCATGCTGGAGAGCTAGGAACGATAAGCGTTTCACATTGTAGCCCTGGCCCTAGCACCAACCAGCACATCATTTCCCGAAATGATAATAAAAACAACAACAAATGGCAGCAGCAACAGCAGCTAACGCGTATGAAGAACTTACAAATATGCTAAGCACTGTGCTCAGGACTTAGTAAGTGTTTGATTCTCGGGGCACCTGGTGGCTCAGTCCGTTAAGCGTCCGACTTCAGCTCAGGTCACGATCTCATAGTTCATGGGTTTGAGCCCTGCATTGGACTCTCTGCTGTCAGTGCAGAGCCTGCTTCAGATCCTCTGTCCCCCTCTCTCTGCCCCTCCCCCACTCATTCTCTCTCTCTCTCTCTCTCTCTCTCTCTCTCTCTCTCAAAAATAAAAATAAACAGTAAAAAAAAGAAAAAGTAAGTATTTGATTCTTATTAGCAATTATCAGGGAACACTCATTGTGTGGGTCAGGAAACCAAGATTCTGAGAGACTGAGTAACTTGCCCCCCAAAACACAACAGCTAATACAGAGGCTGCATTCAAACTCATGTTCTTAACCACACACCATTGGTCTTTTTGAGCTGCCTTAACGACCCAGGATCACAAATTCTTCTAGGAACAGCCTGGGTGAGCTTCGAAATCCTTTCTGGCTTTAAAATTCAATGATTTCTTAAGGGCCGGCTGGGTGGCTCAGTCAGTTTCAGCCTCTTGGCTTCAGCTCAGGTCATGATCTTGTGATTTATGGGTTCGAGCCCCATGTGGGGCTCCATGCTGACAGTGCGTAGCCTGCTTGGGATTCTCTCTCCCTCTCTCTGCCCCTCCTCTGCTTGCTTGTTCTCTCTCAAAATAAATAAATTTTATAAATAAATGAAATCTGTAATTCTCTCTTTTATTTATTTTTAAAGATTTTTATTTTTGGGGGGTGCTGGGTAGCTCAGTCAGTTAAGCATCCAACTCTTGATCTTGGCTTAAGTCACAATCTCACAATTCATGAGTTTGAGCCCCGCCTCTGGCTCTGTGCTGACGGCTCGAAGCCTGCTTGGGATTCTCCCTCTCTACCTCTCTCTCTCTCTCTCTCTCTCTCTGCCCCTCCCCCACTCACACTCTGTCTCTCTCAAAATAAAGAAATAAACAAAAAAAAGATTTGGGGGCACTTGGGTGGCTCAGTTAGGCGTCTGACCTCAGCTCAGGTGACTATCATGTGGTCTGTGAGTTCCAGCCCCGCATTGGGCACTGTGCAGACAGTTCAGAGCCTGCAGCCTGCTTCGGATTCTATGTCTCCCTCTCTCTCTGCCCCTCCCCCTCTCATGCTCTGTGTCTCTCAAAAATAAAGAAAACATTTAAAAATTAAAACACAAAAGATTTTATTTTTTAAGTTATCGTTACACCCAATGTGGGGCTCGAACCCAATCCCCAAGATCAAGAGTCACATGCTCTACCTGAGCTAGCCAGGCGCCCCAGCGATTCTCTCTTTTAGAGATAAAATGAATTTATGACTTGGAGAAGTAAAATGCAGTGATGCGGTGGGACTGCGAAGATGGACTGAAACATCTGTGTATGTCTCCCCCAGATCCCATCAGCGCAGGAGAACCCCCGGTTTTCCAGGATAACGATGCCCTGTAAAACAACCAGACGGGCCCCAAACCATCTCTGGGAAAAGGACGGCTTGAAGTTCTTACAGGATGCCCTGACTTACAAGGGTCTGCAAGTTCTCAACTGTCAGCTCGCAAACCTTAATTTGACTTTTTCTTCTTGTTTTTTAATTTTTTTAATGTTTTTTATTTATGTTTGAGAGAGAGAGAGAGAGAGAGAGACAGTGTGAGCAGGGAAGGGTCAGAGAGAGAGAGGGAGACACAGAATCCAAAGACAGGCTCTACGCTCTGAGCGGTCAGCACAGAGCTTGACGCAGGGCTTGAACCCACGAACCATGAGATCATGACCTGAGCCGAAGCCGGACGCTCAACCGACTGAGCCACCCAGGTGCCCTTTCTTCTTCTTTTTCTTCTTCTTCTTTTTTAAGGAAAGTCAAACACAAGAAAATAACGCACAGTGGGGACTAGTTTTAAGGATGCCAGTCCAAGGTGTGTGTAGGCATACTTACACCTGCTCTCCTCTCAGGTGCGTACCTGCTCATGGAAAACCCACCTGATGCAGGTGCTTCCCTGTGAGCGCCCAGCCCGGTGGCTCAGCTGTCAGGTACCTGCGCAATGTTGTGTCCTACACACACCTGCTGATATCTTCATACACTCCCTCCCTCGTCACGATCCCGGTCCCCAGACACACAGACATGGCTTCCGAGCCCGGCTCCATCCCTAATTCATCCTCTTCCTCTCCCTGCTCAGCCCAGGAGCTCCCTGTCCGGCCACCTTCCCACTAGCCCACACACGGCCAGTGGGGAGGCCCTCTCCCAGCTCACCCCTCCCCATGCTCGCCCTAGCTCGCTGGCTCTCTCAGCTCCTGGCACAGCCTGAAACCGAAACTAATCTCAGACCTGAACAAAATGAAATCATTTCCTATGCCTGATCACCCTACATGACCACAGAAAATCTTCTCGCCAGAGCTCCAAACCAGAGCTCTGGAGATGCACCCCCTAGAACCTATTGCTCCCTTAACAAACAGGGGACAAAAGGGCTAGAGGAGGAAGCAGAGTGATTTCTGCTGCTGCTCTGTTTTAATTTGCATGAGCCCATTTAAACCGACCCCAGCAAGCCCACCACCCAGTGTTTCAAAGCCACCTTTCAGCATCTGTTCATATTTGGCTCATTCTTTTTTTTTTTTTTTTTTTTTTTTGACAGAGAAACAGAGAGGGAGGGGGAGAGAATCCCAAGCAGGCTATGCACTGCCAGCGCAGAGCTCGCTGCAAGGTTCGAACTCACAAACCATGAGATCATGACCTGAGCTGAAGTCAGATGCTTAACCGACTGAGCCACCCAAGTGCCCCTTGGCTCATTCTTAATCAGATTCTCTGAGAGCAAGCCTTGTTTCTCTTCAGAGATCTCTGTGGCCCTCTTGCTGAATGAAGTTTAGATCACTGTATCATATGCTCTTCCTCAATTTGAAAAATTCAGCCCTTAATTTTGTGCTAGGAACAATAACAAACCCAAAACAAACGAAACAAGCGGGTCATTGTAAACGAACATAACGTCAGCCCCTGATGTTCTTTCAAACATCACGTATGTTTTGAGGAAGATCCTAAAGTGTGTTTTGTTAATTCCCCTCGCCCCAGCACGCTTCGGGACACCCTCCTCTGTGGCTGGGGCCTACGCTACTCAGAAGTGGAAGGACAAGGGCGCTGGCCCAACAAGTGTATGGTAGAAGAGTAATAACTTCTGAAGTGTCTGCTATTTGCTTTTCATTCAGCAAAGTTCACCGAGGGCCCCGGATGTGCACCCAAAGCTCTTCTAGGTGCCAGGCCAGCAAGGTGACTCAGATGACCCACTAGCTGGTCATTCTCAGAAACACCTTCTGAGCGGAGCGGATGTCTTCTCTGGGGCCAACAGCCCAAAGGTCAACTCCTCGAGGCTTTCCTGCAGTCCTCTTCCCAAAGCTTGGAGCCCGCCCTCTGAGCACTCCCTGGTAAGCATCCCCCTGACTGGGATGAGCGCAGGGCAAGACCCCAGCTGTTGGGCAGATGTGCTTCGTGTCTTGGCTCACGACCTAATGGATGAGCCGCTCCATGTGACAGTAAAATAAGGACTTAGGCCAGATTTGAGCAATCGTCTAGCTCACAAATTCCAGCTCTTTTTACCCTCCTATCGCTGAGCTGACACAGACCTCGAGGGGCCTCTATTTCATCTTCCTGTCTCCAGATGAAACCTCTGAAACCACCAAGACAAATGAAACTTGTTCCCATTTCTAAAGACCTTCGGGGGAGGCCATTCCCCTCTGCTCCTATGAGTCACTTGTTCTCACATCTCACATTCTATCTGCAAGGAACGTTTTCCTCATACCTTACTGGAGTCCTTCCTCCGCAGCTTACATTCATTTGCCTCTAGTTCTGCTTCCAAGTTCGGAGAGACAAGAGTGAATCACTGTGCTCTGAGCAGTAACTGTTTTTTTTTTTTTTTATTTTTTTTTTTAAAGTCATCTCTACACCCAACGTGGGGCTCAAACTTACAACCCGGAGATCAAGAGTCGCATGCTCTAGCGGCACCTGGGTGGCTCAGTGGGCTAAGCATCCAACTCTTGATTTCCACTCAGGTCATGATCTCACAGTACATGAGTTTGAGGCCAATGTCTGGCTTTGCATTGCGCTGACAAAGCAGAGCCTCCTTGGGAATCTCTTTCTCTCCTTTCTCTCTCTGCCCTTCCCCTGCTCTCTCTCTCTCTCTCTCTCTCTCTCTGTCTCTGTCTCTGTCTCTCTCAATAAATAAACTTAAGAAAAAAGAGTTGCATGCTCCACTGACTGAGCCAGCCAGGTGCTCCTCTGAGCAGTAACTCTTAGGAGATTTTTATTTTCTTCTTCAGCAAGTTCACTGCAAGCAGTACAGGAGAGGACTCTCAAAAACCACAAAGATATCCAGGAAGCTAACTGCACTTCCCAGTTCCTGCCTCACCCCGGCCAGCATGTTGCAGGATCCAGAAAATTTGGCCCTCGGGTCTAATCAAAGTTCACAGAGTGGGAGAGCAAAGTCCTGGAGACAGCGGCCACCGGTGCTCTCACTCAGCTCAAGTGCCCTCTCTAGCAGGCAGCCTCCCTGGCCTGGCTCTTCTGGATGGCAGAGCGGCCCCTCGGCGGCGCTTCGTCTCACCGCAGTACTTGCCGTGGAGTTCTGGGCTAACCTACCTGTCTCCCCTACAAGACCACAGGCATCTTGCAGGTAGGGGCCTCAACGACCTTTCGGGGGGAGGGGGCCGGGGGTCAGCCCCAGCAGAGCGCCTGGCACTTGGCCAGCGGTTCTCAGCAAACTGAACGCTCCAGGCACCTTCCAGTGAGGTCTGAATGTGGCCCGGGCTGCCCCTCTCGAACAGAGCACGAAGCCCTTTAACCCCATCCCCACCATCCTCGCCTCACTCCACCCCTAGCCCCGAATTTCTCTGAGGATGTGAGCTCTACAGAGCCAGGCCTCTTGGATTCAAATCCTGGCTCTACCACCTTCTAGCCATGTGATCTTGGACAAGTTATTTAACCTCTTGATGCCTCTGTTTCTTTCTTTTTTTTTTTTTTTTAATTTTTTTAACATTTATTTATTTTTGAGAGACAGAGAGAGACAGATCATGAGCAGGGGAGGGGCAGAGAGAGAGGGACACACGGAATCGGAAACAGGCTCCAGGCTCTGAGCTGCCAGCACAGAGCCTGACGCGGGGCTCGAACCCACGAACTGTGAGATCATGATCGGAGCCAAAGTTGGACGCTCAACCGACTGAGCCACCCAGGCACCCCGACGCCTCTGTTTCTTAATTGAAAAACAGATCGGACATCTCATAGAGTCTTGTAAGAATTAAATGAGCTGATTCGTGAGAAGCAGGTGGAACAGGCTCTGAGCCACAGCAAGTGCTCAGGGAGTGCTGGAATGACTGTTCGGCAGATGGGTTCCTTCCCGGAACCCCCTCCACCTTGCAGCTTCCACTCTTGTCTGCATATTGGGGCTGCCCCCCACCCCTGCTAGACTCCCTTCCTCCAGGAGCAATGTTAGCATCAACATAAAAGTCATGCCACTCTCCTACCTTAACGTGACCCTCTCCCATCTCCCCTGCTCTCATCAGCTTATTCTCTTACCCAAAGAGAAGGGAGAAGAATTGGTTCACAGCAGGGCCACAGATGCTGAGTCATTCTGTACCCAACTAGGCGCTCTGTCATCACCCTTGACGTTTCAGGCTCCCCATCTCCCCACCGTGCAGTCCCCTTTGCTCATAATTTAAAAGTCTGAACCCACTTCATCCCACCTCTCCTAAAGCCGGCTTCTACCTGTAGAAGGCTTCTTCAGGTAGAAGGCAGTAAAATCTTTACCAAAGATTTTCCTTAACAATAAGGAGCCTCAGAACATTAGCACCCATGAGCAGAAATAATAATAGTAATAATAGGGGCACCTAGGTGGCTCAGTCCGTTGAGCGTTGGCCTTTGGCTCAGGTCATGATCTCGTGGTTTGTGAGTTCGAGCCCCACATGGGACTAGCTGCTGTCAGCGTGGAGCCTGCTTCGGATTCTCTCCCTCTCCCTCTCCTCCACTGGCACAGGATCTCTCTCTCTCAAAAATAAACATTAAAAAAAAGTTTAAAAAAATAATAATAGTAATAATAGCTTCTACACTAAAGAACATGTACTCTTTGGCATAACCATTAGATCTCCTTCCACACTTTCTAAAGCTGAGAGACTGAGGCACTTATAAAATCAGAGAGGAAGATAGAGAGAGGGCTGGGACTCTAACTTCAGATCCTCTGCTCTAAACCACTGAGCTACGACAGGGAAGGGCACAAAAGGGCCCCAACTGCCTCTGGGGGGAGGTTAGAGGGAGCTGGAACGTTTTTATCCCACCAATCATTCCTCAAAGACACTTGGTGCCACCATAACCGAAATGAAAAGGCCACATTTTACAAGGCAGTTTATGTTTACAGGCATTGTTATAGCATGTGTCATTTATGACCTGTTTTAAAAATAATATAAGAGGTCCCTGGGTGTCTCAGACAGTTGAGCATCCGACTGTTGATTTCTGCTCAGGTCATGATCGTGGGATCATGCCCTGTGTCCGGCTCCGCACTGAGCGTGGAGCCTGCTGAGAGTCTCCACCACCTCAGTCCCTCCCATACTCACACGCACTCCCTAAAAAAAATTAAAAATTAAAAATAAGAGTGACAGCCGCACGATTAAGAGTCTGTTATAACCACTCTGACACAGCAGATGTGGTCACTAGGAGGGCAGAGAGATCAGAGAAGCACTGAGTGAGTCACCACAACCAGCATCCTCAACTCACCAGTACTGTCCAGGGCAGCGGCAGACTGACAAGCCCTGGCTGCCGAGGAATGTGACTTTTTAGTCACTGCCACAGGACCCTTACATCTCACCAAGACAACTTCCAAGTCCCAAACTCGGGGGCTTGGACTACGGCATCTCCAAGGCCTTCTGTGGCTCTTCCTGTGAGCCTAGGAGAACATGGGAACCAATGAACCAATGAAACGGACGCATCTCCTCCACGCCATTTCGTATAGTTAGAGGTGACCCCTGACTGCGGCTTCCTGCCCCCAAGGCTTTAGGATACTCCTGAGGAAATGTAGGAAGCTCTGAAGGAGGGAACAAGTGTGGGTGCTGCCGTACCCCAAACACTGTGCTGGCTAGTTAAGTAAAGCAAAATCCCCGTGAGCTACCACTGTCGGGGGCCCTGGAGCCTCAGAAGGGCTTCTCAACACCAAAGCAGAGACGTCAGAGATGGCAGTCCTACTAATGGCCGTTCCAGATCCCTAGGAAGTGTAGATGCCATGAATACGTGAGCAGCCACACTAGGGAGCTTTGGTTAAGAAAGAAAAGGCAGGCCACACCTCCTGGGGTGCACTGGGGTCGGGGACAACTGTCCCTTCTGCCCCCCATTTGCCTTTTAAAGTCCAAAGAGATCTAAGGAACCTACAGTACCCAGATCCTGGCCTTGGACAACTGTGCCCCAAAACCCCTCAAGAGGGGGAGTGTCTTCACACACTCTCCACGGAAACGCCTTCTTCCGCCTCAGGCCCACCTCCCCAAGAATGAGCTGGGGCTCTCAAAGTGCCTGGCTCCATACCCAGTGAAATTCCATTTGCCCCTGCCCAGTGCCTAGAGCCTTCTCACCACACAGACAGCCCCTGGAGAAGCCCCCCCGCCCCAGGCATCTGCCCCCATCCTCTGGCTAACTGTAGGGAGCTGGGCTCTGGTCCAGAGTTTCCAGGTCACCATGGCCACCCGCCCAAAGTTGCATGAGAAGGTCATGAAAAAAGACCTCCTGAAAAGTCTACTCTTGGCACCCTGGGATTATTCACTGGCCACAAAGGAGGGAACCGTTCTGAAAGGCCTATGCGGGACCAGACTGTAGATCAGGGTTCTTCCAAGGGGTTCCAGTTCCAAAGCATATGGGAACATCGTGACAGCGCATACAAAACGTGTCCCTGCACACGTGTACTTTTAAGACAGGAGGAGCTGGGGCTTTCACCAGATTCTCAAAGGGGCCCATGACCCCAGCCTCTGGCCCCAAGTTCCCCCCTAGTAATATGACCACTGTTGGGCCATCCTACTTGTCCAAGGTCTCTCTCCTGTTTAAGGATGTGCCCAGTCCTGATGCACCACTCCTGTTCCCTTGTCTCCTGCTCCTTCCAGTAGCAGAAAGGGGACAGGCGGATTTCAAACCCAACCCTCCTGCACACACCCTTCAGCCTCCGGGTGACTTGAGCCAGGTTTCTCTCTCCATCCAGAGATGCCACCCTCCATCCAAAATAGAGGTCCCAATGGCATCAAACCCTGACAACAGAGAGGTCCCAGTTTCACACCTGATCCCACAAAGGGGCCAAATCTCATGGTAAGATGACCTCCTCCATGAGAATTCCTGGTGTCCTTCAGCTCCTTCAGGTGTACAGGGGCTGACTCCACCCAGGAGGTAAAGATAAGCGGGCCTGCCAGACAAGGGAGGAGAGGCCCAGAACATCTCCCTGAGTCCTTTCTGCCCCACCAGGTGGCTCAGGATGGTGCAGGGTAACCAACAGGCAGGGTTATTCCCGGGCAGCCTGAAGCTCCTGCCTCAGGCCAGTGGGGAGGGAGATGGTCCCCTTTCGGTCTGCACCACCTCTAGGACATCTCATCTCTAAACTCCCAGTCGTTCTCCTCACTCTCACCAAAATGCATGTACATATGTGTATACAAATATATATAATATTATATATTATATTAATATATTAATAAAGCACACACATACATATACTAAAATGAACAAAATAAAGGAAAATCTAAAACCTCCTTTCCCCTAAAACAAGTCCCTCTCCGGGAATTTAATTTCAGTATAAATTTCCTGCAGCCAAAACTTCTTTTAAGGAGAAAAGAAACGGGCTACCCATGCTGGGTGTAAGGCAGCAATGCCACGAGGAACTGAAGAGGAGAGAATGAATAAACGCCAACCCCAACCCCCTGGAGCTGAGAGCCCGGGGCACACCGAGCCGGAAGGGCGGGGAAGCAGGGGCGGGGACAGTGCGTTCTGAACTTTCCCTAGCGAGCCACCGGGAGATGCAGCTCCCAGGGGACCGGGTGGGACCAGAAAGGGCTGAGCCGACCTGTGACATCGGCGGGGACGGGGAAGCCAGCCTCCCCTCCTCCTAGAAGGAGCTCTGCCCCCAGCAGGCGCCCCCCCCACACCAGCCAGCGCCCCCAGGCCGGGGCGGCGCTGCCAGGGGCGCCCACACAAAAGGGGGAGCGGCCGGGGCAGGGGCTCAGGGCGGCGCCGGCTCGGGGAGGCCTCGCAGCCCATCCCGGCACCGCCCGCCCGCCCGCGACCACCCCCTCGAGCCCCGCGCCCCGCTCCCCCGGTGCCCGCCCGCCCCGCGCGCCCACGGGCCTGGGGGAGGAGGGGGCTCGGGGAGGAGGCGCGGGCCGCGACCCGGCGCACGCGGCTGGGGCCGCGCGGGCTCCCGGGAAGCCGCGGCGGCAGCGCCGGGAATCAAACTCGCGCCCGCTCCGGCCCGGCCCTCCGGGCGGCGCCGCGGCGGTCGGCGCCCGAGAAGGTGGGGCCGCCGGGCCGGAGCCGGAGCCGGCTCGCGCGGGGGAGCGAAGGGAGGGTCTTACCGAGCAGCCGCCACGCGCGTCCGCTGCCCGCGGGCCGGAGGGGCCGGCGGGCGGGGGAGGGGCCGCGATCCCGCGCCGGCGGCTGAGGCGGCGGCGGCGGCGGGCCCGGCGCGGCGGCGCGGCTGGGGCGCGGGAGGCGGAGAATGCGAGGCGAGGCCAGCTTCCTAGCGGCGGGCGGCGAGAAATGCAGCTGTCCCTGCGCGGCCGCCGGCGGGGCCACAAGTGGGGCCGCGCGGGGAGGAGCGGGGCCGCGGGCGGGGCGCGGGCCAGGCTGCGGCGCCCCCAGACCCGCTTGGAGGCCCGACGCCCTCCGAGAGAGGAGGGAAGCAGGAATGGGGTGGGGGGGGGTGGGGGTCGGGAAGCGGCACAGTCGCGGGGCTGGGGGTCCCCGGGGACGGTTAGCGGGGTCCCCCCTGCGTCGCCCCCGCACCAGCCGCCGGGAGCCCCCACCGGCAGGCCAGAGGGCGTGAGCTAGGAGCCTCGGTCTCCCCCGGCTAGTGGGGTGCGGGGCGTCCTTCCCCTCCCTGTTCAGGGACCGGCGCCGGGAAGGCGCTCCCGGAGACGGGCCGGGGTGGGGCGGGGACCCGAGCGCGGGGCTCGGAGGGCCACCTGAGAGCAGAGCTGCCCGGGCGGGTGCAGAAGGTGGACGCACATCTGGGCCTGGGACAGCTGAGGTGTGGGGGAGGGGCGACCCCTGGGAAGTTAGGGCTCCGGGAAGGAAACAAAATGCTGAGGTCGGAGGAGATGGTGAGGAGGGGGTCAGGAGATCAAAGCTGTTACCCATCACATCATCAGATACCTCCTGCCATCTCCCCGTCTCCTCCCAGCATCCCCGGACACTTGGGGGGCTTCTGAGCCCTGAGAAGATTTCCACAGAAGAACTTGTCCAATAAATGGGGAATCAGCTTTGACTATTCTTTTAACATGTGGTTTGGCTTCAAACTCCACTGTGGGGGCGGGGGGGGGGTGTGTGGAGGTGAGGACAGCCCAGCATCCTGCACTGAAGAGGAGCTACCTAGGAGATTTGAGGAGGCTGCAGTTCCAGCCGTGCCCCCAGACAGCTTGCAAAGGGTCTGCAGCCTCCTCTTAGACAAGCCTGCCTTAGAGGCCCACTTCCCACCCGGGCCCAGACTCCAGGGAATAGCCCTTCTCTCTCCTCTTCCTCTGAGGGCTTCCCCCTAGCTCTGCTGAGACAAATCAACCTGCTCAGCCGCAGAGACATCTGATGGTAAAAACCACAAACCAAAGTGCCCCGACACCCTGTGTTTCTATCATTTGCATGTCAAGGGAAGGTTTCTTTAGCAAGTTGGGAACCTGGGAGGGGGAGAAACCTCAGAACCACACCCTCCTTGGGGAGGTCCAACATCAGGTTCACTTGCGAGTGCAGCTCCAGGGTGGGGGTGCCCAGACCCTCTGAGGATCTTCTCTCCCCCGACCCCATCTCATGCTCCTTCACTTGATGGTACATTCCATAGGGGGGGGGGGCTTGAAACCTCAGGAGGTAGTCCTTAGACCCCAGATTAAAGACCCTTAATCTAGACCGACTGACTCCTGCCTCTCTGCTGGCTCCTGGCTCCTGTCCTGAAGTTGTACCTGGGAGTTTGGGATTGATCCTCCTTGCCGGTCTTCTAGATTATGTCATCACGTGTGTTACCTTATTCCAGCCCACAGTGCGGTTCATCTGCCACTTTTCTGCACACTTGCAAGATCCTTCTGCTGTTCCTCCCTGTCACCTGTGGAGACCGGAAAAATGCATCCGCAGACTTGGAGATACTGCTATTTGCATTCGCCCCTGAGTGTTCATAAAATCTTTTAGTATGTTATTAATATAGTCATCAAATGAAATCAGTCACTCGAATGGACGCTTTTCATTTGAAGGACACTTTCTTGGGCACTGCTAATTTACTCTTCCTCAGGGCTGTCTTTCTGGAAGCTTTTCCTTAGACCTCTTCCCTGCCTCTGATACCCGCCCTGGGTAACCTCCCTCACTCCCACCACTGCCTCTGAGCTGTAATTTCCCCAGAGGCTCCCAGGCCAGGCCTGCAGGTCCCTTGGACAACTCACGGGCAAGGAGGCTAAAATCGAACTCCGAGTCCTTGCCTCCCCAGCCTCCTCCTCCTCATCGGCGGCTGGAAACCTCAGTCCTCAGTGTCCCTTGCCCTGCATTCTATCGGTTACCAAGTCCTGTTCCTTCCTCTTCCGCCCCCACCCCCACCTTCTTCCCCAGCATCGGCCCAGGGTTGGGCTCCTGTTGTCCCTGCTCATCGCAGAGGATGACGTGCCTTCAAGCGCAATCCCCACGCTCCAGGAGACTCGATAGGTTTTTCTTTCTTTCTCCCCTTCTCTCTGCTTCATTCCTACAAACCTGAAGGATACCCCCTGCCCTCAGGCCATTGCCCTGGTTCTCTCTTGCTCATTCCTCAATAACTCCATACACCTCCTCCAAAAAGAAACCTCCCCCAATCCCCACTGGATCCTGCAGTCCAGACCCGCCCCCCAGCATTCAGGGACAGTTAACAACTTGAAATGCCTCCCACCCCTCAGCTTCCCACCGTCTTAGTTTTCCTACCAGCTCCTTCCTTCCTTCAGCCCTGCCTGTCCCTGGAGCTTCTCCAGGGCAGACTCCTCTGACCTTTTCCTGAAATCCCACAACTCCCAGGATGTTCTCCCAGTGGGGCTAGAGTGTGGCGGGTACCAAGCACTGATTGCCCCACTTACATGCTGCATGACTTTAGGCAGTTACTGAACTTTCTCTGGGCCTGTTTCCTCACAACAGTGCCTACCTCCAAAGATTGTGGTGAGGTTTACACAAATCCACACGTGTGAAGTGCCCAGACCACTGCCTGGCGCATCAAAATGTTCAGTAACCGCTAGGGTCCTTACTGATGATAGTAGCACCGCATCTGCCGTCAGTTGTCTGGGGTGACGACCCATTCTGGGGTCCCCACTCCCTCTCCTGAGCTCCTGACTGGAATGTGTAACTGCCATTGGAAAGGCTGGTGCAAAGCCACCTCGCCTTCAGCACGGCAAGCCTGGAACCCGTGATCTCCACACCCTCCTTTGCCAGAACTCTCTGTCCTGAAGAAGGGCACCTCCTATTCATCTGAGCTAACAAGTTCATGTGCTGCAAATTCAGGGCTTTCTACTTCCTGAATGTCTCTGGAATCTGCCCCCTCTGCATTCCTATGGTTCTGCCCTTGTTCTGGCCACCAGGGTTCCTGCCTTTCAATCCACCAGGGTTCCAGCCTTTCATTCTGTCCTTCTCAATGCTAGCAGGTTATTTTCTAAAGTTTAGACAGGTGATGTCTCTGTCTTGTTGAAAAGATATGATTGACTCCCCATGCTTGGAGAATAAAATTTGAACTCCTTAGAGAGGCCCTTCCCAGCCTGCCCTTCACCTACACTCCAGTTCCTTCCCTGTCCTGTCCTTACTGCCTACCCCCATGCTAGGACAGTCAAGACCACTTGCTGTTCCCACAGAGCAAATGGGAAGGTGAGGAAAGCTTCTTGCCAAGTCTGTGGCTTTATTAGGCACAGATAAATGGGAGCATATCTGCCATGTCCCACCTCTGAGTGAGGCTGAGTTGTGGGGCTCAGGCTTGGAAAGAGCGGGTTCCAACTGGACCACAGGGAAAACAAGACATTGCGCTTCTGGGATTTCCACAGGCCCAGACAAATACTGGGGCACAAATCATGGACAAGACCACGTGGCTGCGGCTTCAGAAACAACCACATTGTCCCAGCCACCAAGAGACCCTCTCCTTCTAGAATCACTGAAGGCAGCTTAGCAAGTCCAAGGTGGAAAAGAAAGCAGTGTGAACATCCAGATAATTGGGGTAAACCTATCCCTTTCTCCATCTTCACCAATCTGAGCAGGAAGCTCAGAGGACACTGAAAAACAATTGGCAGTAACACGTGGGGGGTTTGAAAGGACACATGAGTGACACACGGAAACAATGGAAACATTTTTTACTCTAAATAAATGAGTAAGCAACCCCCTCCCAGGATGGTAACTAGATGGAAACCTGTGGGATTGCCAACCTGACTTCCAACTGAGAGAAGTATTCCCAGGACCCTCACCCCTTTCCCGGAGTGCCAGCGCCAAGGTCATGCCTGTAGCACTTTCTGTGAACTCTCCTTCCCTTGCATAGCTCGCTGCTCCCCAGCAGTCCCTCCATCCATCCTGCCTACATATAGTCTCCACATGAGCTCCTGGTAGGCAGGGGGTGTCTTCTGTCTCAGTGCCCACACTGCCCAGCCTGGCAGCCCCATGAGTGAGTACAAATCTCCCTAACTTACCCTGGTTATGTCCTGACAAATGCATCATAAATTGAAAGTATCATAAGTCACAAACACATCTAATACATCTAACCTGCTGAATATCACAGCTTAGCCTCAGCAGCCTTAACGGTGCTAAGAACACTTAACATGAGCATAGAGTTGGACAAAATCATCTGCCACAAAGCCCATTTTATAGTAAGGTGTTGACTATCTCATGTCATTTATTGGCTACTGTACTGAAAGTAAGAAACAGAACAGTTGTATGGGTATAAATGGTTATCAGTGTATGGGATTGTGACCTTCCTGATCTCGGGGCTGAGCGGAAGCTTCGTCCTGCTGCATCATGGGAGAGCATCGTGTATCACTAGCCCAGGAAGATTCAAATTCACATTTCGAGGTAAAAGATCCAAATTCACAATTCGAAGCAGACTTTCTACTGAGTGTGTATGTGCTTCACACCATCATAAAGTCGAAAAATCACAAACTGGACCATCAAAAGGGACTGTCTGTAACCATTTGCCAAAGGACTGACTTCTGACAGGTGGGTGAGACGTGTCTGGTTTGCCCTTACAAAAACTACATGTCCTCCCTTTACAGGTGACAGTTTGTACGGCTGCAGGGGTCCTGCCCTCCTGTACAGAGACTGCCATCTTGTCCTCTACAAGGCAGCAGGGTGGAGATCAGACAGTATCTAGGGGCCTCTGGGTGGCTCAGTCGGTTGAGCATCCGACTTTGGCTCAGGTTATGATCTCATGGTTTGTGAGTTCGAGCTCCCCATCTGGCTTGCCACCGTCAGCACAGAGCCTGCTTCGGCTCCTCTGTGTCCCTCTCTCTGCCCCTCCCCTGTTTGCACCCTCCCCAAAATAAATAAATATTTAAAAACCAAAAAAAAAAAAAAAAGACTATTTAATGTCTATAATAATGTTCACAATGTGTTTGGAAAAGGGAGGCTACAAAACAGCTTATGAATTATGAGCCCGTTTATTTATTTTTATTTATTTACTTACAAGCATAGAAGAAAATTTACCAACATATTAACAAATTGTTGAATGAGAGTTTTATAGATAACTTTTATTTTATCTTTTTTTAAGTTTATTTATTTTGAGGGAGAGAGAGAGCACTCGAACACACGTGGGGCTCAAACCCATGAACTGTGAGATCATGACCTGAGCCGAAATCAAGAGTCGGGCACTTACCCAACTGAGCCACCCAGGCACCCCAGATAACTTTTGTTTTATTAATAATTATTATTAATTAAAATTTTTCTGGATTCGCCAAATTTCCTACATTGAATGTACATTCCTTTGTAATCATATATATGTATATGCCTATATTTAGCCTTCAGGGTCACCTTGATTGGAAGGAGGAGAGTTAAACATAAATACCTTCCCCTCCGTAATTATGTTTAACTTAGGCGATTTCAAGCCGGTTCCAGGACCTTTTTTTGTCCACTTCCCGCGTACTCATGCTGAGACCCCCAAAATGAGCAATCACCAGCCCCTCCTCACCTCCCAAGTCTGAGGGGAAGGTAGACGTGGGGCAGCTGGCAAACAAGGCAAGGCAGAGTGTGTGTGACACGAAAGTCCAGGTGTAAGCAGAAGGTCTTAGAGAGGAAGCGGTTCATTGTCACGGGGGAGAGATCAGAGAGGACACCTTTGATGAACTGGTTTTGAGCCAGCACAAATATTTCACGGGGCTAGACGTTGGATCCTGGCTTGGAGCGGCAGATTCCTTCTAAACTCCCTCTAAACCTGCTCCGCATAGTGTGGTCACCAAGACCTTTGTGCCTGTCAGACCAGGCTACGAATAAATCCCTGCTGTACTGCTTAGTAGCGAAGGACTTAACCTGAGTCTCAATTTTCTCATCTCTAAAATGACAGTAAGAATATCACCTTCTTCCTCACTAGATTAAAATAATAATGGTTTGGGGCACCTGGCTGGCTCAGTCTGTTGATCTTGGGGTTGTTTGAGCCCCACGTTGGGCGTAGAGATTATTTAAAAAGTAAAAAAAAGTTAAATAGAAATAATAATAGTAAGTGATCAAGTTTTTTGAACATTTACAATGTGTCTGACCCTGTTTTAAGCACTTTTGCACATTTTACCTCACTTAATTCAGAAACACCCTAAGAGGCAGGCATTATTTTTTCACTCCCATTTTATAGATGTGGAAACTGAGGCGTAGGGAGGTCAAAAAGCTTTGCCCAAATTCCAACCACAAGTGGGAGAACCATGCCTGTGACTCCAGAGTCCATACCCTTCAGTACACTCCCAGAGTTAACAATTACAATTATTGTAAAAGCAAATACATAATGCTTACAATGTGCCAGTTAACATTAATATTATTTTTTAAAATTCTTTTTATTCTTTTTATTTACTTTTATTTATTTTTTAATGTTTGTTTATTTTTGAGAGACAGAGCACAAGCAGGGGGAGGGGCAGAGAGAAAGGAAGACACAGAATCTGAAGCAGGCTCCGGGCTCTGAGCTGTCAGCCCAGGGCCTGATGCAGGGCTTGAGCCCACAAGCTGTGAGATCATGACCTGAGCCGAAGTCGGACACTTAACGGACTGAGCCACCCAGGCTCCCCCTATTTTTATATTTTTAAACTCTGCCCCAAGGGCTCCTAGGTGGCTCAGTCGGTTGAGCCACCAACTTTTGATTTCCTCTCAGGTCATGATCCCAGGGTCCTGGGATCAAGTCCATGCTGATCCATCCATCAAGTGTGGAGCCTGCTTAAGATTCTCTCTCTCTCTGCCCCTCTCCCCCATGCTCTCTCACTCTAAAATTAAAAAAAAAAAAAATTTTTTTTTTCTTTAAAGATTTAAACTCTACCCCCAAGGTGGGGCTCGAACTCAGGACTCTGAGATCAAGAGTTGCAAAGGGGCGCCTAGGTGGCTCAGTCGGTTGAGCGTCCGACTTCGACTCAGGTCATGATCTCACAGTCGTGGGTTCAAGCCCCGTGTCGGACTCTGTGCTGACAGCTAGCTCAGAGCCTGGAGCCTGTCTTCAGAGTCTGTATCTCCCTCTCTCTCTGACCCTCCCCTGCTCGTGCTGTCTCTCTCTGTCTCTCAAAAATAAATAAGAAACATTAAAAAAAAAAAAAAAAGAGTTGCATGGTCCACTGCCTGAGCCAGCCAGGCACACCAACATTCACATTCTTACTTCATTTATTCCTCAACGGCCCTGTTGAGACCCATTAGGCCTTGTTCACAGATGAGGAAACTGAGGCATAGAGAGACTAAGTAACTTGCCCAGGTTTTTTTTCAGAGCTGGGATCGGGACATAGGCTGTCTGGCTGCGGCGTCCATTCCTCATCATCGTAATACACTTAGAGAATGATGCCTGTTTTGCTTACTGTCGTTCTTATACTTCCAAAGAGACCTGCCTGAGATGAATTTCGTCTAAGATGTTTAGATCTGGTCCATCCCAGCAATAACGCTTCATGGAGGGGGCTGGGGATGAGGCAAGATGAATATTCCTGAGTGGGATTTGGGGGAGCATCTGGGGAGGCCTCCGCCGGGCCACCAAATGGCCAGGGAAGTGCATCATGGGCCCATGAGTGAGGCTCTGGGCACTAGTGGAAAGGCAAAAACCTCTTCTACTTCGGCAGAGGAGCTTCCCTGGAGTTGTACCACGGCCGGTTCCGAGGTGGTGGGCAGAGGACCCTCCCTGGAGGGCTGGGTGATGTCTTTGAGGAAGATTCCACTTACTGGGTGAGTCTTTTTTTTTTTTTAAGTTTATTTTTATTTATTTATTTAGAGAGAGTGAGTGAGGAGGGGAGGGGCAGTGAGACAGGGGGAGAGAGAATCCCAAGCAGGCTCCACACTGTCACCACAGAGCCTGACACGGGGCTCGATCCCACAAACCAGGACGTCATGACCCGAGCCGAAATCAAGAGTTGGATGCTCAACTGACTGAGTCAGCCAGGCACCCCTACTGGGTATCTCTTTAAAAGGGAAAACAGAACCTCTGGCAGGGCTGAACCCGTGGGACAAGGGGACCCTAAGGCTATGATAGGACTGGGTTCCCAGGGTGCAGACCCTCAGTCCCAGGTCCCATACTTACTCCTGCAGGGTCTGCTCCCCTTGGGGCAGGAGGAGATAGAGGCCAAGGCTCAATTCAGCTCTGTTTCCTAATCAGGAAAGTGTCACATGATGGTGGCAGGTCAGAGAAGAGGCACAGCAATATAGTAGCATAGAGGAGCATAGCTACTACAGAAAGTGTGGTCACTGGAAGTCCGAACTGAGATTTATGCTGTTTTTTTTAATGTTTATTTATTTTTGAGAGAAAGACAGAGCATGAGGAGGGGAGGGGCAGAGAGAGAGAGGGGACACAGAATCCAAAGGAGCCTCCAGGCTCTGAGCTATCAGCACAGAGCCTGACATGGGGCTGGAACTCATGAACTATGATATCATGACCTGAGCCGAAGTCGGATGCTCAACCAACTGAGCCACCCAGGCGCCCCAGCCCAAACTGACACTTAAAGGAGCAGAAGCAGGAGGATAAGGGCATTTATTTAGTGTGGCTTCGTGGATTATTACTTTCCTTCAATGGCTTATAATTTATTATCATTATTTATTTCAATGCTTAGATCTTTCCAGATTTGGCCATTTGCTTGCTCCTGTGTTCTTTCAGTATGTTCCCATTTCATCTGATACATTCCCATCTCTACTTACTTGTGTAAAGAGCTGTTTACACCACCATGGTAAACATTGAATCAGACCATCAATGGATGCTAAATCTAGGGGGAAATTTTGATGAGGAGGATATTTGAATGGTCTTAAAGTGTTTCCCCACAGACTGCTTATTAGTTGCAAGGGGGAGAAAAGTAATTATAAGTGGAGAAACTGGGCAACACCTTGACTGGGTGATCTAAATTAACATCATCAATAGGGGACAGAGGGACATCATGTGCCTCCAGATAGGATATCCTGAGGACACATTGCCTCAGCAGTGTTCCCGCTGAGAATGCATTATCTCAATTTAACCATGGGGAAACATCAGATAAACACAAAATGAGGAATGTTCTATTTTTTAAAATGTCTTCTTGGGTTTAAAAAAATTTTTTTTAATGCTTATTTATTTTTGAGAGCGAGACAGAGTGTGAGCGGGGAAGGAGCAGAGAGAGAGGGAGACACAGAAGGAGAAGCAGGCTCCAGGCTCCGAGTTGTCAGCACAAAGCCGGTCACAGGGCTTGAACCCACAACCGTGAGATCATGACCTGAGCCGAAGTCTGGCGCTTAAACAACTGAGCCACCCAGAGCCCTTCGTTTTTTAATGTTTATGTATTTATTTTGAGAAAGAGAGCGAGTGAGCAGGTGAGGGGTAGAGAGAGAGGGAGACAGAGAATCTGAAGCAGGCTTCGTACTGTCAGCACAGAGCCCCAAGCGGGCCTTGAACTCATGAACTGTGAGATCATGACCTGAGCAAAACCAAGAGTTGGACGCTTAACTGACTGAGCCATCCAGGTGCCCTGAGGAATGTTCTATTAGGAAAAAAAAAAAAAAAAGCAGGGGTCTGTAATTTAAAAAATAATAATATATAAAGGTAGTTACATAAATGTTCCAGATTTAAGGGGTCTAAAGAAACACGACAACTAAACATAATACCTGACCCTAGACTAGACCTTGTTGGATGCTCTCAAGGACATAATTATATCATCTGACAAAACTGGAATATGGATGATAGATTAAATAAAAGTATTATATAAATGTAAGTGTATAAAGTTAATAAGAGCATAAGAGTGCACGAGCATATCTATGTTTAGGAAATGCATACAGAAGTAATTAGGGATAAGGGCTGTGATGCATGAAACCCTCTAATAGTTAAAAATATATATATAGAGAGAGACCCTATATGTGATTAAACACGGAATAAAATGTTAGCAATGGGTGAATCTGGGTAAAGAGTATACAGGTGTTTCTTGTACTATTTTCATTTTTGCAACTTTTTGTATTTTTGAAATTATTTCCAAATAAAAAGTGTTTCAAAACTGTTCCAAGCTCACTTTATGTTTTCCGTGCCCAAGCCCTGCAATCAGGTTTTTCTCCGGAGAATCCTAGTCAGCAGGAATATTGAACTACATTAAAAAAAAAAAAAAAAAAAGTGAATGAGAAAAACATTCCTAGCATATGGAACAACATGACAGAAGGCGATGAAATGTGAAATAGAAGTGTAGGTGGTAGAACGGACTGGTTCTAGCAAAAGGGAGTCTTCTGAAAGGCCACCCCAGCAAAGAGCATCCCGGGATGAACGGCGGCCTCCCCCAGGGATGCAAAACGCAGTTCTCCGCCCGCTCAGTTTCCCACAAGCCTCTCCCGATTCGCCGCACCTGTGTGATTCGGGTGCTGGCTACAATAAAGTGACAGTTTCGGTCATCCTTCAGGGGCAGCACTATTCGGTGGCACTTCACCTGCGAAAGCACAGAGCCGCGTCGTATCTATTTACATAGAAGGCGTACCGCTACGGTGCGGGGAGAGGAAAGTGAAGCAGCCCTGGAGAAACTTCTGCAGGAAGACGGCTTAAGGTGAATGAACACCCCGACTCGGCCAATCAGAACGCAAGAGGTTTCAGCCAATCCCGACTCGGCAATGCTCGGGGCGGGGCGGGCCCAACGCGCCCGGGGTTGGCGGCTCGCAGCTGCTCCGCCGCAGCCCCGCGGTAACTCTAGACGGACCCCGGGCGAGATCGCCGAGTGGAGGCCGGCAAAGTAGATCTGACAGGTGGAGGACACCGGACGCCATAGGCTTGGTTGGCAGTTTGGGCACTCCAGGAGCTTGACCGATGCAGCCCTGGCAAAACCCACGTTTGCCGCGCTCCCTGCGGGGCTCCCCAGTGCGAGCGCGTGAGCCCCGGGACGCCTTCCTTCGGGAGAGCAGGTGGAGCTGACTAGGACTGACTCGGGAGCGAGCAGGTGTGAGGAGGCTGTCAGGCTTCTCTGCCCCCGTCCTGCCTGGAAAGGAGGCGGCGCTTCCTTTCCTCTTGAGACGGTGGATCTTGTGTGCGTGTAGTGCGTGTAGGGGCGGGAAGCGAGATGCAACGACTTCTCTGAAGCAGGATGCGCCGTCCGCAGCTGGGCACATATCATGCCCGCTTTTCCAGGGCTCCCAGCCCAGTGGTTCTTCCCAGGGTCTAACCGGAACCCTCTCGGCCGGCCTTCAGTTAGCTGCTTTTCCGGAGATGAGCCTTCCATCTGTCTCATTCTTGCATGAGGCTCTGGTTCCTATGCTGGATGCCAGTCCTCGGAATCTGAGAGTCTGAGGTGGGGAAGCCATGCAGGAAAGCATTCGGCTCCTTTGTAGGTCTTAGGGAGAATGCGGATGGTGCCTCCGAGCAAACCGATGTTGTTGTTCCTGAGATAGGAAAAAGGGAGGACCAGGTGGAGGTGGGGGTCCATTCTTACTGTCATTCTTATTTTACAGCTGATGAGAGGGAGGCCAGAGAGGTTATGTATCTTGCCCAAGATCACACAGCTCCAGTGACACAGCCTGGATTTACACCCAGGCCTGTCAGATTCCAACTCTGCTCTTGATTGCAACCCTGTATTTCAGGGACCATCTGCCACGTCTCACCCAGCTCTGGCTCCTCTGGGGGCCACACTTACCTGTTGCTATTGTTTCTGGTCTTGGCGCTAGGTTCTTTGTTGTGTTTCCAGTTCCGGGACACTGGGACTCATCGATGCAGGGCAAAGTCAGTAAAACCACAGGCTGTCACAGCCCCACTAATTTCGAACCAGGGATTTAGGGGATGTGGAGCCCACCGTTGGACTTAGAAACCAGAGGGTGCTGGCCTGCCTCTACTTTATTTAGGTATCTCCCAGCTCCTCCTGTCACACTGAGGAGGAATGAGCTAACCGCCTAAAGTTACAGGGGTGGTTTCAGAGGGAGCAACATTTATATTGGTTTTGCAAGATATCTAGGGGTTCACAATGGAGAAAATGTGAAGGGTTGCATTCTAGGCCTGGGGAACAGCCTACAGAAAGGTTCTGTCTCCTTTGTCTCTCTTTCCCCACCCCTACCCTTGCCCCATTCTCCCTCGGCGGCCATCCTTGATGGCCACAGAGCTCCTGGTGTTGACAAAGTGGCACGACTGCTCTTGTGTTGGACAGGTCGTCGTGCGTCCGGGGCTGCTCTCCTGGGCTGACGCTCTGGCATTCCAGGAAGGGGGCCGCCCACTTCTTCAGCTAGAAGTGGCTCATGGGCCCCACCATAGGGGGATTCCATACTAACTAATCACTTGAATCTTGCCTGTTTCTTCAGCTACTGATTTTGTCCTTTTTATGGCTGAAGACACATCTTTTCTGCTCATTTACTGAAACTGAAATGATCACAGCCGGCTTCGACTAGCAGCCTGTGTCAGAGGCCTTGGAGTAATCAGGTCCAACCCAGGGCAGATGAGTTGGCGAGGGGAGGGGACCGGGGCGAGGGTTACACCACAGGAAGCACAAGGACATTTTCTCCAAAATCTCTCTCCCCTCCCTGGGCCTCTTCCTAACCTCCAAGTCCCCCATTTCCCTCTTCCCTCTCCCCTTCCTCCCATTAAGCAAAGCTGATGTCTCTCTGGCTCTTTTCCCACCGTTAACAAAGCTAGGAATTCCTTGGCTCGTGAGCAAGGGCCTTGGGGTTCCAGGCTCCTTCAAGTCAGATCTCTGAGTGGATTAAGCAGACTCTGTAAAGACTGTGGCTTTGGTGGCCCCTGATTGCCCCCTAAGATTGACAAAGATTTAAATTTGCGTCCCAGTCTCTGAGGCTGGCTCCTCTCTCCATGAGCAGCCTCTAGAATTGGTACATCTGCTCCCAGTGTTGGACCTGGGCATTGACTTTCAGAGCTGATGGACCAGTCACTGGAAGGGCACGTCCCTTCCATTCCCCCTTGGTCCCCTTGTCCTCTCCATTTGCCGTGCCAAAGGAGTAGCTCACTGGCAGAACACAATGTTGTCCTCAAATGTCCCTCTTCAGCCCAGTAGTTCTTGCTCCGGGCCCTTTATAGATGTGTTTAGGGAAAAGTGACATACAGGGAACAGGGCTGATGCAGCCAAATGCACATGAACCTCACTTTTGAGAAAAATCCACAAAGAATATGGATTTACAAAAATACTCCAGAGAATTCCTCCTGCATGGTTGGCAGTTACATACTCAGAAAGGATTCATTCCCGTTAAGAAGAGTGATTTTAAATTCTTATTTTAACGTCCGCTTCAAAGAGATATTTAGGGATAGGGAGGGAGGTGGGATGGAAATTTAAGATAATCAAGGATGAAGATTTCTGAAATTATGATGCAAGTCAGGGGTGATACAGACTCTTTTAAGTGTGAAAATCCCTTCTCTTCCCATGACATAGCAGTTTTTGTAAAGTGAAGTATACTTGACCCTCATGATCCAGGGCCAAGATCTGGGTCAAGTGCCTGTTTTGGGAAGGGAAAAATCTAACGAGGCAACCCGTCAGGACAGGGCTAGATTACAGAAAAATCCAACAAAGCCAAGCCCTTGACCCTCTCTCCATTCCTTCCTTGGGAACCACATGGGTCTGATTGCCCAAAAGTGGGCAACCAAGAGAAGCTGGCGTCCAGATGAATGCATAGTCAGTCAGTACTGAGCCCTGAACCATTACACACTGACCGGCCTGCACCCCACCCCCCTGCCATTTTTACAAGACCAGGGGGAGATTATCCAGTAATCTGCCAAGGTCGGACCAGCTGTGGGGGTGATTTATAGGCCCAAATGGGACGAATGGTATTTGTTCAGGCTACAAGACTCCTTAAGGAGGAAATTGAAAGAGTGCCGGACTGAGGGCCAGATTTATTAGAGCAGGGAGGGGAAAGTGATCACATCCCAGGAACACACTGGACTTTGAGTCCAGCGATCCTCAAGGACACTTCAGGGAAGACCTTCACTATCCCCTCTCTGTCCCTGAACCCAGGTCTCTTCAGAGAGGACCAAACTGCAGGGTCCCTTGAGAAGAGCAGAGACCTGGACAGCCAGGACTGTAAAGATTAACTCAGTGAAACAACACTTCCTGTTTCCGGACAAAAGCAACACCAGGAATGCTTTTCCTCCAGCTGTTTTCACGGAGTCAATATTGAGACTAAAGCAATCATCAGAAAAAGTTTGGAAAGCCTCGATTCTATCTGAAACAGATGTAGATACCCAAAACTTTTTCATTAAATGAAGTGTCAGGTTCATCTTGATTTGCTGTCTGGTGACGCTGTCACTGGAGTACTTGTCACGTCTCTTAACAGCCTCCTTCGAGGCTTCACACATGTGAACCACCCCTTACGTGTCCTTTAGTGCCGGCTAGTGCCTGGCACATCGTTGGTACCTAACGGACACTTGATGGATCTGGCTGAACACAAACGGGTAGGAGACCCCAGCCTAAGACCCTTTACAAGTGAAGAGATTGGCTTCTAGAGCATGAGGAATGTTCTAAATCCATTTTCTCTTTTGGGCAGAACAGGGGCCTACACCTTGGCCCCCGCCCCAAGGCCTGGCTTCCTAGCCTTTCCTCAGGCAGACTGGCAGTACCTGCGGGGTCAGTCTGGTGCATCTCCACCCTCCCTTCTCGGCAGGAGCCCAGTCCCAACCAGCCTGACACTGGTCCCTCCCCCTTCCTCCAGCGCCATACTGATGTGTACAGCTGGAGAAGCAGCGCTTTAAAAACTGCTCTACCATCACGGTGAACCGGTGAAGCTTCTGAGATAGTAAGCAGTCCATCATAACGTTTGTGACCGGTTAACTTTAATTTGTCAAAATAAATCTGCAGTATTTTGCATGTTAGTAATACAGTGCTGGTATTGACAGGAAAAATCATCATCTGCTTACATAGAAACCTTCATTTAGGAGCACACCTTCGGAGGGAAGTGGATATACAATACAAGGCAAATGCAGGCCAAGCAGCGAGCCCTAGAGCGTAACAGGCTGGATGTCAGATTTGAGGATTATCTAATACAACTGTTTAGCTGCCAATCTGATAAAGGGAAGCTCTCAACCAGGTTCCAACCAGAAGGGAAAAACTCTGCTCTTTTCCTAGCGCGGTGGCCGTCGTGCCTTCAACACTTGGTTGAATCAGTTCATCAGCATCAAAACTCACTTCCAGTTCCAAGACACAGGAGACTCTCCCCACACAACCTAGCGGTCCCCCCTTCGGCGGCCCACCACCATCCCCTTCCTGCCAACTCTCTCCCTCCCAAAAGAAGACACGACGTGGCTTTATTATTGCAGACAAGCTTCTTAAGTGAATAAAGAATGCATACAAAATAGCATTTTAAATGAAGTCATACAATGAAGTCTCACTCCTGTTTATTATACAATGAATTGATAAAACAATCATTTCTAGTATGTATATATCTTTTTTTTTTTTTTTTTTTTTTTTTAAGAACTAATACTTTCAGGGTTCTGACGACCACACTCTAGCCTGGGGGTAGGGTCCACACCTGCCCCCACTGAGGACTGCTCCTTGGGCCACTGTGGAGAAAGCCTGGGCTGTCTGAATCACGGTGGACGGTGATGGCTAGCCCAGCCAAAGAGATGACAGGTCCCAGCAGGCAGAGCCAGAACCCAGTCCTGGGGCTGCACGCCAGGAAATTGGGCTTCCTCCAAATGTGGCCACTACCTGCCCAATCCAGGCCTCAGCAGGGCCCGCGTATGGGCCTTCCCTACACAAGTCCTTCCAGTAGTCCACACATAATGCTCTACAGATTAAAAACAAACCATCTTTGTACTGTGGATAGGAACAGTTGTAACAAAGTCATAGCTACATATTTTTCTCTACATTTTGTTTATTGAGACAAACTAATTAAAAGGCACAAACATAGGGCATGTTTACATGGACATTATAACAAACATATACATTAAAAGTGTAGGAATGTGTTGCCTTCCTGCTAAACAGAAAGTTCCTAAGCTTTTATATATACAAAAGTTGTACAATTTAATGTCCTAAAGTACAAAAGATCATTTATAAAATTATTTTACACTAAGTACTATTTTATTTTTTACTATGTAGTTCAACCCCCTCGAACTGTTATGTATAATGACACACAGATACCTGTCCCTGATGTAGGAAGTCTGCCTCAGATGTAAGGTGTTTGATGCTTGAACTGACACAGTGGGGTATAAACGGAAGTCATTCAGTTTGATAGTCAGTCCTGCAAACATTCTGCAAGATTAATACAACTAAATTCCACTTCTCTTAACTGCAAGATTAAAAAGAAAAAAAAAAACCTCAAAAACATATTGCAACTTAAAAAAAATCACAGCGTCTTGGTTTTAGTAACTTTTTTTTCTTTTAACACAACGCTTTAAAAACATGTGTGGCATGATGGTGTAAAGATTATCTGTTTCCCTAACTTTTGGTTTCTACTTTATGTACAGAGATAAAACATCCTGCTAAGAAATAAAAAGCACATGTCTTAACGTGCACAATCATGGCTGGGTTTCTACAGGAGTACAGATAGCTGTCTCCCTGAAAAACACCACAAAGCTGATACAAGTGTTTTTTCGAAGAAAAAAAAAGTGATGTCCATATTTACAAAGTTGAACAAATCTGCACAATACTTGATTAAGAAACGGAAGGAGAAATAAAAAAAAAAAAGAGACACTCTGCTGTTCTGAAGGGGCATACTACCTAGTTAGTGGTTAGAATAAAAACTGTATACAATTTAATATAAGACATAAACTCTAGTGAGCAACTAACACATCTTTCCCTGTTGTAACATCAACAGGCTCTGATTGGGAGAGAGAGGGGCATATCACATCCCAGTGCCTCCAGCATCTTCCAATTTAAAGCAATATATTTTAACTGTCCCAAAGTACTCCTTGGCTCCTGAAAGGAGTCCCACTGGCCTCTGTCTGTTAAGGAGTCTGCCTGTCCACACACTTGACTTCTCCGCTGTCAGTTGAGGCCTTTTCTTACCAAAACACAATTTGTATATTTTGGTTGTTGTCTTTTTTTTTTTAATTTTTTTTTTTTTTTTAAAAAGTCAACTACAATGCTATATTCCATCAGGATTAATATGCTGAGCAATATTTACATCTCCAAATATCAGGTCACAATCCCTATTATATGTTGAAGTTAGAATGATAAATTATCATATGCTTTGCATATCAGAGCTGGTATCACCTTTCCCATAGGGAATGCTGCCTGAAATTAACATATTCCCAAAGGTAAAATGCATATTCTCTGAAATGCATTTTATTATGACAATGCATGTATTTACTCATAAAAACAATAAACACAGACAATTCTACACTAGCTCTCGTATCTGTGGATTTAGGACTTCAGGTTAAAATCAGCCATCCAACCATCCACCTTATATGGGGAGAAGAGTTCTGCTAGTGTTTAGAATAAAATGATTTCTTGGGATTAGAAACAGTAATGCTGTTTTTTTTTTTTTTTTTTTTTTTTTTGAAATGGGTTTTGCTTTTTTGATTGGTTTTAATTCTGGCATTTTATCTTGCCAACTACTATCCTGTTTAAGCAATGCTGTCAGCTAAAAGGAATTTCTGATTAAACTAAAGTGGTCCAGTGATAAGTTACATACACACCCTACTTTGAATAATCCCAGCCAAATTGGAGAAAAATGCTACTACACTATTATTAACTAATGTAATAAAATCTCCCAATTTCATGGTTTACTTTTTGCTTTAATAAACTAAAAGTAAGTTGCTGGTAAATATTTACTTTAACCCATATTTTGATTTTATAATACTGTTTACCAAGGTGGTGATGTAGGCAAAGCTTGGGGTAAGAAAGGCATGCTCTCTACAGGCCTCATTGCTATATTGAGAGGGGCAGCTAACGTCATAGGTGTGGGCAGGTTCATTGGAGACGTGATCGTGACAGGGTGGGCTATATTCACTGGAGCAGTGACAGGGGTGGGAAGGTTGACTGGGGTAGTGAGCGTTAAGGGAGAGGTCATGGATAATGGACTGGTTATAGTTACAGGGTGCCCGATGTTCATTGGGCTGGTTATGTTAACTGCACTTGAAACATTTACTGGACTTCTCATGCTCATTGCAGCTGCCACTGTGACTGGGTTTGACATCGTCCCAGACGACACAGAGGACGTTATATTGAATGGAGTAGTGAGAGTCACAGGTGTCGTAGCAGCCGTGGAGGTTTGGCACAGGTTAGCAGCTTCTAAAATAAGAAGACAAAATGGCCTTTAGACTCCCAAAGCAATGAACAAAATGCACAGTTTCTGAAGCAACTTTTTTTTAATTAAAAAGGATACACATTTTATGAATGAAAATACAGTTTTCTACCAAGTGGTCAACAGGAAGGGAGGCTCTTTCTGAGCACAGGACTGGGGGGTGCATGAATCTCTTTTCTGATGCTGTACCTCCCACAAGGACTTGGGCAACTTGTTCAGCCTGGTGCTTTCGGTTTCAAGTTTAGATTTACTTACCTACCTCACAGTGATGCTGGGAAGATCAGTTAATTTCTGCAAGGCACTCTGGGGGGCTGAGATATCAAGCAGGGCTTAGTATTCTCACTACCACTTCATGCAGGCAGAGCCAACCATCGGCAGGCCAGGAGAAAGAGCTTGTTTTACACAGAGCTGAGCCGATGGTCACACAAGAACCGGTAATCAGAAAAGTCTTCTGTAAGGCACACTGTAACTAGCGGAGAGAGTTGTGTGTCCTCAATGCTATGAACTCTAATGATTCAGAGGTGAAGCTACATTCTGTTAAGGTTTTTAAAAATCCATAAGTATGACTGATAAAAAGGCTGTTTTAATATCAGGTTTATTTCAGTCTTAGAAAAATCATTTAGTTAAATAATCCTGTTGTTTCTGGTTAGGTTTCCTAACTATGTTAAAAAAGACAAAATATCTCTCAATGGGCTTATATTCTCCTTCCCACTCCCATTTCTTCTGTTTTGATGCTGACATAAATTTTACGCCAAGTGTCATTTAACTGCACATACATATATCACCAACCATACCAAGGAGGACTAATTAAGCAAGGAGCCCCTGTAGTGATTTGGGAGACCGTGGTCACTTCTTACAACTTCCCTCAGAGGTGACACCCCCACCCCACCCCTCAACAAAATTCAGCACCACCTGCTGGTGTGTCAGAAAACAGCAGTAAGAAGACAGATGGGTGGGCTAGCTGTGTGTAACTTGGCTGTCAAAATGGAGAAATATATTTGAGACTAAAGATGGGGCTCTGCATACTCCCACACATATGGTCAAATCACCTCACGCAGAACCTGGGGTCAATACGCAACCCTTCTTGATCAACAGGATGGAACTTTGGCAAACTTCATATTCTCTGTCAGGAATTCCCAAACCTGGCTAATGATCAAAATCATTCATCTAGGGAGCTTGGGAAAAAAAAAAAAAAAAGGCCTCCCAGGAAACTCAATAGTGGAATTTAGATGAACCTGGGAAATCTGTATTTTTTTTTACACATTTATTTGAGAGACAGTGCGCACATACACATGCGTGTGCTTAGGGGAGGGGCAGAGAGAGATGGAGAGAGAGAATCCCAAGCAGACTCTGCAATGTCAGCGCAGAGCCCGACATGGGGCTCAGTCCCACTAACCTCAAGATCGTGACCTGAGGCGAAATCAAGAGTTCCGACGCTTAACCCACTGAGCCACCCAGGAAGCCCTGGAAATCTGTATTTTTAAAAAGTCCCCGAGATGGTGACCTGATTGTCACTCAGGTTTGGGAACTTATATTATCTTATTTAAAAAAAAGAGACATGTTGATTCAAGTTTATGTTTTCAGGTCAGGAGTCTCCTCTGCCCCCAAATGTGACATTTTACTAACATGAATACACAAGTTTCTAACATCAGTGGTGGTTTCCAGAGATATTCATGCTTACAAATGGGGAATACAATAGCATTTTGTTTCATGGAGGTCAGAAGATGAGCTAAACAATCGAGTCTTAGTGTGCAAGCACACTGAAATACAACACCAAATGGAAGAGTGCAGAAAGAAAGAGAAAACCAACTCACTTTCGAGGTGATGGTAGCCCTGCTAAGGATATTCTTGTTTATACCAAAGAGGGAGCTTTCGCCCTCACATGCACCACCCTTCCCAGCCCTGCACATTTTCCTTTCAGTCTGACATCATCCTTTTCTAGGGCTTCCAACAATTTTACTCTCAACTCCTTCTTTAAGGAAAACATCCTTCATAACATGCTTTCTTTCACCCACCGGGCAGCTGTCAGAGCATATATACACCTCCTCTCCCCCTTCTCCTAACCACAAAGCAGTTTATTAGAATAATGACAAATTTTCGTTCGCAAGAGAGAGGAGCAAGCGGCAGCTGAGGAAGGGTGGAAAGCCTATCTGGCTGCAATGCCAGTACATGTATGAGAAAGGAGGCTATTTCTTTTATCTTTATCCAAGTACAGGGAGTTTAGAAGGGGGATCTATGCAAGGCAACAGCCGTACTACATGAAAGCCAAAGAGGGAAAAAAAACTACACGGCAAAGGAATTACAAGAAGCCTACATGCAGAGGATTCCTTATGAATTTAAAATAAAACCGTAGTAAGACACGGTAGGGGTCAGGAAGGAAAGAAAGGAGTTAGGAATCTCTCCTGTGGCTAATAGTACGTAGACAAAATGATTGATTTGAAATGCCTGCACAATAGTCCAGAAGCCAAAGCTACAGGAACGCAGTTAAAAAGCTATGTTGAAAACTGATGCTGATTCTTTAGAAGATATATGAGCGAAAAAGGAAACCATTCTCAATTTTAATAACAACTACAGTAAAGTAGTTCCTAACAACTTAGCACATACATGTTAAGCCAGTGCCAGCCCCAGTGACAGACTGAATGAGATTAAAAAGGAGACCAAGAGAAAAGATTATCAGCACTATAAAGTCAGAAACACGTAGTAAATAATACAATACAGAAAGAACACTACAGAGCAGAAAATAACAAGGTTGTAAGAAAATAAACTACGAAACGAAAACACTTGTTTAGCCGCACTCTGAGCGCTGACCACCTCATCTTACCTTTCTTTCTTGCTTTGACAGCTTCTTCCCACAATCTCAGCGTCTCCACCTGCTTCCCTGGCCAGCTCGTCACATGCTGCTGCTGTTGCTGTTGCTGTTGCTGCTGCTGCTGCTTCTGGGTGCTGGTCTCCTCACTCATGCACGCTACTCCAAAGATAAACCAGAAACACTACGTTTACCTTGAAAAAGTGCAGCCATTTTTTCAAAATCCGAAACTGAGACACTGTGACTCCTCATGCTTCTCTGACCTTTATCATTTCACTTGACAGTTTTTACTACAAACCATCTTCTTTTGCTGCTTCTGTCTATATTAGTCAAAATAGATAAATTAAGAAAAAAAGAATTCTTCGCTATATTCAAAAGCAAGTCTTTTGGAAGGGAACTTTGTTAACATTAGAAGGGACGAATTTACACTCACCAAAATATCTAATATAGTTGGTTACTTGACCACAACAATGTATGCTAAAAAGTAAATTTTTGTAAAGTTAACGAAGTATGACACGTTAGGTAATAAACCCAATGTACTTACAAAGAGGTAAAAACGGATGAGATTAAAACACATTAAACGTTCTTTCCCACTCATTTTTGGCCACCTATTCTGAGAACATGATGTTTCTGCCACATAAAGTACATGTATAATAGGATATGGAATTAGAAATATACTTTCTTCTGGTGGTTAGGGCACTAGCACAGAAAAAGCCTGGGTAAAGGCAAGTATCAAGTTTTATCCACAAGTGCCTGAAATATTCTATCTTCAATTCTGAATATAAGGGAGGCAAAGCGCTTACACCTTCAAATGGATAGGATATCCCACCTCCATAGATTTGGGTCTGAAAAGCAAACTTAATAACACTCCTTTCATCTTTAAGGTTATTAAGGGCATGTTATTAACCCAACCAGTAGTTAGGAGACACTGATGCTTGAGAATCTTCCTAACCCTGAGTAAAAACAATCAAAATTGCCTAGCCTAAGATGCAACTTCCTAGTGTGGCTCCTGCTGCCCACAATTCTAAAACACTAGAGCTTTTTAGTCAAACTCCATAGAAGAAAGGACGCATTGAACAATAGCTAGGGGAAAATTCTGCTTTGCTAACTTGGGTGTTATTAGTAGACAAGCACAGGACTGAAAAAGCAAAATTAGTGGAGGGCTTGTCAGTGCTGTTTGTATACATGCAGGTGAGGACTGCTTCTAACCCTGGTATCTATTCTCCACTGACTGGTATCTACTCTCCACTGATGTGTGTTTACATGTTTTGGTGGTAGGAGGAAACATGTAAGATGAACATGAATACCGTATTGACAGCACAGTGAAAATACCTTCAATACATTATAAAAACACTCAGATTTCACTAATCTCAAATGCGACAGAAATGTAATTTCAAGTGTCAACCTACTTTTACTGATGCCTTGTTTACATGTATTACAGTTGATGCTTTGGCTCTGCCCGTGTGTCTTTAAGTGGCTGGTGATGTACGCTGCACTCAGAAGCTTCCCACAGATGTTACATGATACCTTGCCTTCGTGGCGCACCATGTGTGTCCGCAGTCTGTCTTTGGTGGCAAAGGCAGCAGTGCACGTCTGCATGAGGGAGGAAAACTTTTTTTAAATATAGACTATCCTGTTCTACTCATTTTAAAGTATGTTATATTCTAGGCATTACCCTATCCATATCCGCAAGCAGACTGAGTTGAATCTGAATTGCATGTGTTACCTAGGATCACAGTCACGACAAAAAACTCGGTGAATTTTAGACCCTTACATTTTGAGGGAAGAAAAAATATCAACACAGTACTGAAAAGATGTGAGCCGTAGAGTCAGTTAAACTTGGATTTAAATCCAGCTCCTTGATTCCCGACAGGGTAACACTGAGCAAATTAATTAACCTATCTGAATTTGTTTCTTCATCTGTAAAATGAGGATAAATAATACCTACCTCACAAAATTATTGGTGGGATTAAGCGCCTGGCCCAAGGCCTCGCACATAGCAGGCACTCATTCAAATGACACTAGCTTCTTTCCTCGAACTGGATTTTTCTTAGAGTTCAAATCATTTACTTAATAAAGTCAGTCATTAACACATTTAACTGAAAGGAGCATAAAAAGACTTCCAGCAACAAACTAAAATTACTGAGGTCTAAAAAAGTCATTTGATTTAGCAAGATTCTTAACCTTTTTATTATCACAACTTATGTCAAATAAAAATCAACAGATTTCCAAACAACTATAAAATGCCCCAATTTGGCAGACAAACATCCAATAAGTGATAACATTTGGGAAAATTCCTATTTTCTTTTATTATAGTTAAAACAACCTGAATCAGTCAACCCAGCAAATAATTTAAAGCATTTCATTCATTTATTCATTTCAAATACATAATGACCTTTGCAAGACTATAAATTTTTTTTCTTATAATAAATACTGTTGCCTAAGAAAAGGGAAATGTAGCGTAACAAAAACAACACATTTACATTTTTAAATGCTCTTGCCTCACAGAAATAGAAGCTGTCATTTATCTCGTATAAAACCAGAATTCAAATGGACCACATTTACTCAAGTCAGTGATTTTAAGACTATTCAAGAACGGTGAGATTTGATTGGCTCAGACCTTCTGGATAATGTGCATTAAGTGCTACACTAAGGATAAGTCATTTTAACTCTTACTTGGCATTTGAAGGGTCTTTCTGTTGAATGGACATGTTTTACGTGACAGCTTAAGTGGTCAGGCCTGTGAAAGAGAGAGTTTCAACAGAAGATGTAATGGAACACACATTGAGAAATGCTACTCGCTGTGATGTTTACATGCTCGGCAGCTTTGGGTGGGGGGGCATTTAAAGAAAGCTACAGCCGAATTACCAACTCCCCCTCCCCCCAGTGCAAGCCTCCTTACCTCTCATACCATAAACAAAAGTCTTAGTCCTTGACCTGTTAATTTTTCTCTCCTAGTCAACATCAAATCATGTTAAGTCTTGGTTCTTTAAATTATAAAATACCCGAAGTTTTAGTCCTAACACTTGCCAGAGACAGCTACTACTGTATTAACTTTAAAAGCCTTGCAAATGAAAATTAGTCAAATGTTAGTAACCACAGAAAGATGGAAAAACGTCCTCCTACAAGTTTTACTAAGAGTATCCAAGACCATCCCAACTTCCAGGAAATAAGTTTCTTTGATTTGCACAGTCAACCTCGTGTCTAGTCACCAGACTGAATTGGAAACTGGTGGTTCTGCAGGGATAAAAATTACTGATGTGCCAAATGAAGGCCCGAGTCCACTGAGGTACTCCTCAGCCGAAATACTGAGCTAATCACTATGTTATCACTTGCCAACCACACCACACTGGAATTAGACCTGGAGGTGTAATACTTGATCTATCACCAATCTCCTCTAATAACACAGGCCTGCCCACAGCTATGCTCACATAAACCTTCTAGATTGCAAAGAGACAAAACTGAAGTTCACTGACACCACAATGAAAAAAAAGCAAAGCAAAACGCAGTACCTCGAGAAGCCTTTCCCACAAACACTGCAAGTATAGGGTTTGGTGATGCCTCCTTCATGAGACCTCACATGGTAAGTCATCCGGTCCTTCCTCTTGAAGCGCTGATTACAAACGGGACACTCGAAGGGCTTTTCGTCCGAATGGGAGAGCTTGTGCCGGTTGAGGTGGTACACATCTCGGAAGGCCTTCCCGCACATCTCGCAGGCATGGTTCTTCTTGACGGGCTTACTGGGTTTCTTGACAGACTGGGTCACGGGCATAGCTGTGGTGCTGGCACTGCTGCTGGGGTTGGTGCCCGAGGAAGATGTAGTGACTGTTGATAAGATGCCAGCAATGGTCGAGACCAACGAAGTTCTGCTGCTGTCCCCAGCGATGGTGGAGATGAGGGGGACCACTGTGGTGGGAGTTTTCTTTGACCGGGACACCAACTTGATCCCTGTGTGGCAGGACTCGTGGCGTCTCAGGTGATAGCTGTCCCTGAAAGCTTTACTGCAATAAGTGCACACAAATGAAGTTTTGGGTTTTTCTTTTTTAATCCCAATGGCATCCTTTAATGTTTCTGGTGCTGCTTGAGGTTTCTGAGTGATTGGTATTGGAAGCAACGGTTTCTGATCAGGGGGCTCCACGGCAGAGCTCAGGAGGGGCAGCAAGCTGTTCTGTGCTGCCTGCTGCTGGTGATGGGAGGCTTCATGGGCCTAAAACCAAACATTTACACTTCAGAAACTCAGCCTCTCACAGTGGCCTTCAAAATTCAACATGTTCCACAGACAACAGAGACCAGAGAAACAAAGAGCCTGTAAGCTACTCCCTGCAGCAGTGATCCAGCAACCACCTAGTGGCCCTTAGAGCTTCCAATACAAAGCATTAAAATCACTGTGCAGACACAAAACTTTTATGACTAAGTTGCTGACAGTGATCTTGCTTTCAAACAGCTGACTGCACACCACCGTGGTTCATAAGGGACATACCAGCTGATGAAATCAGTTTGCGTTAGTCTGTCAGTGCTGGAACCAAGTTTAAATAACTTGTCAAAAAACAAATTACACTCCAGACTTAAGTATCTGCAAGTACCTTACCGCAGTCACACACACACTACACATTCACACACATACACGGGTATACACATAATCATCTATATTTGTCTATTTTACCTAGGAAAAGAAAGGCTCTGTCTCTCCCTTTCCCTCAATAAACTTAGTGATGGAGGAAGGAGGCTGTTGCCAAGTGATCAAAGGAATCTAGCTCTGTGAATACATACGCTATTTGGTAAGTTTCCTTTTAAAGTTTTTACTTAACTTTATTACTAAAAGATTAGACTGAAATGAAACCTGTTATTAATCAGCCTGGAAGGCATCTGTGAAGGTAGCCCACAGCAAAACATCTGTCAGTTGTTTCTCAGTTCATTTACTCTTATCCGCATCCTTTAACAACATTAGTTGTTCAAACCCGAAACTCTCAAAGACAGACTAGCAAGAGAACACAAACTATAAATAATTAAAATTCCTTTCATTTTCATCTTCTTCCAGCACTTGTATGTTTCGTTAAAGTATTAGACGTTTGCTGTTTATAATGTGCTTCTCCACTCCAGAATCGAGGACGCTGTCTAGAAATTTTCTTTAGCTGCACTGAAACCAAAATTTCGTCGTGGATCATGTTCTTGGTATTTATGAGTAGTTACTCTCTTGGTTTTGATTCTTTTAAAATTCTCCATACTGATAAACAATTAGGAAATGATGGGAAAAATTCCTGAAATAGTTCTTCCTGATACGTTGTACTCTTTACCACCATTATTTTTGAAACTTTTGACAGTGAGCCCAAGCCCCTATGCTTGAGTTTTGTAATCCTAAAAGGACACATGCACTCAGAGGTAAGGGTTCCAAATATTTTAAGTATATGACATCCTAGGAGTGGCCCATCCCATCATCTTAGACATCCTAGCTAGCCATTTACTTATCCTTCTCACTCTATAATCACAAGTCCTACAGTTAATTTGACTAAGAAGAAAAAAACAAGGAGACAGACACACACGTGCACACACAGCTTCCCCCCTGACGGATAAGAGTGTCTATCACACACAGCTCTAATAGTCACTTAATGGCAGCACAGCAGCTAAGCCTGGAACCAGTCTCCCCCAAATCATTAGGAAGTATGGTACCAGAGTTACCAGTTTCAATTTAATAATTTTGGTTGAATCTCCCTTTAAGTCCTGGAAATACTCACAGAGATTGTGTGCTTACTTATGAGTATCTTTCTGGACTTAGGGATCATACTGAATTACAGTCCACTTTTAATTTAATTTATGGAGCTCCTGTAAATGTCACTGTCTGCCCAGGAGACATTAGTAGAAACTTTACAGAATTTGGATGCAAATCTTTACCCCCCTTTCCAACCTGTATACCCAAGTTTCCATACAGTATACAAACAGTTAATAGCTGAAGATAGCTCAAGATATACAATTTCAAAGGCTAACAGATCAGATAATAGGGAATGCAAATCTTCTGGCCAAAGTTCAGACTTATAGTGTTTAGAGGCATTTTTCAATTCTAAATAACCATTAAGTTCGATGGAGTACTAAAAGCACTTACTGCCATTTTACCAATTCAGATGTCTGTGGCAACATAAGTATTTTTACAGCATTGCTGAAGCTCACTCTCACACGAGGGTCACACCAGGTCCCTGCTTCTTGGGTGAAATGCTGTAGAATGCCTCGACCACTATGGGAATCACTCTGAGGATTCCTAGGATCCCCACACTTCTACATGAAGCCTTCTAAGAGGGGAACTGGGTTTCCCCAACTTGTTCTCTGAGGGAGAGACAGAGTAAAATAACAACCATGGCCTGCCTTCAGGTAAGTGATTATTAAAAAGAAAGAAAGAAAAGAAAGAAAAGAAAAAAGAACTTCTGGGTAGACTTTTATTTGACTAGTATCATCAAACCAAAGCTTTCATTTTATCTCCCATCTCTTTCAACTTTAAGGCTTTTTTAACCCTGCCCAAGCTTTCCTTTTTCTGGGGTTGGCAAAAAACAAAATAGAAATGTTATTTCATCACCGAGGGTGGTAGGATATAACACCATGAAATCTCCAGTGCCAGAGGGCAAAAAAATTTTGTACTGAAACAAATTAGCATCAGTGAGTCATATCTTGAATGTCCTGTTAGGAGAATCATCCATCAAGCATCTTAACAGCTATGGCTTTCACTTTCCACCAGGTTATCTGGAAAGCAAGCAGGTATTAAGTTGTTTTAAAATATAAATTCCATAGTATGCTCCAGGAAACAAACGAGAGAGTTTGCCTCTCCCATTTCCCAGGGAAAATTACTTAAAATTGAAACTGAGTAAGTCTATTCATACCTTTCCATAGAAAAGACTGAAATATTCTCTTTACCCATTCAACTGTCCTCGGCTCTAAATTATTTTTCCAACAATTTTCACTGCACACATTGCCAAGCCCAGGATCAAATATTAGCTTTCACACTTCTCCATCAGGTGGAAAAAAAGATTTTAATTGCTGAAAAAAATTAAATAATATAAAGTCTAATTAACAAGTTGATCAGTAAATGCTTGGCATTTATCTTATCCAGGAAAAGAATAATAAAAGTATTCCAAAAGACTGTTCCACTAGCTTCCCCCAAATTAGTTATGTTTTTCCTTTACATAAAGAACTCTCCTTTTTCTCAATCTCCATTAAGTTTACACACAGCAGATTTAATACGGTAAATCTAAAGCATTCCTCAAATGAAAATCACTTAGGTGGCCCATTAATCCCAAATTTTAAAATGACCACTTGAAAGCTTTTTCTAGAGACGGCATTTGCCACCTTTACACCAACGTGGATGCCAGCTAGTTATATATCATGTTTCCCAATGCATTTTTTAAGTTGACTTAAAGCATGATAAAATACTAGATCAGAATGAGAAGAGAGGTTTGAGAAATTTTGCATTATCTTCAATTTTAAGAAGCCCGAATATATTTCAATGATTACTTAAAAATCAAATTTACTCACATTTGAAAGAAAGTATGTCTGAAAACAATGTACCAGCTCTACACAATAGGTAACGTTTGAATTATCCAATTCCCTATATTATCTCCACTGGGATGGGTCCAGTGGCTGAGAGGATTTTTTGAGAATGCTGCATCCATTCCTGGTTAGTTTCAAAGGTCTCCAGTGCCCAAGCAAGGCGTTTGGGATTTCACAAAGTTATTCAAAGAAGGAAAATAACCCAGAGAGGCGGGAAGAACGCCTTTAAAGTGACAAGCTTCCCTAGCCGCCTCCGGTTCCGAAGTTTTCCCGTGAGCTCATCGCTACTGCCCACTAAGTGATTCGTTTGCAAATAGAAATGAAGCAGGGAAAAAATAAGTTCCAGCCTAGGTCTTCCCAACAGGGGTTCCCCACCTAAAACAGGCGGGCAAGAGGAGTGCCAACGTATCGGCTACAGTCACTTTTAAGTTTCTTGCAGAAACTGTAGACCAACACCCCAACCAATGACTCATCTGGGGGCTTTGTAAGCGTACTTTGTTTGCTCTCCGCACTTTCCGTCTCCCCCACTTGGTAGGAGGGAACGTTCGAGGTGGGACGCCAGGGAAAAGCGCTGCGGGAGCAGGTCGGGCCTCCCGGAGTGCCGGCCCCCAGCGCCCCCCCCCCCCCGCCCCGGCTGGGGGATTCCCCGGGCTGAATGGGACGGCGGGAGAGCTGGACAGAGAGAGAGGGTGTCAGCTGCCAAGGTTCGGCAAAAGCTTGCGAGAGAAAAAATGTAAATCCAGTGAAAAAGTTTGGGGAGAGGACACTCGCTCAGAACACCCCTCAAGAGGGTAAACACGGGGGGGAGGGGGGAAGGGGGAGTGGCGGGGAACCCAGGGATACCCGCTATTCGCTGGGATGGGGGGGTCAGAAAGTCAATACATACACAAAAAGAGGAGAGGGAGGTGAAACGGAAGGAGAGCGAGCGAAAGATGGATCAAGTGCGTGGGGGGGGGCTCAGAGTAGGACCTGGGGACCCCCCCTCACCCCACGGTGCGGGCCCGGGCCGGGCGCGCGGTGGCCAAGCGGCCCGCGCTATCCAGCGGCCCGGCGCCCTCCTTTCTCTGGGCCGCGGGTGGTGACAGCGACCGGCCTCCTCCCTTCCCCTTCAGGGCGGGAGGGAAGGGTGTGTGCGTGTGCGTGAGTGTGCTAGGGGGGGCCCGGGGTTCACCCCGAGGCCTGCTCTCTCCCCCGCACCCCGTGAGGCCGCCTCCTTTCACCTCAGCAGCCCCGCTCCGCCGGGGCGGGCGGGCGGAAAAACAAAGGGGGATTAAGGCCGGGCCGGAGAGCGGAGCCGGGAGGGAGGGGAGGAGGAGCGCCCGCCCGCCCGCCAGCCCGGGGCCCGGCCCCCCTGTCCCCCCCGTGCCCCCCCGGGGGGGCCCCCAGTACCTGGAACAGGAACGCGGTCCAGTTGGCCTCCATGGCTGCGGCGGCCGACCCCCCTCCTCCCCACTCCCCCCGCTCGGGGAGCCTCCTCAGCCGGAGGAGGCGACAACAAAGCGGCGGCGGCGGCGGCGGCGGCAGCGGCAGCGGCGGCTCCTCAACATGGCAGCGCCGAGCGCGGCCACTTCCGGTAACCTCCGGGACGCACCACCGCCGCGGCGAGCGCGGGCGGGGGGGGAGCCCCGACCCGGCCGCCGCCGCCCCCAGCCGCCCGGACCCCTTCTGGGCGTCCCCGCCGCAGACTCGCCGCCTCGGAGCTCAGCCAGTGCCCGCCGGCGGTGGGGTCAGGGCCTCCGCGGGGGGGCTGGGGTGGGGCCGGGGGCGGGGATGGGGCGCGGCGTCCCCCCCCGCGGGGGTGTGTGGTGCTGCGGTCCGCGGCTCAGGCAGCTGGAGCAGGGGGAGCGCAGGAGAGAAGATGGAGGACGCCAGGGTCTGGCGCGGGCTTGCTGGGCACTGCGGGGCCGTCTCCCGGGACTCCAGCGCGGTGCCTAGCAGCGTCGCGTCCCTGTCAGACCATCAGCGGAAGGCACAGCCCACGGCGGTCGGTTGGCTCTTCAGTCCCGTAGGCGCCGCACTGCCAGTGCCTCCAAATTGGGGGAAGCCCCCAGGAATTGTGTCTCTCCCCTCTGGCATTTCAATCCCCAGCCAGCTAAACCCTCCGCACTCCTGCTACGATGTGCATCTGCCTCGGAGTGGCCCTCCAGCTCTAGCAAGGAATCCCACTGGGGTGCAGCCTCAGATCCTCCCAGCTGAGGGAAACACTTCCCACGCGTAGAGATGTCATTACTGGCTTATTCTTGGGCTAAGGGCTGAGCTTTCCCATCCTCCCCTTAACTCCAGATAGGATATGAAATTTTACCCGAATATCCCCCTCTCCCGCCAAAAAAATAAAAACAAGTGAGGAGTATAGATAAATCATTTTTGTCCTTTAGTACAGTCTGCTTTCTCACCCCACAAAACAAAAATCGAACTTGTGGTAGGACGGCGTCAGATGTCACTGAGGTGACCCCAGCCTCTCTGCAGTTCCAAGTCTTCCGTGTAGGCGTCACTGCTACTGGAACTTTGGATGATGATGTCCTGAACGTTTGCTATCCTCTCCTCGCAGAGAGGTAGCTACTGGGAATATCAGAGACAAGCTATTATTAAACAAATGTCTCCAGTCCAAAAAGTCTCCTGTGGCGGGAAATGTGGGGGCTGGCTGTATTGGTGATATTTTTATAAACTCTGGCTTAAAAAAAATTCCTCAGATGATCACATTATTTCAAGACTTCAACATCTTTCATAACCAACGGTCTCTTATCTCATACACTCCATTTATTCCTCTCCAGACACATTCTAATCAAGGTCACCATCTTGAACTTCCCCTATATTTACACAACAGTAATAGTGTGGTTGCAGAATTCTATTCTAAAAGAAACTGAAGAGGTATAGTCATTCCACAGGCTGTGTTTCCCTTCCATCCACTACACATGTATACCCCCTCCTCCCACTCTCTCCTTCCCTCAGTCACCAGAATGAAAAGGCTGCACACGTTGGCCTGGTTCCTTTTAGAGTCGGTTCCCTATTGGACATTGCTTGGAAGCCTTGGGGATGAATGAGAAGTTCTTCTGCAGTATGGATCAGTAGCAGAAGCAGGTAGCACATCAAGGGACAGATCAGCTTAAGACAGGAGGGGACAGAAAAGGATGAATAGTTTCTCATACATTCCTCAGCTAAGCTGCTGCAGTGGCCTCCATGTCTCCTATAAAAATGTCCATTAGTCTTATTTGGAGAGAAAAATAAAATGGTTCAGGAAGCCTAAGTTTATACGCATATGCAAGATAAGGAGGGAACTAAGATGTAAATCTAAGGAATTAACTAGGTAAACTAAAACCTTTCAGTTTTTACCTTAGACACTGCCTGTTTTTTCATTTTCATTCAGTGACTCCACATTTCTGCTTCTTGAGCACAAAGTCACCCCAAGGGCTATGTAATTTATCTACTAAGTTTTCCTCCTCCCCAGTTTAGCCCTTCCTACTTTGCAGCCTTTCAAGGGTGTTAGAAATGAAGCTTCAGGATCATGAAAACTAGTGCTTATGAAGACTATTATTCTAACGACAATATTGCCAGACTCTTGAACTTATTCTGAGATCTAGAAACCCTTCTCCTGCAATCTTTCTCACAGTACCTCTGGAGAGGGGTTTTCTCATCAACAGGAAATAGAGGTCAAGTGAAAACAGCCCAGTTCTCATTACAGAAAAGCTGGGATTCTAAAGTATCACTTTTCTTGAGGAAAATGGCTCTCTATCCATGAAAGGAAACCCAAATTCCTGATTGTTCCCCCAAACCCTCCCTTAAAAAGAAAATTTAATAACTTTTAAAATTCAGATGAAATTTTAAACCTTAGGATATTTTCCCTCTGGTTTGGAACAATTACTCAAAACCAATCAGCTCCAAGTGTTTTGAGGACTATAATGAAACCAGTAAGAGTAAACCCTCCATCCCCAGAAGGGGCATTTCTACCCTTAGGACAGACAATATCCTTAACCACAAACAAATGAGCCCCTCCTCAAACAGCTTCCAGACAATACTGGAGAAAGTGAAAAGACTAGAGATGTCTAAAGACAGTAAATTCATCCTGATTATTGTAAAACAATAAACTTTTTTGAGTTTTTAAACAACTTTCAGTGGGTGAATCAATGGTGCTAACTTCAGATAGGATAACTGAAATGTTTGGTGTCTAAGCAAAAAAAAAAAAAAAAATTGCACCTACATCCACCCAAATAAAACTCAAGATCCCCTCCTCTTCACCTTATTCAGGTTCCTCTTTCCCACCTCCTCTGCCCCAGCGTGTATAAACTGTCACTTAACCTTCCAGGGTCTTATTTCCTCATCTGGAAAACGAGGACAAAATAAATACGTATCTCACAGTGGTGATTTGTGAATTAAATGAGAACTGTACGCAAAATGCTTAGAACATTTCCTGTAATATAAGAAGTCCTAAGTAAATATTTTTATTGGTGCTATTTAGTGGTTCTAGATCAACTTTGGGGCTGTGAACTCTACATAACAGTTCTGAGTTAATTATTCCTCTTTCTTTCAAAGTAACAGATTTTTCACCATGCCTCATCCCTCCCTCTAAGAGCCCTAAGGTAAATTGGCAAAAGGCTAATGACACATGACAAAGGAAGATGCTTATTAAGATCAGCTTTTCTAGGGGCGCCTGGCTGGTTCAGTTGGAGGAGCCTGTTACTCTTGATGTAGGGGCTATGGGTTTGAGGCCCACGTTGGGTGTAGAGATTACTTAATAAAAACTTAAAAAAAAAAGATTTCTTTTAAAGATCAGTTTTTCTAAAGACAACTTTTAGCAAATATTAGAAAGCAATAGGATATTTCCTTCCTATTTCGGAGAGAATTTTAAAATCCTGTGAGTACATTTAGGGTTATAATTAGATTTAGAATCCTAGGAATAGGAAACATCTCTGTTGTTGCCAATTACCTGTCCTCAAGTAAGACTGCTCAACAAACTGAAAACAAATCAAATCCAAAACTTTCAGTAGGGAATATCTACTCCAAAGAAGTTAAAAGAGGCTTCAACGAATCTGTCAAGTTTTTTAATGGACTAATTCTTCATGCAAAAAAAGCTAGAACGGACAATGAACAAATCTAATAAAAGCCAAGAATAGAGTATTTGCAAATACAAAAAAAAAAAAAATGGCCAGAGAGAAGTGTTTACCCTTCATTACCAGCCTCAGTGCAATCAAGGAGTAAAGGAAGCACATTTTACCAAAAGGAACACCCCCAATCCTCCAAATCAAAACAAAACACCACCACCACCCGGCCAAGCTTCTCGGAGGAAAGCAGAAGTAATCTCCCCACCCCCCTCCAGTCCACCCCAACTTCATAACCACACTAAGGGCCTAAGCCAATTGCCTGTGGCCCATGTGGTCAGAAGTTGGGTTTGTGTTTCAATTCTACCACCTAAAGTGTCATCACTAGTTATTTCTGCTTTAACTGGTAAGATGAGGAAGGGGAAACAATGGAGAATTTTTCCTTCTGAATACCTATTTGAGTTTCTTGACAGTTGGACAGTCACAGAGAACAAAGGTATAGGAAACAAATCTACTCATTTTTCTGGTAGACATTTAGTTCGACTGGTAGCTGAGGGTTCTAAAACACTATTGTTTCTAAGAAGGGTCACATCCCCAACGTGCCAAAAAGAAGTCCAAAGCCATGGAAACACATTTATCACTTTAACTCTTCTAGAAGGAAGCTACCAGAAATCAACGCTAAACTTATCAGTTCCATCCACAAAGCATTTAAGTAGAAAAGCTAACTTCCATTTCACAACTCCTGAATGACTGACAGAGAACATCTAACAAGTAGCCAGCAAAATAGCATAGGACACAAGAAGGAAAGAAAGTAAGACAGGTCAAAAATACACCAAGTAAGAAATTCAATACAACTGGAAAACATACTCTCAGGCACCAAACATTTCTCCTTTGGCCACCTGTTCCTCCCTGCCCTCAGATGCCCCAAGCCCAGAGTAATGGCTAAGCTTGAAAAAAAATTGATACCTAACAAGTCACACAAACTTGGTGGTCTTAAACCAAACTAAAAGCTTAGCTCAGTTACAACATCATGCTAATAGTCAAAAACATAAATTAAATCCTCACATGAACAGTTACTCTGGTACAGAGTAAAACTCTTTTCAGTGGCTTCAACCTCCACCCCAGACACATTCCACTGGTTAAAGAGGGATGTAATGACACTGAATAGCACTGTGCTATCCACCTGCATTACCACAAAAACACTATTCATTTGCAAAAAAAGATGACTACTTATTAACACCTGTCCACATGTTGTGAAGAGTAGGGGAAGAGCAAAAACACATAAATCAAATGAATATTCTTTACCCGAACCCTGATAAGCACACCTCTTTAATAATTTCTTCACGCCAGATTTAGGGGTAGTTCAGAATTCAGGAAGGATTTTGTTTCTCAGAAATCTCCAGAGTTAGCATATTGTTACATGGTGGATTGTATGGTTCCCTCTTTCTGCATCAGTAGTCCTTCATCTGCCTTTCATGGACCTAGAATTAAGAAAAAGCCTCATCGGGTCAATCTGATGTTTTGAGGATCCCCCCCTTTCCTGGTAAGGGAACAGGGACTAATAAAACAGGTGTTGAGGAACTGATGCATTATGCTGCCTGTGTGAGGGAAGAGAGCAGTGGTGATCTAAGACACTGATGTGGCATCACAAGACTGGCTAGCTAGACTAAGCTTTAGGAAAGCAATTCTAGACTAAGCATTCTAGAAAGCAATGCCAAAAGATGGCAACGCAAGGCGGGGACAGCATTAAGATCTGGCTAAGGCTCCAGTGGAGGGAATTCACTCCTTTAAAGATGTTTCTTGACCCTGAGCAGTCTCTTTACTAGATACTGCCTAAAGCTCAGTCATTGAGTCCAGGCATAAAAGCAGGTGCAGGAACCTGGCAAGCTATTAAAGCTCAACATAGGGACAACAGCTGTACTCCACATTTGCTCCTTAAGCTGTGAATAAAACATCAAGCTTACAGCTATCCGCAAATACTACTCCAAACATTGTACCCTTGAAGCTCTTTGCTAGAATTGAAGGGGACCAGAACTCCTAGAGGACAGTGTAGGTTTTGACTTGATGAACAATTTACTATGGTAAATACAGAAGATGAGTCGGAGAATCTATATTTTTCTCCTGAAGTAACTTTAGCCTTTTCAACAAAGCATACACAGCTCTACTCAACTAGCTGACAGAAGTAAATCAGCCCTCTACCCCCAAGGCCTGACCCTGTCCTCTTCTTTTTGTTTTACTGACCTAAGTACCTGCCCTCCCCTTCCCCCTCTCCTTTAGCTCCCAGCTGTTTCCTCTTGTTTTTCCAGCTTCCTCTGCCTGCCCCACCTCTCCTTTCACTTTCTCTCACCTTTCTTTCAGTAGTGACTACTCAGAGAGCCATCGCAAGTGTTCTATCCAAGTCCGTGAAAAAGCTTCTGGAGCATCAGGTAGGTTAAAGTAGTCTCAGAAACAGGCATTCTGGGGGTTAGGTTACACATGATTTCTGCCTTTTGAGTAGTCTGAACTTTAGATAGGAAAGGCAATATACTTACTCTTTATATATGGAGGTGCATCTTCAGACCGATCTATTAATGCATTTACAGATTTATAGTTAGGGGATGGAAAAAAATCCCTTAGTGATGCTTCTCAGGGACATTTGAACTGGTAACTTTTATTCCTAATTATTCATCCAGTTCCCTACATAGTACACTCAGCAAAACTCATGAAGCCTGAGGAAGCCCCTATGTTTGATATGTTAATTTAGCTCAGTTATTCCATCACTCAGGCAAAGCAGATGGAAGGGTTCAAATTGGTACTGTAATCCGTGATTAGCCCTCTCACTAAAGACACAAGAAAACTGAAAAGGATGCTGGACTACTACAAGTAGGTTTAGGATTTATTCCAGTGATTTCCTTAAAACCACAGGAATTTTGGGAATGAGGACACACAGGGAAGACAGGTAACAGAAAGAGAAAAGAGAACTACCAATCCAACATCTCCCATCAGTAATGTTTACTCTAATTTAGTAAGCCTCTCCTGATGGCTTAAGAGCCCTGGTGAACACCCAGTCTTAGAAATTTTACATGGGTAAGCTCAAATTCAGGCTGTGGTAATTTCTACCCAAAATGACATATTTCATTCAGGTTTTGAAAGGCAGTCCAGGACCTCCCAAGGACTATTTTCCCAATTCATAAAAGGTTCTAATCAGCTTCAAGACAAATCAAAGTCCTCACTATCCCTAATGTAGACTCTCTCGCCTTAGAGAAATGGCTCATGTATAACTATAACCTATTATGGAGGCTTTACTATTTCAATATACAAGTATTAACTGAGCACCTATTAAATGTCTGGAACTGTACTAGTCACTGGGGATACTTTTAAGGAGCTCCTCCAGTAAAGAAATAAAACTTGAAAAGAATCACAGACATTCGAACAAAGTGCTTAAAGAGCACTGAATGGAAAAAACAAATTTAAAGGTGTTTGCTCTCTTCACTACTAAATAGACTTCACCTCATTAGTTCTCACATAAGTTATAGCTTTAACACACAAAGGATTGTTGAATATCAACACAGATGCCTAAGAGGTTGTATACTCAGGGCTAAATGTAATGCAGACTTTCAATGAGGTCAGCACACATTGGCTTTTAAAATTCATCTACTTCGAGCAGTAAAGCAATTCAATCTTTCTGTGGTGGATCTCTTTTACTAATACACATTTGTGTTGGTGTATATTCAGCTACCAGAACAAATGCAGGTTTGTGGACATTTACCCATTCACAGGGTCTTTTCTATCCTACTGTCCTTTGTGGGCTGCCCCCTCACTAGAGGAGTGGCTAGCCAAGCCCTGGCTGTGCCCTGAGGCCAGCCTGACAAGTAGGGGTTAAAAGAGGGCAAGGGCATCTGATGCTGGCTTTGCACTGCATACTAAGGGAGTTAAGCATCCCACTTTCCTGCTGCTGAGCTCTGGGCCACAGCCACTGAGACTAAAACATGGGTCAAAGACGGCACCATGGGACACCCTGGTGGCATCAGGTGGATATTACAGGTGATTTTCGCTTGAGCCTCTACAAACCACCCCACTGGAAAAGGCAGGCTGGCTTAAAAAAAAAAGTAACGTGGTAGTAAAATGAACAAATCTGTCACAAGATTCAAGTTCTGGGCCTGTCACTTTAATATCTTTGAGCCTATTTCCTCAACTGCAAAATGAGGCTAATGCCACCCAAGGATTAAAATGAATCAAAGTACTTCATGGAACAGTTAGTTACTACTTTCACTGGGAATAAAATGTCTTATGCCTTTGCATTTTTCCTTTAAAAAAAAAGGTAGCAAGGGCATGAACGCATGGCGTCACTACTTTGGAAATAAGCCAAATTTGATTAGAGGGCAACAGTATTTATCTAAGCCATGCGGTGCACCCATGAGTTCATGAACATATTCACAAACATTAAGGTATTAGCATACCGAGCATCTTGGAAGTGTCAAAAAAGTTAACACAGTGCTTGCTCTCAGTTTACTATGTGACCAGGGGAAATACATGTACACAAAACTATACAACAGATTAAAAGCAACATGCAAGCACGTACATCAGGAGACAATATATAAACATGAAAAAAAGCAAAGCAGAAATACAGTGCAATTAGTCCAAGAATGCTTAAGTCTTTCTTTAGCTGATCATGAAGGGGTGGAATATTAGAGGCAAAAGGCATGGGAATGTTGGTAGGGTGTATGTGGAATCGAAGGAGGGTTGTTGAGTCTCTTGGCTTTGAGACAATTAAGTTACCAGGGTTAGGGTCCTGAAATCATGTTAAGACTTTCCCAAACCAAGGAAATATACTACCCATTTCCTAAATCTTATATAAATCTTCAGATACGAATGCCTTTTTTGGATAAATAAGTAACCACCAAAATAATCCAACCCCAGAGAGAAATCTGCAGGAATTCTCATTTAGGTTATGACCACGAAGTCTGGAAGTAATTTAAAGCTTCTTCTGTTAAGAAGCATAGTTAAGAATGATGTAAAAAGGTCACAGGAAGAAGCACCAAGACCATTCTACCCTTAGGGAGACAATAGCGTCAATTCTTGATGATCGATTCTCAGAGTGTGCAGAGCTTGCAAAACAAAACAAAACAACACTTTCTTCTGGACTTTATCAGACTGATCTTTGGGGCAACATTAACTTTTCCCAACCCACTTGGATTAGGCTAGAATTTAAATTAAAATTTCCTAGTTTCACATTTGAGGAGGAATTATTTGATGCAATGTTAAGAACAGAATACTTTTCTCAAATAATCCACCCAACAGTTACCCAAGCTTGCGAAACAGGGTTCTATAGTTTGGTGCTTTTAAGGACTGCAAGTTCTTTCAGCACTCTATTTGGCTGAATGGGAGATACAAATACTTCTACAGAAGCCTGAGTACTAAACACAAAACTTTCAACAGTAATAAAATAAATTGTGAAATTAAATGCATCACAGAGAAGAGAGCTATTGTATGAAGTTTTTAGTTTCAGGAAGGAAGTTTAACTGAGGATGATCAGGACTTGAAGCTTCAACGTGACTAAGTGTGGAGGGAGAAAGGTCTACAAACACACAAAAGTACAAACAAGCATGGTCAGTATTTACCAGATCAACCAGAACAAGGGAAGATATGATTGAGATCAGTGGTAAATTGGATAGGTAGACCTATTGTTGATTCGTATTAGGGGAGTTGACATGAAACCAGCCAGAACACTTTAGTAACTAATTTGGGTGTATAGATAAGGATGCTGGTACGGCAAATGGAGATGGAACGCAAAACTAAACAGCATTTTGAACTGTATCTGGCAAATAAACTCTAGTTCAAGTTGTAGATACAATAGTCCTGTGGCTAAGAACTGGTTATATAGAAAGTTGTATGCAAATTTACTACCTAGTTTTAAAGGACAAAGGAACCATTTTCAGTTGTCTTTGTTGTAGTGTGCTTGCTGGACTGCTAGCCAACATTTCACGTCTTAAAACGTGGATGTCACCCTTGGTTTATTTTATAACTCACATTTCTTTAAAAAAAAAAAGTCTCCAAAAATAATTAGAAACACTCCAGGAGGTCACAGAATGGAAAATGATATTTTAATGTTACATACAAATATTTAGCTTCTACTACTACACAATAAATAACAAAGATTTATTCCCAACTTAGACACAGAAAAAAATGTAGACCTATATTTACTGGTTACTTATTCAAGATATTCAGAATGGGAAATAATTCAAATTTCTAGGTTTCTCTTCCAAAGCAATTGAATGATTATCTTGAATGTCTATTCAGTGCATAGCTATTTTGTGCTATGTACCTGGAAGGGGGAGGAAGAAAGGTTATGACCTGTTAGAAAAGACAGATACGTAAACAACTCACTGATAATCAAGGCAGAATGGCAAAAGTTTTAAGATACAGTAGAAATACTCTGTGGGAATAGGGGAAGGACCAATAGGGCTTATTCAAATAAGTTTTATTTAGTGACTATTGTGCCAGACACCATCTTGGTTCCTCAGGAAATTAAAACTCATGAGATAAGAAAGTTGAAGTAGATGGCTGGATAGTGCAAGCAAGCTAGGTAACCTAGCTATACTCAAGGTGTGTACACACACACACACACACACACACACACACACACAATCTGTGTCCACACACAAAGGAAGGATTCTGTCCGTATGACGGTCATTAAGTTTCCAGAAGGTGATTTTTGAGATACTATCCAATGTTAAGTTACATCTAAATCAAGAGATGGAAAGCATCGCAGGAGGAAAACACACTAGGACCAAATGCAAGAAATGCTGGGGAATGCCAAGTCCTGGGATATGGAGTGTATCAGGGTGAGGGCTAGAGTATGAGGCTATTGGCTGGGGGCTAAGTTACCGAGGGCCTCAGCTGCCTTATTTCTAAGAGTAATCTCCAAGCAATGAGGTTTCAAAAAACTCTACTGGGGAGTGACAGGATATATTTTTCATAAAAAAAAAAAAATCACCCTACCAATAGTGGCTGGTGGATAGTTGGGGCGTGGGGTGAGGATACTACTGAATTTCTAACCACACTTGAAGTTCACTGACCATACAGTAGATGTTGTTAACTCAAATTTCTAAGCAGGCCACTTTAAGGGGAGAAGAGATTCAGCCTAGGACTTCCAAGTCCTATATAAAGGCTATCTTTTGACTGATGTGGCCGTCCATTCCTAAGTTTTAAACCTTCATCATTGCCGCAACTTGAAAACTTATCCCAAACTTTATGTATTAAGGCTCCCTTAATAGCACTTCAGGACACAATTCTACCATGCCTCTGGAAGTTTACAATTTCCAAGTTCAGCCTTTTTCTTTTACAAAGGCAATTCTGGATTTCCAATTGTACAATTTTGATTTTAGAGTGCCTCTTCACAAGGTCAACTAAAGAGACCCCATACCTAACACTGCTAGGATTAAAGACAGGCATAATCAACCGAGACTCCTCTCAGATCAACCTGTGCCAAGACTACTAGTCAGCAACCACTGTCTGCGGCTACACTTGCCACATAAAATGTTAGTTAAGCAGGCAGGCAATCTGTATAAACTCGAATCTTCTTTCTCTTGGAAAAATACTTTTATTTGCTCTTTTAGAAATTCTTCAAAGCATACAAGTTTCTAACATCAATGTTTTAAGGTGAGTGCTCCCATACCCATTTTTTTGAGTTAACTGTATCATCAACTGGGCCTAAGATTTAACAGTATTTTTATAGTGAATTTAAACAAGAGGTAAGTTTGTATCCTTTACATTGTTTACAATATAAGGTTATAGAGAGGGGAATTGATGGGAATGACAAATGCTAAAATTTAAGCTTTCTTAATATAAAATGACATTAAGTAAACGTGACAAGAGAACTATGTGTACAGACTTTACAGTCACAAGATACTCTGTGCCTAAAACAAGGCCTAGAGAACAGAAAAATGTAAACAGTTAACCTGATGAATAAGCAGAATTTTAAGACACACTAATACTCATTGTCTTTCAGTAATGCTGAGAAATAAGACTCCAGAAACCTGTTTCACACCATATAAACAAGCAACAAAGGTCCCTGAATGCGTATTTGTTTTTCCTAGTATGGGACCAATTTTATGCCTAGACGGCTTTGTGCAGCACATCTACTCCTGCACTCAAGTCTTAGATTTCTGGCCTTACTGATCTATACCTGTAGGTGTACAAGGGAGGCAGGAAAACAAGCAGATTCACATCTACAGCAGTTTCTCCTAAGTCCCCAAACCTAGACATATTTTTCTTTAGAAGTTCAGTACTAATCAATCTCTTCCAAGACTTAAATGGATCCTTACTCAACAGATGGGAAGGCAAAAGTAAAATTATAGTGAGAAAATCTACTCAAAAAAATGCCACTTAACTTTGAAGCTAACAGAGATTAAGGTAGTTGCTTTCCAACTTGTTTTAGGGATATTTTACAGTAGGGACAACTTCCTGGTTGATTTTGTGTAATAGCTCCCTCTAGTGGCTACATGGTTCTTCCTAGCATTTACTCAAACAAGAGAGTGGAACATTAAAAAAAAAAAAAATCTTATTAATATCTGGCATCCCTACAAGTGGTTTTGTTCGTATTTGGTAAAGAGGAGTATAACATTCTAGAGAAGCTCTCAATTTCCACTATCTTCACATCGATAGTTCTATCAATAGTTGATAGATAACAGTTTTAAGTTACAGGGCCACAGGAGTTAAGACAATTTAACTTGTTAACTCCTTTGTGCCTAACTGAGAAAGACAGACACCCAGGATCTGAAGAACTCAAGACCTTAAGTATTGTTTCATCTGTTTTGCACATCTACCTACAACTGCAACCTCCTTATGCAAAGGCATGCGTAAATGTAAAGTTTCTCTCCCTGATAACCCAGCTTCAGAAACTTATTAAAATGTTTATTATGAGGTTATTCCTGCCTTAACTTCTACATGACACAAGATTAATTTACTCATTTTTTTTGTGTGCTACAGAAGCATTAAGTGCTTTTATTAACAGAAACATTCCTCTATTCCTACAAAATCACAATCACCTTGAAGTCTGTCAGGTATAGCTTTTGAAGTTATCAAGAAGCATTCCACCCCCCGCCAAGTCTAACTTCCTGGGCCTCTTTTTAAAGTTTTGGCCAGGATTACTATTTATTCAATAGACAATCAAAATGAACACAATGAACAGATGCTCCTTATAATCTCATTACTTCATGCCAATCCCAGCTTCTCTTATAGGCTCAGACTCAATGTAAAGTACTGAAGAAAATTGTCCCCAAAGAATAAAATGTACCACTACATACACTAGAATGGCAGAATTATTTCCTTCAGTGGAGAACAACTGTGAGTCCACAACAGCGACAGAATATAAAGAAATGTGGGTCATACCTTTTTTCTCGTGGCTGCTCCAGCCTAAAGACTGGGAATTTACATCTCAATTAATAAAGGATCCACACTTAACAGGCTTTTCACTCACATGTCCTAAATTATAGAGGTTTAGCCCTTTCTGCTATTAGAGTTCTACAATCTCTTACCCAAACCGGTGGAGGAAAATGTATTGGAAACTCGGAGCCATTTGCACTTTGTAATGTTAAAATACAGTATGTAGCCTCTGTATCATGTTACACCCTTAGCAAAGCGTATGGCAACTGTGTAACGATACACCGGTATTTCTGCATAAGACCGTGTAGCCCCAGAAAGTGCAAAATGAAGGCAAGCATCAATTTTGGTCAGGTTTTACATTCAACAACAAATTTTCAGAGTCTTTTGGATAAGAGATAGTGAACCTGTTTTCTGCCTCTGCACTCTCTATACCAGGACAGAACTAAGTGAAACCAAAGGATGGTTACGTGACAACAGAACTGCGGCCTAATAGCTTCTTTTTAATACATACATATAATTTAATTTGTAATTTCAGTACAACTTCATATACAAAGTGAAAAGACACAAATTCATCTAACCCATCAGTCCTAATAAATCAAGACGTTTCAAAGATAAAACGGAGAAAGCTGAAATTCTAGAATCCATCATACTCAACTTAAACACTATGACGAGTGTCCATGAGAACACTCAAAACTTAAAACCTTAGGAGAAAAAACATTTTAAGTGAGGAAAATCTGTTATACAGAATTTAAAAAATTATTAAACAAGTTAAAACAAAATTCAGATCCCAAACAAGTAGGAATCAGAAAAAGGGTTTCTTACCTTTTGTTTCCAGAAGGATGTGGGCTGAACAGCAAGGTGGGTTATTCAATCTGATGTTATGAAAAATAATTCCTTCTTAGAAAGACTTAGTTTTTCCTTGGTTAGAAAATAACAAACTAATTATAGATTCCCTACACTATTCTGAAGAGACATAAATAGGGAGAGAAAAGGGGAACAATTTAGGGCAGCTTTTTTAGTTCCAAAAGCGTGACTTTCTCCTAATAGCTGCCAAAACAGTACCTCCACTCAAAGCCTTCAGCGGTCTGGACCAGCACCCTTCTACCTTTCATAAATATACAATCAAGCACTCTCTCATCTTCAGACAGCCTATTATGACATATTTCCCATCTCACTTCAATTCTGAGGTTGGTACTTCAATTTTTAGTAGAGCACACCTTTCAACTTAGGTTCAATGCACTCAATCTTGAAAAGCATTTCTATCTTGGTCTGGTTTCTAACATTCAATGAACACACACTACACTTAAGTCTAGCTCACATTAACCCTTCCAAATTTAGTTGTTTAAAATACTTACATTTTACACATAAAACAGAACTTGTCAGTTTTAAGTAATAAAAATCTTTCCACTTCTTGAACACTGTATTTTGAATTCCTAATTAAGAACTAGTAACTTTCTTAACCCATACCAAGTTCTTTAAATACTTAAAGAATCTCAGTTTGAACTTAAGATCCTTTCCCTTCTTCCCTACATTCCACAAGGTTCATCTAAATGTTTTGGTTGGGTGCCCTTATGCAAAAATCTCTCTCAGGACCCATTTTCTCTACCACCAAGATTAGGTCTAGTTTTTTCTAGGTTTGAAATTATGTCACCTGCATAGTGGTCTTAAATTCAGCTTCCAACTCTGATTAGCATCCAAGGCAAATGTTAAGATCTAGTTATTTCTTTTGGGTGCAGAAAATGGGTTTTGATGGTTTTGACTAGCTATGAGAAAATCAAAAGAAAAAAATTAGGGACTTTAACAATCTCCCCCAACTCACTGAAATTTTAGCACCAAGGGGTTGTCCAGTAAAAAGATACAAGAACTAGCAGACTGAGATATAAATCACTGCTTTGATACGTTTTGGATACAGAATAATCTTACGGTTGAGAAGGGTTCACAAGGCAAAAATTCTAAAGCCCAGCTTTTTATTAACAATAATTCATTCAAATATAAACAATTAGTATTCTAGTGTAGTATTCACATTTCAGAAAAAACGTAATTTGTAAATGTTACAAGTTCTAATCTGTGAATTGAGCATTTAATACTTACCAATTTTTGAGAAGAGCTTGAGAATCTCCAACACTATCTCCAGGTTAACATTAACTAGTCACTACCCAAATTTTGCACAAAAACCTATGTTGTCTAGATTATCACCAAAAAATAAACATCTATAAACTTTTTAATCATTTTTATCAAAGTGAAACTTATCTTTCAGAAACTAGATCACCCCCCATTTACCATACTATGTACACAATTGCCTTACCTCCCTGAAGACTTTTACAATTAACATTAAGAGATAGCTAATACCATTAAGAGATTACCTTTCAAGAACCTTTAATTTACTAACACATAACACAAGAATCAGAATCTTATCAAAGTATTAACGGATAGTCACCCAGTTAAAATTTTACATGAAGAGGAAAAAGGACAACCATGCATAGTTTTTTAAAAAATGTTTATTTTTTTTTTCAAAGAAAAACGGCAATAGCCAATTGGAAACCTACTTATTCTTCAACTCCAATTTTGTTCTTTAAATTTAGAAGTGACTTACTGATTTACTATTTTAAACAAACCCCCCCTTTCCCCTTTAAATGTTTACCATCTACTCGTGCTGAATCCTTCCAAGGAGATTGCTCCAGCGTATTATCTCCAGGTCCTCGCTTTGCTCCTTTTACCAAAAAATGCAAAACACAATTCCATCGTGCATCTTAAGGGCTCCAATCGTCAAAAATAGGAAAAAAAAAAATCTTTGGAATAGCCAATTAAGTTGAATAAAAAAAAAAATCCACACGAATGCGGTTTGGTTGGGGCAGGAATCCACTCCTATGTTCCTGGTAATCTGATCCCGCTCCATGAATCCTTGTAATTCATCCTCCCTATCCTATCCACATTATGATTTGAATCCAATGATCCAGCTCCAAGGATTGGGATCCAGTGAGCCCTCTCCAATCCAAACCTTTATAACCAGCAAAACCAAAAAAGAGGAGGCAAAATGTTAGATACTGTAATCAAAAAAGGTTTCTGGGGAATGATGAGTTATGTCTGTCATCAGTTTAACAGATGTACATCAATAACTATCAAATTCCCCAAAACAAGTTTCTGAATGGTGTTCAGATAAATTTTAGAAACTTAATCATCATAGAGACTAATTGGAAGAAGCATTTTATATTTACAGTTCAACTGATAATGCCAACACTTGTTACTGTACAGCGTATTACAGGTTTTGTGGTTGCAAGAAGTTATGTAGTTGAGTTTACTGGTATTGCTACCCACCCTAAATCTAAACTAAACCTAATGCTCCCATCTGCAATTTAATTTGCAAATTAAAGTGTTTTAAACATGAGTCAATTATGAATATTAGTTAAAAGGGGAAGGTGAGACTTAAAAAGTATTCCCAACTAGATTATCTACACCAATACATTGGAATTCTCTATTTTGCTTTCATTTTGTCTTAAAAAAATGAAATAGCAACGCTATATCAGTCACACAGAGGACATGCAGATTTAGCAGTATTGATATTATACTCTATCTGGTTGGAATTAAAGACACCCTGTACCCACATGTACACCAACAGCAGGTCACACATTAACAGTTGTAACTAAGCACTGTGACAAATTAGCCAGTTCTTCCCACATTAGTCCCTATTAAAACAAAAAAAGGGGGGGAAGGGAGCAAAATAAATTGTTACAAAATGGGCAATGTAACGTTGGCCACAATTGCCAAGGTTTAAAGAGCAAAGCAATTGTAGCTAAAGATAACTGCATAAGATGTTTGCAAGTGTTTTAAGGTAGATGTATATAATCACTTTAAACCCTTGCCTTTTAGTATAAGGTCAATACTGCCAATTTCATCTGTGACAATAGCACTTGGAGTCATACCATTGCCTCCATTATTGATCTGATCCTCCTCAATCCTCCTTTTGACAATCCTAAAATGATTGAAATGTGCTCCACAATCCTTAATCCAAAGCATTCTTAATCCATCTCTTCAGATATGTCTACAGAAAGACACATGAAAAGCAAGATAAACATAAGAACTTCCCCAGGTAAGGTAACCACAAACACCCCCCAACATCCCCAGTTCACACAAACCAGAGCAAAATAGACATTTACACAATATCACAGTCTGAAGAGCATGGAGAGTTAACTAAATTTAAACAATCCTGTCTATGACATCACTTAAAATACATTTTATCAGACATGAGGGGAATGTAGATGTTAGGAGCAAGGGGATATTACACAAGAATGCAATTCAACACTTTAGCCCATTCTGAACAAAACAGTTTGAATTAAAAAATGAAAAGATTGTACTGAGTAAAGGAAAACTGTATACAACATGGGTTCTACAAAAAGTGTCACCAATCATCTTATGTACGAGAGCGAGATCTGCTATGACGGGGAGAATAGCGTGGTGATCCTCTGCTTCTCCTTGGGGAATAACTGCGACTCCTGCTGTTGCTTCTGCTACGGCTTCTGCTACGACTACGGCTTCGAGATCGTGATCTTCCATAACTTGGACTTCTGGGCCCATCAACTTTAACCCGGATGTAGGCAGTTTCTCCCTATTGAATAGACAGAACTTTCGATTGAAAGATCTAAGCTTTCACCTGTCTTCAGGCATGCTGAACGAATACAACGTAACTAAAACCAGAAATCTGGTACTTTACTTGGACACCCTTGCCTGAATCTTACCTTCAAATTCCACTGTTAAGACCACTGTATCCAATTCTGGCCAAAGAAAAGAGTAAGTGTAAAAAACCTACCTCATGAGATCTAAACTTAGTGTTATCCAGTTTTCGAACTGCATAGGTCATATCTTCTTTCCGTACAAACTCCACGACACCAGTGCCATCTCGGTAAACATCAGCATAACATACATCACCTGCTTCACGCATGTGATCCTTCAGATCCTGCCAGCTTCCACTTGGAGGCAGTCCTAAAAAAGTATTTTTTCAATACCAATCACCCTGAGCTTCACATTAAACTTAAAATCTACAGTAGAACAAATACTACTTTAAAATTAATGATCTGACTCAAGATCCTAGGTTAAAAGGTGTTAAGATCCTGGAATCCATAGTCCAAAATTATTCGTTAAGTAAGTATCTTCATATTCTAGGTATCCAACCGAAGAGTATGTAACTACGTGGTAACAGGTGTACCTCCACCACAGCGATCCTTGTTTACTAAATTTACCCGAGAAACTAACTTAACACCACAAAAACTTGTCATTTGTCAACACTGGTCACACAAGGAACTGTGTTCTGTCACTTCTCAACAACCCGCACCAACAGTAAACTCACCAGAGACAACCACTCTGTTTTCAGAACGCCTGGATGGGGGGCCATAGCGGCCTCGGGGAGCCCCGCCACCGCCACCCCCGCCGCCGCCTCGGCCTGTGCCACGGCCGCTTCGAGGAAACTCCACCCGCAGACGGTATCCATCGTAATCATAGCCGTCGCGACCATATACCGCGTCTTCCGCGTCTCTGCGTGATCATAGAAAGCAAAAGGCGTAAGAGATAGGACCGGGAGGGGCAGCTAACTCAGTCGGGAACTAGCGGCCCCCCGCACATGCGCACCCAGCGTGGAAGAGCCCACATGCGCTGCATAATAGGAACGGCCCCTCCCCCACCCAGAAGCACGCCAGGTTCCCCACCACTACACCAGCCCCCAGCGCCTCAGTTTCCCGCTCCGAGACCGAGAGTCCGCTCTGGGGACGTCCGTGGTGGGCCCAGTCACCAGAGAAGCCACGGCGACTCGGCTCCATACTCGACTCCTGCATGGGCGATATCGTCTTACCCCCAACCTAAGAGCCCACCTCCCCATTCTTTGTATCAAGGCCTTCCCCAGCTACTCCCAACTTATTGCCTCAAGGCCGCAAGCCCCGGGCCGCCTCACCGAGGGTCCTCGAACTCAACGAAGGCGAAGGGCGGTCCTCCGCGGCGATTCTTGAGATCGATGTCGCGGATAGCACCGTATTTGTAGAACACGTCCTCAATGTCCTTGGTTCGGATGTCTGGAGGTAAGTTACCCACGTAGATGCGGCAATCGTTGTTCCCTGCCGGGCCACGAATCACACCACCTCCTGACATGGCGGCGACGAAAAGCGCGGACTCGAGAACAGGCCTTCCCACCAAGCCTAGCGCACGGCAGAGCGAGCCCGCAGCGACACCACGTCTCCCGCGGCCCCTCCAAAATGGCGCCTTTATCAGCTCGGCGCACGGATATGGGGGGAGGGAGGAAGAGAAGCGGGAGGAAGCAGCTATTCGATTTCAGTACGCACGCGCAAGAGCGTAACGGGCACTGCGAGAGGTACGCTCACGCACGCGCGACGTCACCCTCCGCGCCAAGGGAGAAAAAAGTTCCCCGCGTTCCCGATTTGCGGAGTGGTTTGCTAGTGAAGTGACCGGTCGTTTGGTAAAAATTAAACACAGATCCATTGTTAAATGGGTTAGTAATCCCTGACGAGTCTTAAAGGATAGTCAGTCTCCCCAGGAACGAGTCCCTTTTAAAAACAAGTCTGCGCCTTGAAAGCTTTTGGTGAAACCTAGCCTTGAGCCTTGTCCCACAATGCTCTGCGGCGTTAACGGCCTTTGGCGGGAAAGACTGTCGGGGGCGGAGTTATAGGGGGAGGGACCTGGCCGTTTCTCCGGAAACGCGGACCTTCTAGGAGAGGTTTCCTAGTCCAGTAGCTCTACTGCTTGTGATTCAAGCTTGTGATTGAATGAGGAGCTAAGGCCTGACTTTGTATTCCCGCCCCTTCTCCTGCGCCCAGGCTGTGAGCTACTTAGACAAGGGTCTAGTTCAGGGCAATCCAGCTTGGACTCGGTAAACACTTCACACTAAGTACCGTTCCACCATTGGTTTAAAACTTAACTTTTTGTATAGCTCAATGCAACACACCTTGATGTAGCAGCGGTGGTTTGAGCTGTATTCAGGCAAGCAGGATTCAGCCCTCAGCTTTTCTTTAATTGCCTAGCTCTACCGCAGAGGCGAGGTCCAGTGAAGGTTTGAAGAGTGTTCGGCCTGTTATGTATCCAACCCTTTGAAAGAACGAGAAAAGCGGGTGTGTGTTTGCAGAATCCTGAAGTTTGTTCACTTTTCTGAATTCCTTCCGGGCCTCTCAAGTACTATAAACGAGCAAAATGGATGTGTGAGAACTGTGACCACTGGAGACCACAGTTGTTCAGGACTGAACCCACCTGCATGCTGGTCCAGGGAGAGAACTTTCTACGTTTTTTAGAGAGACCTCTGAAATCTGGGTTTTTATGTGAAGTGTTGGGATTTTAAAGTAGTGGTAATGAATTCAATTTTTAAGAAAACTCTGCAGTCATAAATATGGTAAACCATCTGCACCCTGTGTTTAAGGATGATTTTCTTCATGCTCTGTATTTGTTTGCAACAGTCCCCAAGGATGTGAGGCGGTTTACAGAGATACGGTAAAACAGTATTAAAACTGGGCCAAGAACTCAGGGCGAAATAAGGGGGGAGGTTACTACACAAAATGCCTGCTTCCAGTCAGTTCCTAAAGATGGACTGCAAGTTTGACTCCCCTCATTCCGGAAGTCATGGTTAAGAAGGGAACACAAGCACATTCAAAGGTCTAAATGCCCTTGAGATTAAAAGATAACTAGGTTGTTTAGGAGAATGAGGTGTTTTCTTAGTTGTGAAAGTTCACTGAGTGCATTTTACAAATGTCTGAGTGATCCCAAGATACAAATTCAGTTTGATCCTCAACAGATCCATAGAGGATCTTTGGTTGTACTTGAACTCTCTGTGATGGTTTCCAAAATTATGTGTATATGTGCATGTACTTTTTCTTCCAAGAGGATTGAGATTGTAATCAGATTCTTAAAGGGGTGTCTAGATTCCCAACGGGAAAAAAACCTCTGAAAGTTTTAGAGGGAAAGACAGATTGTCTATCTTTCAGTCCATCCTTCTTCACTAATTATCCTTCAAAGATATTTTTTGAAACTGAGCTTTTAATTTAAAAAAAAGAATCTGATAATTTTTAAAATGAAAAGCTAACAAAAACACTATTTCAACAAATTGATTCAGTTTCTAGCCCTGTCCTATTCAGTTAATAGCAGAAGAGACGAGAGTTTTTTTAAAAGTTGCAAGCATATCATGTATTGATTGTTTCATTCGGTAGTTATTTAGTGAGCACACTTTCTGTTATTTTGTATATCCACTTAAGAGTTATTCAGGTTCATCTGTTGAATAATGATAAGTTATTGATAACTGAAGTGATTTAAACATAGGTGCTTTTAATTTCAAGGCATGTTCGTTCCAGATAAATAAGAAAATTGGGAATTTGCTTTGATTTATTCTTGTCCAATTTAATGCATCATTTCTGATTTCGTTCAGTTCAGAGGAATACAAGTAGAATTTAATATAGACTGAAAAGGACATTCTTGTTCCTCCGTTGGCTCCTTTTATTGTATTTGAATGTAACCAAACTATTGGTTCTGGGGTCCATGATGAGTTCAGGATGTAGCAGGAAAAGTCTGGCCGTTTATCAAGATCTCCCAGGATGACATTAGTTTGGTGATTATTACAGTTCAGGGTGTGATCATAATATCAGTGTCCCAGCGTTGATTAACATATTTTAGTCCACGAGAGCAAAAAACAAGAAAATTAACCAAGCCATGTGTTCATTTGTTGGGGACAGATTCATTTTTGGTAACCAGGATGCTCAAATTGTACAAACCAAAGAACTGTTTTGGCAGATCTGGAAAGCAAATCAGACAGTTGCTTAGTAAATGAGGAATCAAAGCAAAATGAGGCAAGTTGTTCTGAGAGATTTCATTCAGACAATGGTGAAATCTAAAACAATGATCTCTGCCCCACCTCAGAGTATTCCTTCAAAGACAGGAAAACTCATACCCCCTGGATTTTGTGGGTCTGTTCCCTGGACAGTGCTGGGTAAAGATCTGCAATTCTCTTTCTGTAGGCTAATCTGCACGTAAACTTTGTCTAAACAGTATACTAGACAGTGGTTAGATTTCTGCTGCCCAAATTACAGCCATTTCCACCTTGCCTCCTGAGATCACATCCTCATCTTCTTGTTTGTTTGTTTGTTTGTTTGTTTGTTTTTAAGTAGCCTTCATGCCCAGTGTGGAGCCCAGTGTAGGGCTTGAACTCAGGACCCTGAGATCATGGCCTGAGCTGACATCAAGAGTTGGGCCACCCAGGCACCTCCATCGTCATCTTAATTAGGGGTTCAGAGTGTTTGTAAACTCCTCACTTACACGTTCACTGGCAGTTTTATGGATTGCTCCCACAACCAGCTAATCTATTAAGTACAGATTTTACTAGCTTAATTCTCAGAAGCTGCCTTATTTTCAGCACTGTTGCTGTTTATGAAAAGTTACTTCTTCAAAAAATTTTAAAGCCTTTTGATTCAATTTAGTAAGTATATACTAGTGTTGGCACTATATTTTATTGGGGAAATAATTACTTGGGGTGGGGGGAGAAAGAAATTCAAAGAGTTAATTACCGTGAAAGTTGAAATCACAAGACCCAGGTTTTCAGTGATTTGCCAAACACTTAAATCTCTGTATCTGTGGTGATAGTTATGCAACTCTAAAAATCATTGAATTATACACAAAGCAAATGAATTGTGTAGTATATAAATTATAACTCAATAAAATTGTCTTTTTTTTTAAATGACTGGACAAAAGCAGCAAAATCATTCATTAGTACCATTTCTCTAAAGGCATTATTGGGGTTTGGGAGTGTTTTAGAGTAATTTGCACTGAAATACGGCTTTCTGACTCTGGAAATCCCGTTTTCCATAGACATGTGTCAAGCCCTACTGTCTTCCTTGGGGATAACCATTATTTTTCCTGGGCAAAGAGACACAAAGATTAGGAGCACTTGATTCTGCTGCGTACAGGAGTTCCCTCCAGGAACGGTTCATTTGCATGACTCTATTCACTTGTTCTGCTTGTTTTAATGATAAAAATAGTCTCAGAAAAAGGAAGAAATCGTATATATCTTTTTATTTCATTTGTATTTGTCTCCTCTCTAATAAACTATATTGAAGACAGGTTTCTACTATTACTTCCTATCAGTAAAATCTCTGTTAAAATGAATATTATTGGAGCACCTGGGTGGCTCAGTCGGTTGAGCATCTGACTTCGGCTCAGGTCATGATCTCACGGTTCGGGGGTTCGAGCCCCATGTCGGGCTCTGTGCTGACAGCTCAGAGCCTGGAGCCTGCTTCAGATTCTGTGTCTCTTTCTCTCCCTGCCCCTCCCCTGTTCACGCTTTGTCTCTCTCTGTCTCTCAAAAATAAATAAATGTTAAAAAAAATTTTTTTAAATGAATATTATTGACGATTTACTGACTGCTTTTTGAAAGAGGTGGGGCATTAGATGAGCAGAATGTTGTTTCTATGGAAGCCTCATCATGTTGCTACCAGTGGATAGACACAATGGGTGCAAGGATTATTTTTCATTTCACAGCATAATAATGATGGCCACTTTACAGGCCCAAATAAGTCATCTAATAATATAGTCTTGGTAATGTTATTTAAAAAATTTTTAGCATTTATTTTTTATTATTTTTGAGAGACAGAGTGCAAGCTGGGGAGGGGGAGAGAGAGAGGGACACACAGAATCTAAAGCAGGCTCCAGGCTCTGAGCTGTCAGCACAGAGCCCAACACGGGCTCAAACTCATGAGCTGCGAGATCATAGCCTGAGCTGAAGTCAAGCGCTTAACCGATTGAGCCACCCAGGCGCCCCTTGATAATCTTATTTCAGGACTGCCTTCCCTTATATTTTGATTCTTCTTGTTTTGTTTTTGGCTAATTCTTCCCATCTTCATTGTCCCGTTATTAATAACAATAGAATATGATTTTGCCAGAAAACAGCTCTTAAATTGTCTGTTACAAAGGTGTATTTTCACATCTTCTTCTTCCTATTAATATTATTACTCCTTCTTCCTGCTTAGTTTTTTGTCTTAAAAATTAAAACTCTATTCATGTTTTACATTTCCTAATTGGAGTAATTGGCTCTTTAAGGAATTTTGTTAAAAAAAATATGGCAGAGGGGCACCTGGCTTGCTCAGTTGGTAGAGCACGCAATTCTTGATTTGGGGGTTGTGAGTTTGAGCCCCATGTTGGATGTAGAGATTACTTAAAATCTTCAGGGGCACATGGGTGACTCAGTCGGCTAAGCATCCAGCTCTTGATTATCATTCAGCTCAGGTCATGATCTATCTCATGGCTCATGGGTTCGAGCCCCATGTCTGTGCTGATGGCGCTGAGCCTGCTTGAGATTCTCTCTCCCTCTCTCTCTACCCCTCCCCCTACTCACACACTCTCAAATAAACATTTAAAAAGTCTTAAAAATGTCATATGCTTTATTTGCTAGAAATGCTACCCTTTTATGACAAATCTTATAGTGTGCATCCTATATAAGTATTAGCTATGATTATTAGTAGTAATAATGGTATTATACGTTAATATACATATTAGAAATCGTTTCTTTTTAAAATTTCTTTTACAGGGGTGCCTGGGTGGCTCAGTCGGTTAAGTGTCCGACTTCGGCTCAGGTCATGATCTCACAGTTCGTGGGTTCGAGGCCCGTGTCAGGCTCTGTGCTGACAGCTAGCTCAGAGCCTGGAGCTTGTCTTCGGATTCTGTGTTTCCCTCTCTCTCTGACCCTCCCCTGCTCACGCTGTCTCTCTCTCTCTCAAAAATAAATAAAACATTAAAAATTTTTTAAAAATTTCTTTTACATATTTGAGAGAGAGAGAGAGAGAGAGGGATTTGGGGAGGGGTAAAGAGAGGGAGATGCAGAATCCGAAGCAGGCTCTAGGCTCTGAGCTGTCAGCACAGACCCACTGTGGGGCTCGAACTCACAAACCGTGAGATCATGACGTGAGCTGACGTTTAACTGAGCCACCCAGGCGCCCCAAAATGTATCTTTTTAAAAAATGTTTATGTATTTATTTTTGAGAGAGACAGAGCACCCGGGATGGGGGGGAAGGGACAGAGAGAGAGAAGGAGACACAGAATCTGAAGTGGGCTCCAGGCTCCAAGTTGTCAGCATAGAACCTGATGTGGGGCTTAAACCCATGAACCAGGAGGAGATCATGACCTGAGCTGAAGTTGGACCCTTAACCGAATGAGCCATCCAGGCGCCCTGAAATAATTTCAATAAAATTTTTTATTTGAAGTTTTGAGAGTGTGACTATTTTTTTCTTTATTATTTTAAAAGGTATCCCAGGTTAGCCAAAAACTTTTAGAATTACTTTTCTAGACTTGCAGAGTGGAGTAGTTACAACATAGACTACATGGCCCACAAGCCTAAAATATTTACTATGTGGCTCTTTCCAGAAAAAGTTTGCCGACCTCTGACGGAGAGGAAAAATAACGTGCTTTTGTGATTTTTTTTTTTCACTTAAACCTAATTCAAAAATTCAGTTTTGTCATGGTCTCTCTCTAGTGTTTTTTGTCATGGGTAATATCTTACATTGTTAATATTTGTAAACATAAGTAATACACTTCTGAAGTGACACATTGTTTACACATACTTCATCAGCCATTACTACGGTTTAGTGATCGGGTACCAAGACCTGGCTGAAAGCAGCTGCCCTGCCATTGAACTAGCTGCGACAAGGAGGCGCTGCTCTGCTCCATCGGGCTGTATTCTTTGTGGTCTAGTTGACTCAGACTCACCAGTGCGAGAGCACAGGTCTTTGTTACCATTCTTGCATTGAAGTAATGTGGCATGCAGAGCTCATAACAGGCTTTGTTCTTAATGTCCACTCGCTGTGCAATTTGCAGATGAAATTCCTAAAAGGTGCAGATCGTATTCTACAGCTTTTAGGCTGGTGTTGGTACCCCTATGCTGGACCTCTCGGTAGCCTACAATCTAGACCCAGGCCCATGGCGTTCCTCCTTGTCTGGCTCCCACCTGCTTCCGTGTGTCCAGGAGCCACTCTGCCTCACCAGCTGCGATTTCCTCCGAGTTACTGTCTACTCTTTGTAGAATCCAGACTCCAGGTGAGAAAAATTCTTTTCCTTGGCTCAGAGTCTTGGGATCTATCCTTATATGAGACGATTGAGAATGAGAATGTTTGCCTTTAGGGGAACTTCCTCTCTTTTCTGCAGAAATATAACCTCTTACTCCGACTCCACCAGAACAATTTCATCAGGTCATGATGGGCTGACACTGATGTACTTTCTGAAGGCTGGATTGTTCACAGTTTAAACCACATGAAGGACACCCTCGGTACATAGGCAGGAGATGAACCTTGCCAGCCCGACATAGTCCAGTACGTTTTCCCTTTTCCAGTTCCTCTAATAAGAGATGAAAAACAGGTCTCAATAGCTTTTATGTGGTCTTTCGGATCTCAGTTTGGACAGCGCACGCGACAGCTCAAAGAAGCCATCCCCACAAAAACATATCTGCATTAGTAATGAGGCAAGAAATGTTTCTATTCATGCATTCCTAAGACCCTATAAGAATTTTACAGAGGCATGGCATGTACTCACCAAAAACAACAATTTATATGCCCAAGCAATATATTCAGCTTCTCAGTCTAAAATATCTGCATTTAGAAAAAAGCTTTATCGTTTTTCTCAAAACGAGCAAGTGGGTGTTGCTTTAAATTTGTGCAACTAGAAAGCCCCATTAGGTAGACTTCTTAACACAAAAGAATCAGACTAAAAGATCATTCAGCTCTTTCACCTTTTTGGATGTAATAACTGCTTATCACTCTAACGTGGTTTTTTAAGCTTCAACTAAATCCAGGTTTAAAAAAAAGTATAGGCATTTCTTTAAACAAAAGATTTTATTTTTAAGTAATTTCTACACCCAGCGTGGGGCTTGAACTTCAACCCTGAGATCAGGAGTCATGTGCTCTACTGACTGAACCACCCAGGTGACCCCAGGCATTTCTTGTAATAATGTTTTCTCAAGTCACAGTTCCAGAAAGTTTCTTTTATTTTCTTTCCAGAAAGTCTCTTATAAACTCTTAGTTCACAAGTACACATAGGAATATTTGGGGCTCTAGTTACATTTCCATGTGACAGAGTACTCTTCAAATACTCTAATTGCCCTTAAGACTGTTTATCTAGATGTTGTTGCAGCAATTTGTGTTCAACTATTTGAATGCCAAAGCCATACCGCCACAGATTCAGTCTTCCCTGTGGCGTGCCAATCATTTTTGAGCCTTACTCCTAACTCAAAGGAGGTACTTGTTTGGGGATGGTATAAAGTAATAGAGGCTCTCGCTAAGCATGATTTGCACGGTACCAAGTTATTAAAGCGGTTTCCAAAATTTACACCACTATAAACAGTAAATAAAGATACCTGTATCAACCAACTGCTGTTCGAAAAGGCTGCAGTTATACAACAGCCCCCGGAATTTCAGTGGCTTCACAAAATAACCAAGGTTGACTTCTTACTTGCTACATAATGGCAACCACGGGCAGGCAGCCACGCTACTCTGTATCTTATTCTGGAATCCTGAACTCGGGTGTGGTGGAGAGATGGGCTTGTGTTTAGATCCTCTGTACTATTTACTAGCTGTGTGATTTTGCACAAGTCCCTTAACTGAAGCCTCTGTTTCTTCATCTATAAAATGGGCATAACAGTACTGCCAGGGTTGTAAAGATTAGATGTGATAACATGTAGAAGTCGCCTAGTAGAGTGCCCTTCACACAGAGGTTCCCACTAACTTTAATCAGGCTCGGAACATCTGTGCCCTTGGATTATCACCATTTGTGGTTCAGTTGGTGGTCCACTTTACTATTCTTTGGAGAAAGGAATAAGTGAAACTCAACTCTGTCTTGCGACTAACCTGATATTGTGGGTAAATAGTTTAGTGGAGAGTAGGTTGAAGTTCTTGTCTTAATTAAATTTCTTTGTTTTCAGGGGGAGAGTCAGCCTATGTTGGAAAAAAAAAAGTTGGAAGTTCCCTCCGTATGTCACATAGAGAAACAAAACTGTCCCTTGCCTCTACCCGGATGCAGGATGCAACCTCTTGTGCTAACCAAATCTATAACTGGAGGAAATGTGATATAGCTCTTTTGCCTTTCTAGGTTTCTGAAGAATGTCTCCCTTGTGGAAAAGCTGACAGGATGATAAAAACCTCCTGATTAATGTAATGCTTTTTTTCTGTTGCTCGGGGCTTATCTGTGCGCATGTATGCATGTGTGTGTTTTAAAACTAACTAGTTGGAAAAACATCTCAGGTCTCTCCTTGCTGATCTGTTTCCGAGCAGTGACATGTTCTTATAACAGTACTGTCTTTGGAGGTGAGCATATTTGAATTTGAATCCTGACACCTTCACTTACTTGTATTATCTGGGACATCTAAATAAATGTCCTTTTATTCATTGATTCATCTGGTTGTGTTTTCATTCTCATTCTGCATATTTATGGAGCACTCTTACTGTGCCAGGCCCTAGGCTGGACTTCAGGGGTACATGACACATCCTTACGATTTGCCTGTGGTCTACCACGGTAGGCTACAACATTTCCTGACTGCTCATACCATCCTTAAAACATTTTTGAGCACAAACCTCTCATGTATGTACGTTTATATATATATTATGTATGTGACTTTTACACTATTGGTACATAATAAGACATTTGATTTAAAAACATACAGTATTGGGGCACCTGGGTGGCTCATTTGGTTAAGCGTCCGACTTTGGCTCAGGTCATAAAATCACAGTTCGTGAGTTTGAGCCCTGCTTGCGGCTCTGTGCTGACAGCTCAGAGCCTGGAGCCTGCTCCAGATTCTGTGTCTCCCTCTCGGACCCTCCCACTTGCATGCTCTGTTTCTCTGTCTCAAAAATGAATAAACATTAAAAAAATTTTAAAAATACAGTATTTTATCACATACTACCTGGTTGCATACACCCAGTTTTTTTTTAAGTTTTTATTTATTTTTGAGAGAGAGAGAGAGAGAGAGAGAGACAGCGTGAGCAGGGGAGGGTCAGAGAGAGAGGGAGACACAGAATCCGAAGACAGGCTCCAGGCTCTGAGCTGTCAGTACAGAGTCTGACGCAGAGCTCGAACCCACAAACCACGAGATCATGACCTGAGCCAAAGCCGGACGCTCAACTGATTGAGCAACCCAGGCGTCCCGCATACACCCACTTTTGAAGGCTACTGGTCTAGTGATAAGCTTTTCTGAACTTCACTTTTTGTTATTGTTGTTGTTGTTACATAAACTAACCCATTTACTATAGGCTAGCAGTGCTGCAAGTGGTGGAGCTTCTACTGGCCTTCAGCTCCTTCAGTCCTCTGATGGCGAACTTGACTGTGATGGCAGAAGTATCGGTACAGGTCCAGGCCCCACTGGCTACATTTTAATCCAGGAACCACAGTGCCAGATCCCTGCAGCTCATCTTTTCATCTTGGTTTTGGCATAGACAGAGCAAGTGTACTTGGCGTGCTGGCTTATTTCAGTCTTCTTCACCATTCCCTCGTGAGGGAGACACCATAATGGGTCCCAAATTTACCAGTGATTCCAACCTTCTGGGTGTGTTCAGCCATGTCCCCACAAACTAGGTCTGAGCCCAGAGAGGAAGAGACATAGTTGAACTTCACCTTCTTCAGCGTTAAAATCGTGGTGATGAAATCTTTCTCATGTTATTGTTGCTCATTATTCTCTCAATAGATTTCATTAAACAATGTCCAATATTAGATTCTGTCTGAGGGACTGGAGAGATACTGCTAAATGTATTTTTTAATGTCTAAGGGGAGATTTCTGTTGGAAGGGGTTACTTTTCATACTTACTTATGTTTTAATTGATATTCGACATTTTTAAAATTCTTAAGTTCTAAAGTCTAGTTTTTCTTAAGTCTTTAAGATCAACTTAAACATCTTGGTATTTATTAATCTTTATGTCATATAAAGATAAGATCCATTATTTTTACTTATTCTATGATTAACGTTCGATTTATATTTAAAAGATTAAATCCTCAACATTTTGCATGCTAAATATGTAGTTCATCAACATTTAAAGTAATTACAAATTGAGGAGCCTGGGTGGCTCAGTCAGTTGAGCATACAACTTTGGCTCAGGTCATGATCTCACAGTTCGTGAATTCAAGCCCCACATTGGGCTCTGTGCTGACAGCACAGAGCCTGCTTGGGATTCTGTTTCCTCTCTCTCTTCCCCTCCGCTGCTCACATGTTCTCTCTCAAGAATAAATAAAACATTAAAAAATTAAAGTAATTACATATTTAATCTAACTGATTCTCTCAAACCCTTCAAGTTCCTAACGTTAGTCCTACATCAGTTAGGGTTCAGTGCAGGAAACTGAAACGCTCTAGGTGGTTTAAGCAGAAAGGGGTTAAATACAGGAAATTAGGTACTTGCAAAATTGTTGAAAACAATGGAGGAGTGGGTTCAAGGCGTACCTCTTTGGTGTGACTCCCGGAGCATTGCAGAGCCCATCTATCGAGAATGTTGCTTCCTCTGCCACAATCAGGAAAGTGGAGATCAGGAGGCCAGAACCTGAAGTACTGAGACAAAAAAAATCCAGCATACTGCCTAAGATGCCATTCGGGGGTCATAGAGCTGGGACTGGGAAGTCATAGTAGCCACCGCCGCATTGCCTTGTCACTGAATTGTGCTATCTGGCTGACACTGATGCATTGCTTCTCAACACTTGAGAAGCTGGAGACTGAACCCTGGCAACCTCAGATTTTACCAGCACTACACCCTGCAAAGTGTCTATTGGGAAGATGGACCTTGCCACACTTCTATTTTCTGTCTTACTTGGTCGTTGTTGCTCAGGTGATTCTTCTAAGTAAATTGAACCCTTCAAGAGGAAAGGCGTCATGCCTTCTTTCTTTCAGCTCAGTAAATACACATTAATGCTTGGGTATTCAATATATTGACATTTGATACTGTCATTTTGATTGATTGATTATCCTAATCTTCCATCTCCTTTAGCTTAATTTCTAGTATGCCAACCATAAGCAACTGAGCATGTGCAGTAAGAATTATTGAAATGGGAAAGAACTGGATCATTTCCATTGGCAATTGGTCAGAGACATTCATGGTGGACATTACTATGTAGCTATTTTGCTGCTGATAATAGATGTTCCCCAGTGGTTGTCTATAGCAGAAAGTTTTACAATTTGTTGCATTAGGGCTTCAGTACATTTAATTGATATAACTTCATTTAACACAGAACCCTGGCTGCAGAAGTGTGTTGGGAATGGTACCCATATATGCCACTTATGGCCATCATGAAAATCTAATACAAAGCAAAATTTCCTAACATAAGACTCCTTACCAGCCCAATAATTATAAAATTCCATGTGGAAAATTAACCAAATTCTCAACTTTTCAGATTAAAATCATAAATATTAAACCTTTATAAATAAGCAGGATTCCAGAAGACTTCTGGTTTTCAGATGGTAGAGTACGTATATTTCTGTCCCATTCTCATCTCAAAAAACATGAGAACAACAAAATACAAGATTAATCTTTGATAAAACTTGCAAGACATCTGAGGCCTTAAGCCATACAGGGACGTAGGAAGTGGGAAAAGTAGAAAATAGAAAGTGGAAGGGGGAAGTAGATGAATGACTTGGCAGACTGGTAGGGGGGTCACAGAAGGGCAAACCTGGGCATCTGAACCACAAGCTGAATTCCCTTATGCAACCCATGAAAGACTCAGAAACAGGGTCCCGTGTTCGTAGGTGGCACTGACACCAAGATAGAATCTCTGGAATATTTCGATTTGACTACAAGAATTGTAGCCAGTTCTTCCTAGAGTCAAGTCTTGCCCACATATATGCTGCTTTCAATCAACTTCGTAGTGCCTACTCATAAATATGAATGGCCCAGTCAAGAACTGCCAGATGTTTAAAGAAAACGTCCAACAAGAAAGAGGGAGACTAAAGCAAATGAATAGGAAGGAAGGAGATCAGGCATGTGTGTATGGTGTATATATGAAACAATCATGGAAAGGAACAGTTCTTCATGCCCAGCACAGAGCCCAACACGGGGCTTGAACTCATGACCCTGAGATCAAGACATGAGCTGAGATCAAGAGTCTGATGGCTAACCGACTGAGCCAGCCAAGTGCCCAAGAAAGGAACACTCTTGAAACTTCAAAGTATGATAGTAAGAATTAAAGAAACGAAACATGGGGTGCCTGGGTGGCTCAGTCGGTTAAGTGTCTGGCTTCAGCTCAGGTCATGATCTCGCAGTTTGGGGGTTTGAGCCCCATGTCAGGCTCTGTGCTGACCCCTCGGAGCCTGGGGTCTGCTTCAGATTCTGTCTCCCTCTCTCTGCCCCTCTCCCACTCACTCTCTCTGTCTCTCTCTTAAAAAAAAAAATAAACTTAAAAAAAAGAAAAACATTTCAATACTGAGGAGTATTGCAAGATTTAATGGTAAGTTCAAAGAAATTTAAGTGCATGAAAAATGAGATTGGTGTACCTATACAATGGGTGTATGTATACAATAGGATAAATTAATTACAATTAAAAGAAATGAGCTATGAAAAGACATGGGTAAATCTTAAATGCATACCGAGAAGGGAAAGAAACCAGTCTGAAAACACTACATATTGTTATGATTCCACTTATATGATGTTTTGGAAAAGACAAAACTACAGAAATGATAAACAAATCAGTGGTTGTCAGGGGCTTAGGAGGAGAGGAATGAACTATTAGGGCGGTGAAACTATTCTGTATGATACTCTAATGGTGAATACAAGACATTAAAACCTATAGAACTTTTTCAAAAGCCCACAAAACTTTATAGCACAAAGAGTATAAAGTTTAATGCATACAAATTTTAAATATCATTTAGGAGGGTGAGGGAACCCAGTATAAAATGCAGAGTCTAACAAACAGTTATAAATATATTGCAAATATATGAAACAACCTCTCTGAAGGTGATGGGAGAATAAAGGTCTGACCTAAGTAACTTTGGAAATGAGTGCAGTCTGTAAAAACTAAAAGCAAAAGAACTGTACATAAGCACTGTATACAAGTTGATTAAAAAACCTATTTGCTTCCCGGGTTAATAATTCTGAAAAAACTCTGTGTGTATATTGGAATTGAAGCAGTAGGTAAGTGGATGGCTGGTGGTGAGAGCTATGTTCTCATTGTCAGAATAGAAGCTTACCGATAAGCAAGGCGAAGAGCTAGAGTGATCCGTGTGGTAACGGAATAGAGTTGGAGATGGTATGAACTCATGTTTATATAGCTACATATAAAAGTATTTATAGATATGTGGGTGTACATGGATTAGTACACCATGTGTATCTCCTATCTCTGTCAGTTGAGAGGGCCTAGAAGCAAGACACCGCAGTGGGCAGTGAGCACACCAAGCACCCAGATCTTGGCTTCTAATACTATTATCTAATAGAAGGAACCAGAACTCCTTGAAGAGATGACTGATTCTAAAACTGGAGCAGGAAAAATACAATATGAACCTGTAGCATTTTGTAGTGATAGAAAGTAAGAGAATGCCTAAAAAAGTCCTGCCGCAATGATGGAGATCCATCAAAGGGATAGGTACCTGACAGAACTCCCAATGGCCAAGCTGGGACAATTTAAAGAATAATGAAAAAAAAAAAAAAAACTTGTACTGGATTATAACCCAAAAGTATAAAAAATATATATATCCATGGGGCACCTGGGTGGCTTAGACAGTTATGCATCTGACACTTGATCTTGGGTCAGCTCATGATCCCACAGTTCGGGGATAGAGCCCCGTGTCAGGCCCTGTGCTGACAGCAGGGAGCCTGCTTGGGATTCCCCCACCTCTGTCTTTCAAAAATAAATAAATAAGTTATATATATATATATATGAGTCCATACTGTACAAATAAGTGATTGAATAAATGGGGAGAATAGATAAATCTCCCATACAGAAGAATTCCAAATAATTTATGTAGCGCTAACTCCCCATTCATTAAGTGTGGGCTGAACATAGTGACTTCCTTCCAAAGAGTACAGTATAGAAATGGGGGGTGGGGAGAGTTAACGTTATAGTGGATAAAGCTGGTAAACACTCCCTTAAGCCAGAAGATCAAGGTTAATGCCAACATATCAATAATATGATATGCTTGATGATAACATACTCTTGGCATGATGTGATGAGAATGGTTCTACCCTGGCCTAATCATGATACAAACAACACAAATCCTAATTGATGGTTATCTATAAAATACCTGGCTAGCTTTCCTCAAAACTGTCAAAGTCATAAAAAGAAGGAGGATCTGTGAAACTCTCAGGGCCAGGAGAAGTCCAAGGATACAGGATTCTGGAAGAGAAAAAGAAAATAGGAAAAAACTGAGGAAAGCTGAATAGAACATTAACTTTAATAATGCATCATTATTGATTCATTAATTGTCACAACTGTACCCTAGTGTAAGTAATGTAAGTTGTCAATAATAAGGGAAACTAGGTGGGGGCTTGATGGGGTCTCTCTGTTTTATTTTTGCAGTAGTTCTGTAAATCTAAAACTGTTCTAAAATAGAAATGTTTATTTTAAAACTGAGTTAATTATTAATTTCAGGAAAACTGAACAGGCTTACAAGAGATGAAGCAAAATCATTGTATACTCTTGGATCAGCCTTGAACAATATTTACATAGTCATGGTAACTAAAATGTGAAATGTGGATGCAAGCAAAAATTGTGATTTTACTGTATTTGGAAGTGGGATGGGGAATGTAAGAAAGTTAAACACTCTCATACATCGTAAGAAGTCACTGGATACCATCTGCAATTGATGCATCAAAAGAACAGTATATTACAGAAACGTGGAGGTAATTACATGAAAAGCTAAAAGAATGGAAAGTGTTTACTACTGGAATTGGCCAGGAGCAATTGTGTTTTGTTGTCTCAAGTCACTTACTTTTTAAACTATGTTTAAAAACATAGTTTACATTGGGGCTCCTACATGGCTCAATTGGTTACGCGGCCAGACACTTGATTTTGGCTCGGGTTTTAATCCCAGGGTTGGGGGATGGAGCCACACATCAAGACCCACGTCTCTCTCTTTCTCTCTCTTTCTCTCTAAAATAAAAAATAAAAAGGGGCGCCTGGGTGGCTCAGTTGGTTAAGCATCCAACTTCAGCTCAGGTCATGATCTCGCAGTTTGCGGGTTCGAGCCTCGCGTGGGGCTCTGTGCTGACAGCTCAGAGCCTGAAGCCGGCTTCAGATTCTGTGTCTCCCTCTCTCTCTGCCCCTCCCCTGCGTGTACTCTGTCTCTCAAAAATGAATACATGTTAAAAAATTTTTTTAAATAAGTAAATAAAATTTAAAAAGGAACATAGTTTACATAGCAAAGCATGGAATACTTTTTTTAAAATTTTATTTATTTTTGAGAGAGAGAGAGAGTGCTGGTGCATGCACGAAGTGAGGAGGGACAGAGAGAGAGAGGGAGAGAATCCCAAACAGGCTCCATGCTGTCAGCTCAGACCCTGATGCCGGGTTTGAACCCCACGAACTGTGAGACCATTACCTGAGCTGAAATCAAGAGCCAGAAGCTGAACTAACTGAGCCACACAGGTGCTCCGCCATGGAGTACTTTAATAAAAAATTTAAAATATTTAATAACAGGTTTGTGAGATGGAGCCCCACGCTGACAGCAAGGAGCCTGCTTGGGATTGTCTCTCTCTCTCTTCCTCTGCCGCTTTCCCCCACTCGTGCTCTCTCTCTCTAAAAATAAATAAATAAGCTTTAAAAAATCTAATGACATTAAACATTTCAAATTAAACTTACAAATTTGATAGGTTAAATTCTCTAATATCTTGGCTTTTCTAAAACATTTCAAACATCTGTATCCTCTATACCTTTATGGGATGGTAAGATCTCTTATCTAAGAGAAGCCAACCGACCAAACTTATTTAAAGACTCAGGACCACAATATAGTTATAGATTGAAGTTACAGTAAGATATTCTGTACTGAGACATTGCTTCCTAGCTGCTAATTCCACAATGATTCTACCTAAACTTCAGCTTTTCATACCAATCTTTTCCTGCCCCAGAAATACCACCTTCAGACGCAGGCAGGAAAGGCCCCTGGTCTAGTGTCAGCACATAGCACAAATACTCATTTATTTTAAAAACACAGGCACCTTGGGGAGCCTGGCTGGCTCAGTCAGTAGAGCATGTGACTCGTTCTTGGGTTTGTGGGTTTGAGCCCCATGCTGGGTGTAGAGGTTACTTAAAAAAAAATCTTAGGGGCGCCTGGGGGGCTCATTCAGTAAAGCCATTGACTTCGGCTCAGCTCATGATCTCATGGCTCATGAGTTCGAGCCCTGTGTCGGGCTTTGTGCTGACAGCTCGGAGCCTGGAGCCTGCTTCAGATTCTGTGTCTCCCTCTCTCTCTGCCCCTTCCCCACTCGTGCTCTGTCTTTCTCTCCATCTCTCAGAAATAAATAAACATTAAGAAAAACTTTTAAAAAATCTTAAAACCACAGTTGCCTCGATTTTGTTATGCATGTTTTACCAAATATTCAAAAATCCCCTTTCCCCTTAGGAAAGGGGTTATGCCTATTTTAGGCATAAACAGGCCTCTGAATGTGGTAACTTTTTTTTTTCTTCACGTAAATGGTAGTACCTGCTACATATAGAAGAAGAAAAAAACAAAAAGCCCACAGGTGCCTCTGTGTTACTCTGCATTCTATGCTCAGTGTGGAACCTGCACAACATCTAAATATCGACCCTTGTGTCAAATGCTCTTCAGGCCCTAGAGCAGCACTTATCCACAGCTTGTGCTCAGTGTCTGTGAAACAGAATGGGTTGTGCTGCCATCTGTGTTGGGGACAGAATGCTGTGCATTTGAGTGGCGGGGGTTCAGGTAAGAGAAAAGACTAACTTGTTAAGTCCTTTCTCTCAGAGAGCATAAATGCAATAGATTCTTACATAATGTAGCATTTCCCAGTAGTGCCAAGGACCCATTTCTCTTGCTTCTCTTTATGTTCCATTTGCGGTTCACACTGGTTAGTGTGGCATTTGCAAAAGTTACACAGAGGGATTGAGAAATATGTTGCAATATTAAACAACTCCTATTACTCTTAAATGTGCATATATAGGTAATATGATGTATGTGTGAAGCATGATAAAGATAATTTACGTTAGTCACTAGATGGACATTTAATGCTAGAATTGAGAACAGTTTTATTTATTTATTTAAAAAAAATTTTTAATGTTTATTTATTTTTGAGAGAGAGACACACACACAGAGTGTGAGCGGGGAAGGGGCAGAGAGAGAGGGAGACACAGAATCCGAAGCAGGCTCCAGGCTCTGAGCTGTCAGCACAGAGCCTGATGTGGGTCATGAACCCTTCAACTGTGAGATCATAACCTGAACCAAAGTTGGAGGCTTAACCGATTGAACCACCCAGGGGCCCCTTAATTTATTTTTTAAATGTTTATTTATTTATTTGAAAGAGCGAGAAAGAGTGAGCAGGGGAGGGATAGAGAGAGAGAGAAAGAGAAAATCCCAAGCAGGATCTAAGCTGTCAGCACAGAGCCTGACGCACAGCTCTATCCCACGAACCGGAAGATTGTGACCTGAACTGAAGTTGGACTCTCAACCAACTGAGCCACCCAGGCACCCTTAGAGTATTTTAATTTATTCTAGTAAAATTTGTTTGTTAATTATAATTTTAATTTTAATTTCAATAGATAAGTTTTAATTTTTAGAGGAAGCCTGAAAACAGGAATATAACTTTACATTTTATTTATTTATTTTTAATTTTTTTGATGTTTATTATTGAGACAGAGAGAAACAGAGCATGAATGGGGGAGGCGCAGAGAGAGAGGGAGACACAGAATCCGAAGCAGGCTCTAGGCTCTGAGCTGTCAACACAGAGCCCAACGCAGGGCTCGAACCTACAAACTGCGAGATCATGACCTGAGCCAAAGTTGTACACTTAACTGACTGAGCCACCCAGGCGCCCCTAACTTTACATTTTAAATATTTGGCATTTACTTTAACATTTTTGATGCAATGGATATATTTTGAATACAATTACATTTTGTTTTTTAATCTTTTAAATTGGAGGTTGGCAAGCCTTTTCTGTTAAAAGCCAGATAGTAAATATTTTAGGCCTAATGGGGCCTGTGGTATCTGTCGCAACTATTCAGCTGTGCTGTTGTGGGGAAACCTGCCATAGACAATAAATAAATGAATGAGTATGATTGTGTGACAATAAATATTAACTTACAAAAACATACGGTGGGCTGAATTTTCCCAGTGGGCCTAATTTGCTGACCCTTGCTTTAGATCATTACTGTCAATACAATGTGAATTGTGTGAAAACTATGGATTATGACGTAACTCATGATTTTGCTGAAATACAGACAAGAAAAATTAATTTTATAGAATAAAGATATAATAATGCATTAAGTATGTCTCTATTTTACAATTCATCCCAAATTGCCACACATCAACAGAATGCCCAGAGAAGCAAATAATTATCTTTGTGATTTTGGGTTGGTTGGGCAATGATTTCTTACATATGACATCAAAAGCACAAGTGATAAAAGAGAGAAAATAACAAATTGAACTTCACTGAAAGTCAAAGCATTTGCTTCCAAGGACATCAGGAAGGTGAAAAACCCTACAGACTGGGAGAATATGTTTGCAAATCATATCTCTGGGAAAGGAAACTGACCTAGAATGTGTAAAGAACTCTTACAGCTCAGTAATAAAATGACAAATAACCAATTTTTAAATTGTCAAGGATCCGAATAAACATGTCTTCAAAGAAGATACATAAATCGCCAATAAGCACATGAAAAGATGCTCAATATTATTAGCATCAGGGAAAGCAAATTAAAACCACAATGAGATACCGCTCCACACCTACTAGGATGGATATAATAAAAGAGTCAGATAACAACAAGTGTTGGCAAGGGTGTAGAGAAATTAGAACCCTCCTATACTGCTGATAGGAATGTAAAATGGTGCAGCCATTTTAGAAAACAGTCTTGTACTTTACCACATGGTTAGACATAGGTTATCCATATGACCCAGCTCTTACCTGGCAATAAAAAGAAATGAAGTAGTGGGGGCTCCTGGCAGACTTACTCAGTAGAGCACACGACTCTTGATCTCAGGGTTGTGAGTTTGAGCCCCACGTTGGGTGCGGAGCCTATTTAAAAAAAAAAAAAACTGTAAAAACAAAAGAGATGAAGTAGTGAACCTTGAAAAAATTATTGCTAAGTGAAAAAAGCCTGTCACAAAAGACCACATATTTTATAATTTCACTTACATGAACTGTCTAGACTAGACAAGCAAGACAAAGTAGATTTAGTGGTTGCCTAGGATGGAGATTGGGCCAAAATGGTGGTGGGGTGTGACTGCCTATGGGTACAGGATGTCTTTTTTAGGGTGATGAAAATGTTCTGGAATTAGATAGTGGTGATGGTTGCACAACTCTGAATAAACGAAAAACCATTAAATTGTATATTTTATTATTTTATTTTTGAAGTTTATTTGTTTATTAATTTTTTTAGTAATTTCTACACCGAACATGGGGCTTGAACTCATGACCCTGAGATCAAGAATTGCAGGCTCTTCCAACTGAGCCAGCCAGGCACCTCTAAATTCTCTATTTTATTTTTATTTCTTTTTTTAATAAACTTTTTAAAAAGTATATTTATTTTGAGAGAGAGAGAAAGAGAGAAAGCATGAGGAAGGGCAGAGAGAGAGGGAGAAAGAGATCCCAACCAGGCTCTGTCCGTGCTGTCAGCGAGAGCCCTACTCAGGGCTCCATCTCACAAACTGAGAGGTTATGACCTGAGGGGAAATCAAGAGTCAGATGCTCAACAGAGCCACCCAGGCACCTCCTGAATTGTCTATTTTAAATGGGTGAATTGTATGGCATGTGAATTATATCTTATTAAAACTGATATTTTAAAAAATGCCATCTGTGGGGTGTCTGGCTAGCTCAGTAGATAGAGCATGTGACTTTTTGTATCTGAGGGTTGTGAGTCCAAGCCCCACTTTGGCGATAGAGTTTACTTCAAAAAAACAAAACATGCCATCTAGCACTGTGCCTGGCCTATGGTAGAGGCTGAAATAAAAGTTTTTTTTTTCTCTTTCCTCTTCCCCAAACTTCCCTACCTAGGTTATCCCTGAAAGAATTGTTAGGTTATTTCACCTCTGACAGGACTTTTACCCTCCACCGTGTAGGTGATCAGGGTTTTCTCTCTCCACACAAATGTCACACTCTTTAGACTTTGCCCTTCCTTTTTTCGATACCCACTGGCCACGAACCAGCAAAGGAATTTCCCAGGATAGGACAGGCTCTACTAACACTCATTTCATTGCTGAGGAAGCAGTGACACAGACTAGCTTAAAACAGCTTTATCCCCTGGGGTCTACACAGACTGATTCTGTGGACCCTTCTCCCTGGGGGTCACTTCACAGACTGATCCAGAGTCTTCCATGACTCATGCCTCCCTCACCTTCACCTCTTTTTCCATTTCTCCCCCCGGTTCCCTTACTGACTAAATGCTCTTTCTGCCTGGGCATCAGGTAGACCCATTAGTAAAAACTTAAAGTTAATACAACAACCACCACCCTAAATCACAACTCCCTAAAACTTGATCGAACACTATTTCCCTGAGTCTGTAATGTACCAGGATCTCCCTGAATCAGTTCTATTGTTGACTCGGTGTTAGATTTTGGGCTTTGTTTGCTCATCTGTACAAGAGGTGAGTGGAGGGTGAATGGAGTCCAGATTCTCTGAGGCTCCTCCAGTTCTTACGCTTTCTCTTCACCTACTTGGACATCTCTTCCAACAGTGACTCGTAATAGCTGATCATACTGCTGACTATGTTACTTCCGATTTTTATAGCATTGGTGGCGGATGGGAGCACTTTGGAACTCATGTTGAAAGCAAGGAGATGAGGGCAGGGATAAGAACCTGGGCTCTGTGTTCTCTCTGTGCATCTGTCATTACCCGACCCCACGCTGGAGTGAGCACAGAGCCAGGTGACCGTGAGCCCTTGGTGTGGTTATTCATCTTATTATAATATAAACCACCAGGGCCAACCATGGTGCTAAGAACTTCACAAGCATTATTTTATTTAATCCTCAAGATAACCCTCTTGTTACCTCTCATTTTATAGATAACAAACTGAGGCACAGAGGGGTTAAGACAGACCCTAGCCCAAGGGCAACCAGCAGGTAACGTTAGCTGTCTAGGATTGGTACCCGGAGACGTTAAATCCTTAAGGCAAAGGTTTGCATATCTGAGGACTAATGTCCATTCTGATGACTCTATGTCCATCTGAATGGGGTTCTCAAAGGGGCTTATGTTTGGGAAGGAGAATAGGAGCTATGACCCTTGGTACTCAGAGTGGGACCCAGTCACTCAGTAGCAGGCAAGGAGGCAATCCTAACATCTGTTGGCAAGATTCCTGGAATGTGGGGGTCTCCAGCCTTTCTGGGGTTTTTTGGATGCTTATTTATTTATTTTGAGACCAAGAGAGAGTGAGGGAGGGAGGACGACAGAGAGAGAGAGAAGGAGAGAGAGAATTCCACGCAGGCTCCATACTGTCAGCGCAGAGCCTGACGTGGATCTCAAACTCAAAAACCTTGATATCACAACCTGAGCCGAAAACAAGAGTCGGACGCTCAACCAACTGAGTCACCCGGGCACCCCTCCAGCCTTTCTTGAGTGATGAAATTTCAGTCTGGTTTGAGTTTTGAAAATGTCATTGCAACTAAGTAACTAACATACTCTCCTTTAGAATCCTGTTCTGGTGGCCCCAAATGAACCCAGAGTCTTTTGTGTCCAGGGAAAGCTTGGAAAGCAGAACCTTTAAAATACTTGAACCATTTAAAGCAGGGCCTCGAGTCAAGTTGTTGCCATAAAAACATAAATATTGGGACCCAGAAGATACTAAGGGAAAAAAAAAAGACAAAGTTTCATTTGCTGTAGAGATGTTCATAAAAACAAAGCCAGCCCATCTCTGTCCAGGGCCCAAGAAGATAATAATGTACATAAAGGGTAACAGAAGAAAGGTAGTGACATGCCACCAAACTTAGGTCACTTGGGCCTGGGAATTACTTGAGAGGCAGAGGTTTGCATAAAAGCAGGGTTAATGGGAGAATCACTGAACTTTGAACTGGGGGAAAAAAACCTCTTCAAAACCGTTCAATTTAGTAATTTTGTAACAGAAGAAAGGAGGCTCCGAAAGTGAGGCGATTTCCTGAAGGTCATCGATCTGAAGAGAGGCCAGAAGCCGGGGCCAGGCCTCCTTTCAGCCTTACTGCTGCTAGCCCCCACCTGGCCCAGCTGGGAAGCCTGGGCACAAGCAAGGAGGAAAGTACAAAGCATCTTCCGGGACCAGTAAACAGAGAAGAGTAGCCACAGAAGGAGAAGGGTTGTGTGGAAGCAAAGTGCCATAGGAGGTTGAAAAGGTAGGTGATTTAAAGCCCTTCTAGGTCTTGGACTGGAGCCAGAAGGTGGGGGGGTGGGGAATCTGGAAGATCAGCCTTGATGAAGGGGTAAGATCAAAAAGGGGAAAAACATTAGTTTGGTCTGGTCTAAAAAAAATTACGTTGCATTTGAGGAGAGATATTTTAAGGCAGGGAGGCCAGTGAGGACACTGTGGAGGAAGGCGTGTATATGGGGCATCTGGGTGGCCCAGTCAGTTAAGCTCTTGATTTTGGCTCAGGTGGGGATCTCACGGATCTCGAGTTCGAGCCCCACATCCGGCCCCACGCTGACAGTGAGGAGCCTGCTTGGGATTTTCTCTCTCTCTCCCTCTCTCTCTCTCTCTCTCTGCCCCTCCTCCACTTACTCTCTATCTCTCAAAATAAATAAAAATAAACTTAAAAAAAAGAAAGTGTGTGCTAGAAGTCCTTTTACTTCTTAAACGTCGAGAGAGACACAGAGACACAGACACAGAGACACAGGCTGAGAGTTCTCAGCCTCATGCTCCGCTAGAACTCAGGCTTGTTGGGACATGTCTGATGGACAGGTTGGGCTGCCTTCCAGAAGCACGACTTCTTTTTTTTTAATTTAATTTTTTAATATTTTATTTATTTTTGAGAGGGAGACAGAGAATGTGAGCGGAGGAAGGACAGAGAGAGAGGGACAGCAGATCTGAAGTGGCTATGCGCGGAGAGCAGCAGGCCTGATGCAGGGCTCGAACTCACAAACTGCAAGATCATGACCTGAGCCAATGTCAGATGTTCAACTGACTGAGCCACCCAGGCGCCCCCAGAAGCACGACTTCTCAACCCTTTAAGTAATTTCCAGACGATCCATTTCCATCCTCTGTTGCCCGCCTGCCTACCCCAGGGGGAATGCGTCCACTTTACCCCAGGTGCTCATATGTATGAAGAGATCTGTTGATGGTATCTTGTGAACAAAGCAGCAAGTGGCAACTGATTCCTCCCACCTGGACACCTGGAGCCGGTTCTGTGCTCTTGGCAAATCCCTCACCCAGCCTCAGCTGCATGAGCTGGTGGAGTCTTGGGACTCAGGGCATCCTCAGAATAGGCTGGTGGTGTTCCATCAGCTGCAGACTGTGCCCGGGGCCCGAACTTGGGTACCAGTTCCCCCAACTCCACGCTGCAGAGGCAGGCCTACCCCAGACTGGATGGTTCCCGAAGGCAGGTTTCCTGAAAACAGAGGCCTGTCTCGCATGGCTAATCTCCCTCGCAACAGGCCGCCATCAGTCTGAGGAGCGGGGTCTATTTATGAATGGCAAAACTCTTTCTAGCTTTCTTAGGAAAGCAATGTAACAAAGTAGTACATTTTTTGGAGCAATTGTTAGGTTAAATGAGCATAACTCATGAGATGTAATTATAAACTTAAGTTTTCTCTCTTGTTAACCGTTTAAATTCAGTGGGGCTGTAGTCTGCTGCACCTGGATAAAAATGGAGACAGTCCTCATAATTTTCTTTTCTTTTTTAAATGTTTATTTGTTTTTGAGCGAGACAGAGACAGAGTGCAAGCAGGGGAGGGGCAGAGAAGGAGACAGAATCTGAAGTGGGCTTCAGGCTCTGAGCTGTCTGCCCAGAGCCTGATATGGGGCTCGAACTCAAATTTCAAGATCATGACCTGAGCCGAAGTCCGATGCTTAACCGACTGAGCCACCTAGGCACCCCTCTTTTTCTTTTTCTTTTTTTAAAATTATTTTTAAGTAATCTCTACACCCAATGCGGGGCTCGAACTTACAACTCCAAGATCAAGAGTTGCACACTCTACTGATTGAGATGGCCAGGTGCCTCTCCTTGTTTTTTTGTAGTCTGTGTTCACCCTAAGTCTGAATGAATATAGATGCAACTCAGTGATGAAAATGTTTATATAATCATTAAAATTGCAAATATGATGTCAAATTAAGGCTTTTCCCCTCTCCTTTAGCTCAGATTGGACATATGTGGTCGGCAACACTTTTGACCCTCCTCTCCTGGCTTTTTAGTTGTGGTTTCTGATGCTTACAGTGTTGGAATGGACAGAAGTAGGAAAGTTTCCACTTGATTGGTCCTGGTGTGGGGATCTGGCATTGGTGTTCTCTGGACTTGGCAGGTGTTTTAAGCAGATACTTTTGTGTGCTTTATGTCCCTCTCTGTTTTAATCGGTTAGGGCTGCTATTAACAGAGTACCACTGGGTGAATTATAAACAACAAATTTATTTCGTACAGTTCTGGAGGCTGGAAGTCTGAGATCAGGGCACCAGCAGGGGTGGGTCCTGGTGAGAGCCCTCTTCTGGGTTTCAGACTGCTGACTAGTCTCATTACATACTCATGAGGCAGAAAGAGAGAGCTAGCTCCTTGGCTTCTTCTTAGGAGGACACTAATCCCATTCATGAGGGCTCCACCCTCATAACCTAACTACATTATCTGAGGCCCCACCTCCAAAATACCATCACATTGTAGGTAGGATTTCAACATAAGAATTTGGGTGGGGGGCTCCTGGGGGGCTCAGTCGGTTAAGCATCCAACTCTTGATCTCTGCTCAGGTCATGATCTCATGGTTCTTAGTTTGAGTCCCCTCTCCCCCACCCTGTCTTTGAGCCCCTTGTTGGTGGCTCTGCACTGACATCTTGGAGTCTGCTTGGAATTCTCTCTCTCTCTCTCTCTCTCTCTCCCCCTACCCCACTCATGATTTCTCTCTCTCTCTCTCAAAATAAATAGATAAACTTAAAAAAATAAAAAAAGAATTTGTAAGGGGACAAATTTAGTTCATAACACCCCCATTGCTGGGGACCTCTCAGCTGTGGTTCTCTTCCTTTGGGTGATGCGTTTACCTCTGGCTCATTGCTTACTCCTTCATCCATCCTTAGAAATCCAGCCATACCTCCAAGTTCCTGCTGAAATCTCTTTGCCCCTCTGGGCTGCTATCTCGGATAGCACCTTTGACTACCCCAGGCCAACCGTCTCTCTCACTCAGAGCTCTCCTTCTGCCCCAACGACTGTGAGGATAGCTACTTCCCAAGTGTACCCCCTCCTGGGCCTCTTGCCATTTTGGTTTCTCAGGCTTTACACCTGTGAGATAGGGGTGGAATGGAACTCACAGCACGGCTTTCTCCAAAGAAACTCTTATCTAAAATCTTACTTTCAACTCATTTAGACCTTAAATACTCTTTGCCACTTCCTTTATAAATCTTGGTCTAACAGTTCACTTTGGAATTTGGTATTTGTTGGGCTTCAACGAAATCTTCTATTTTAATATCTGATTTCATTTCATCTAAGACACATCTCGAACCAAAATGCTTCTATTATCTGAATCCTGAGCATTAATATGATATTTACTTCTACTTAAAATTTTGTTTTTCATCTTGATAAGTGTACTCTTTAATCCCCATCACCTATTTCCCCCATCCCTCCACCCACCTCTCCTCTGGTAACCATAAGTTTTATTTTCTATAGTTAAGAGTCTGTTTCTTGGTTTCTCTCTCTCTACCTTTGCTCATGCATTTACTTCTATTTTTCAAGCAAAGGATACTGTCTACCATTTGGATTTATTTCCCAGGCTCCACCTTTATAGATCCAAATCTGGATTCTAGTGTTCTAGTGAGGGGGGCTCTAATTTAAAAGAGAGAGAGGCAGCATTTCAACAAAACTCGAAGGCCCTGAGGCATCCCTGTATGGTCCTCTAACTCCGGAGGAGAGTTGCTCTCCCTTTCGGATTTCTAGCATCTCTGGGATGTGGTGTGAGGTGCTGGAGCAGTGGCAAAGGTAGATGTCTTCAACAGAAGACTGAGACATTGCTGGGGATTCCCTGCAGGAAGAGGCATGAGCAAAAGAAATTCAGAAACTTAGGGCGTACATGACCTTGAGCAAGTTAATTCTCTAAGCCTCGGTTTCCATATCTGTGGGACGAGAATAAGAGTTTCTATGCTGCTGATAGCCAAGAGCCTATGAAGTGCATTCGAAATTGCAAAGTGGGTCACAAATGTCCAGAATTGGTATCTACAGTTAGACTCTATTTGGTCTCCCATCTCAGATTGTGTGGACCTTGAAGTCAGGGCCCATGTCATGTTTGTTTTCCTTCTATCCCAATGGAGCACAATTTATTGGGTGGAATTGTAGTGCTGTTGGCCCAGGTCTGTTTGGAGTGTCTGTGGTGTGGATTTGCTCTGCAGAGCCACATGTTTATTTCCCGTGGGTGCTCTATCCGGCCGAATCTGCAGAAAGTGAGTGAAGGACCAGTGCTACCCCAGCTTCATCACATCCCAGAAAACCCATGCCAAAGCCCCTTTAATAATTGATGTGATTACTTTGTTTCATTTTCCAAGATATCTTTGCTTCTACTTGTGCTGCAACTCAAGGTCTTATTCCTAAAAGAGTTTCTTTGCTTCCCCCGCCCCCCATTCTTTTAATAATGTCCTTTTTATCTTCACTTGCCTCTGGGTTTTTAGTGTGCCCTGTGACCTGTATTCATTCTCTCAGACTGGGGTGTGGGGAAAGCGTAGGCCAGGAAACCCCAGCAGTCTCCAGCTAATGCATGGAGCCTTTAGTTTGGTGATTACTACAATTGTTGCTTCGTGGAACAGTGAGCCATTAGCTGGTTCTCACCCCCCTATTAGTATTACCCTGTAATTTCATCACAATTAGACTCCTAGAAACATAGACCTAGAAAACAAGTGGGCAAAGGAGGCCGATGGCAGAAAGCAACAGCAGTCAGTGTTCCAATCAAAGGCACTGTTTTCAGAAGGTGCAGGGCCAGAGAAGAGGGAGGTTAGGGCTCGGACTGAGGTAACTGGGCAAATGGGTAAAGGGACTTCACATTTTATTTCCTGGTATTGGGGTTGGGGTTGACAGGGCATTGATCTGATGGAATGGGCTGAGCTGGGCTTTTTTGACAGGAATTTGTATTGAAAGAGGTCTTAAGAAGTGACCCCATGTCCCCCTCACCTTCTCTCCTTGGAATCTGTGGGAGGAAGGTCTCAGAACCCTCAGGGGAGGTGTTTTTTTTTGTCTCATCTGGCTTCCTCTCTTGGGGCTCAAAGCAAGCCTTGAATATATGTTGAAAACAATCTCCTTTCTGAGGAGCTCACAGAGATGTGGAGATACCATTCCCATTGGCCATGTGTCCTACTGGGAAGTGTGGTTGCAGTGGGAAGTGTGGACACAAGCAGGGCTGGGAGTAGGAGGCATTGTGAGGTAGAGGAGATTTGAGGAGGGTGTCCTTAGACCTTTCCACAGGACTGTTGTTCTACTTAAGCCTCAGAAACCTGGAGGGCAGGGTAGAAAGGAGGAAACCCAGTATTTGAGCCCCTAGATGACAAGGAAACTATTATATCACGCTCCAACGTGGATTGGTCTACAAAGAAAAGAGCCAGCGTGCAAGTTCAGTGCAGCCCCGTCCCTCCTCATTCTTAAATAACAGCAACTGCCTTTGGCCAAAGTCAAGTTGCACAGTTGACTGAGGGCACGATGGGGATATGGCAGCGGGTAGGGGGAAGGTGGCTGGAGCAAGGCAGGGTGAGCAAGAAGCTGGGAGCCCAAACAGGTGTAAGTAAAATTATAAAATGCCTCAGAGGCCTCCCAGTTCCCTTTCCCCTACCTCTCCTCTTATACTTAGGATCCAGTCCTCCTACAAATCCACTAATGTGTTTAATAAGTGAATATCCTCAAAGGTATTAAGAGAAGTTTCTGGTATTCCAGAAGATTCTGGAAATCCAAGGCTCCTTTCCCCAAATCAGAAGGCAAGACCTGGCTGCATGGGAAAGAGGACTTGTCCTTCCTTCTGACTCTCTTGGCATCAAATTCTCCAATTCTCATGGTAAACTTGCGATCCTAAGTTGGGGGCTTTCCAAGACAGTTCTAGTTTTAAATATTGTATCCTATTGTCCTCATAAGTACTTGTGAGGCCACATGCCCTGGTTTTGTTATGGAAAAAACCGGTAAGTACAGTCCTAGCTCAAGAGCATTTCCTGTCCAGCTGAGTCTACATAAATCTTGCCCTTCCCTGGCACCTAGGCATAGTGGCATTTGGAAGACTCTCTGGAATCCCAGCTAAGGAGCTGTTAGCTTGCAGGTTGGTGTGGGAACAAACCTCCTGTTTTTTGAAGCTTGATTCCAAAGCCTCCCCCCCCCCCAAACGTATGCAAAAACCTATCCTCATCGTGGACAAAGATTCAGTCTTGTTTTTACCTGTAAGCCTCAGATGTGGTTATGTGGCTTTCAGCTTTTCAGAATTCCCTCTCCCCGTGGCTCCCTGATAAAAGTCCCTTTAACAGAGAACAGAGCCTTTTACTCTATAACGAGAGATGAGAGTTAACTGGCCTCTTCTTTCTGGGGCACCGTTTTTCACACCGAAGGTCTCAACCGAAGGTTGGGTCATGAAATCAATTTAGTGGGTCCTGACCTTTCGCAACACTTCAAAACTCTGTCCAAAAATGGATATAGATATAGCTCTACATATAGACGTGGCTCCAGAATAGAAGAGAGAAGGGAAAGGCACACATTAGAGCACATCATACTTGATTCGAGTAAGTATGGTTTCATGAAACGTTTGTTTCTGTTTTGTCTACCTGTATGCATATGTATGTGTGTCTTACATGTGGGTCACTCTGTAAAATGTAGTTTTTCCCTGTGAGTCACAGTAAGGAAGTTGAAGACCACTCTCCTAGGAGAGGTCACCTTGACACTGAAACCGCTAAGGCAGACTGTCCCCTGAGAGCTGGTTCCACAGGGAAGGGAAATAGCAGGCTGCTGAGCACCTGTGTGGGAGGAGCCTGGCCAATGGCAGAGGGACAGAGAGTGCAGGGGGAGAGAGGAAAGGGTCTGAGCCGAAGCCCATTCCCCATCACCTCCGCCGCAGCAGTCGCGATGCGCTGAGTGCCAACAGCGCACCAGGCGCTCTGCCAAGTGCTTTAAGTGAATTATCCTTTTCAAGTCTTACCACATCCCCAAGGGAGATGAGTACTGTCCTTACCATCCCCATTTCCCCCGCTATTTTTAAATTTTTTTTTAAGTTATCTCTATGCCCAAACATGGGGCTCAAATTCAGGACCCTGAGATCAGATGCTCTACCGACTGAGCCAGCCAGCTGCCCCTACCATCCCCATTTTATTATTTTTTTCTATTAAAAAAAAAGTTTCAGTAATCTCTACACCCAAACATAAGGCTCGAACTCACAACCCTGAGATCAAATGCTCTCCTGACTGAGCCAGCCAGCTGCCCCTACCATCCCCATTTCAGGGATGAGGAAACCCGAGGCGCAGGAGGTTCAGTAACTTATTCTGAAGACACACAGCTTGGTACCTGGCAGACAACGCTTGGTCTCACACCCAGGTGTGCCCAGTTTTTCAGTCCACGCTCTCCCCATCAGAGCAGACCGTTCTCTCTGGCCTGAGGAAGGCGTCTTGTGTTGGCCCAGTATCAATGATCAAGTTCTGCCAGCCAGGGGCCATGGCTGCGGGAGCAGGGTGGGCAGGGCCAGGGCCTGAAGGAGCCCAGGCTTGGGAGCCCTGGGGTCGGGGTGGGGGTGGGGTGGGGGGGTGGCTGCGAAGGTGGCGGAGCCCTCCCCCAGCCCTGCTCCTGCTGGCAGCAGGCTGCAGCTTCGCCACCGCAGAAATCGCTGCTAATTATAACCAAACAATGAGCAATCACAGCCTGCTGGCGGTTAAGCTCTCGTTAGAGGTCTGGCAGGCTTTTCATTAGAACCTCCCCGCGGCCTGAAGGCGGCGGCAGGAGCTCTGGGCTCCAGTTCCCTCCTGCCCTCCTCCCAGCCTGGCCCGGTTGCCGGGGGACTTAGCGGGGCGCTGCGTTCAGTGCTGCAGGGGGTACCTGAGGCAGAACTTTGCTCTTGCCTTCAGTGAGTTCACCGTCCTCCCAGCAGTCTCGTGATCGGAATCAAAAGAAGCCAGGCCCACTTGAGCCTGGCCTAGAGGAGAAAGGTTTTGGAAATGTCTGTGTCCTTGGCTGCTTCTATCTTGAGGGTCTTTCTTAGGCTCTGCGAAAATGTTTTTTTCTGCTGTTCAATAATATGGAGCACAAAAGCCCTTGCTCTGTGTAAAGGATCTCTAGCGATGCTCATTTCTACAGGATGTCCCAGGGAGAGGGACTCTCAGAATTCTGGGAAGTGTCAAGTGGGGTCCATAAAAGAGACCCAATAGAGGGGCCTGGGTGGCTCAGCTGGTTGAGTGTCCTACTCTTGGTTTTGGCTCACGTCAGGTCATGTCATGATCTCACCGTATGTGGGATTGAGCCCCACATTGGGCTCTGCACTGAGTGCGGGGAGCCTGCTTGGGATGCTCTTTCTGCCTCTCTCTCTGCCCCTCCCCCGCTTGCACTTCTCTCTTTCTCAAAATAAATAAATAAACATTAAAAAAAATAAAAGAGATACATGAAGTCATTATAGGCCTTGGAACCCAGAATGATTCCTCAAATACCTAATTTGAGGGCTCAGGACTTTGGGAAGGGTGTGAGGGAACAGACAGCCCCAGATGGTAGAGCGTCTGCCCCTGCTTGGGGGGAAATTTGCGCTGTTACCTGGTCCTGGGCTGAATTGTGGACAGGTGGATCTTTGGCCAAACTTCAAAGGAGATCAGGTTTATCTTTTGCCCCTTCACCCCCCTCTTACCTTTCCTGGCATCTATCTTCCCTCAGGTGTGCCCTGAGGACCATTCTTCCTGCCCCCATATTAGGGCTTCCTTGTCCGCTATCAACCACATAGGTCTTAGTTGAAAATTTATCAAGATATTATCCCTCTGGGGAACCATCATGTTTGGTTGGGTTCTACTCCCTGAGGACTATGTAATGCCTCCCTAGCAGAATGCCTGCCTGCCCAGAGCAGTGCAGCATGGTATATACTTATGGGGTGGATGAAGTGACATCTGGGAGGGACATGGGGGGGTCTCTGGTCCTCATTTTCCAGGTGAAGATCTAAGGCCCAGAGCTGGGTGACCAACTGTATCCGTTTACCTGGGACTGAAGGGATTTCAGGACATGGGATTTTCACTTTTAAATCCAAACAAGTTAGTCACCCTTTGAGCAAGGGTGATAAGTAAACCTATGTGAGTAGAGTAGGGAGGCAACAGGAATTGGCTGGATTTTGTTCATTAGAAAGATGGGATGCACCAGAGAGAGGCCTGTGGGAAGGCAATTTTTAAAAAAAATTTTAAATGTTTTTTTCTTTAATTTTTGTTTTTGAGAGAGGAGACAGTATGAACGGGGAGGGTCAGAGAGAGAGGGAGACACAGAATCTGAAGACAGGCCCCAGGCTCTGAGCTGTCAGCACAGAGCCCGACGCAGGGCTCGAACCCATAAACCGTAAGATCATGACCTGAGCCGGAGTCAGACGCTTAACCGACTGAGCCACCCAGGCACCCCGGCAATTTTTAAAAAATGTTTATTTATTTTTGAGAGAGAGACAGAACTTGAGCAGGGGAGGGGCAGAGAGAGAGAGAGAGAGAGAGAGGGAGATACAGAATCCGAAGCAGGCTCCTGAGCTGTTAGAAGAACAGAGCCTACATGGAAGCTTGAACTCACAAAACGCAAGATGACGTAAGCCAAAGTCAAATGTTAATGGACTGAGCCACTCAGACACCCTGGGAAGACAATTCTTAAAAGAAGAAATAGATGTGGCCAACAAACACAAAAAAAGTTGAATTACTGGTAATATCAAAATACAAACAGAAGCAATTTTCATCTATGTGTCAAAGATTTTTAAAATATATGAACACCTTGGGAAACTGGAAGTCTCATTCATTGCTGGGGAAAAATATAAACTGTTTTGAAAATTTTCTTAATATTTTAAGTAATCTCTATACCCAACATGGTGCTCAAACTCACTCTCCTGAGATCAAGAGTCGCCCGTTCCCCGGACTGAGCAAGCCAGGCACCCCCTAAACTGTTTTGATCTTTCTGGAGGGCGATTTGGTACCTGGTAAAAAAAATGTCTTTAAGATATCCATACCCTTTGACCACATAAGTCCACTTCTTAAAATCTGGTCTGAAGGAAATTGAGATATAATTAAAGTTTTGGGTATGAGGATGCTTATTTATTCATGATGGCTTCATAATAAAGTCAAGTTAGAGGCAACCTAAAATTTCCTCTTAGGAAGCCAAATTAAAAAAAAAAATTCCTCTTGATTTTTAAGCAAAGCAATTCAACTCTCCTTTTGCCCTGCCCTCAACTTCCAGCTTATGTCCAAAAGCCCATATTTTAGACTCAGAGAATTCTTTCTTAAAGAAGACTTTTGTCATTGGTCAGTACAATATTTTTTTTTTCAGCCACTTATAGCCTGTACCACTCACATAGGCTCTTCTGCCCCTTGGTGTAGTTACTCTGGTCAGAGCATTTTTCGTTGTAAATAACAGAAACCAACTCAGACTATCTCAAGAAGAAAAAGGAGGAGGAAGGGGAAAAGGGAGAGAGAGGCAAGGGAGGGGAGGAGAAAGAATGGTAGCAGGGAGGGTTGGCCTAAAATCCTCTGCATAGGCTACATTTCTAATAGGTTGGCTCTTTCTCTCATTTAACACAATTCTGAGTTTGAGTCCCTAACTCTGGCCCTTATTGGCTATGTGCCCATGAAGTTACTTAACCTCTTTGTACCTTAGTGGCTTCATCTGTAACAAGGGATTACTGACACCTTATCTGGCACTTACTACATGGCATAATAAATAAGTACCTGGTTCTGGCACAGAGCTCCTAAAATCCATGGAATTTCCTGAGTGATAGGGGTGTCTTATGTTATTCATAATGAGCCCTTTCTGACTACTTCTGAGTTTATGCTAATGAGATGACTCAGGGTGGGGCCCCTAGATAGCTTTAGGAGGGAGGCAGGCCACCACCAGAAAGACTAATAGGTATGGTCAGAGTAAGGAACTTTCAGCTCCACCCCCCAATTTTCAGAGAGGGAGGAGGGCTAGAGATTGTTCAGGATAAAAACTCTTGAACAGCAAACATTGAAGAACATCTTGGTTGGTGAATGCATCATGTACAGGAAGCATGGTGCACCCCAATTCCACAGGGACAGAGGCACCTGCATTGGGACCCTTCCGGATCCACTCTATGTACCTCTTCATCTAACTGTTCATTTGTATTCTTTATAATGAACCAACAAATGTAAGTAAAGCATTCTCCTGAGTTCTGTGAGTCATTTTAGCAAATGACTGAACTTGAGCGGGTGTTGTGGGAACTCCCAAGTTTGTAGTCATCTGGGCAGAAATGTGGAAAATCTGGGCACCCCATTCATGGTTGGCATCTGAAGTGGGGGCAGTCTTGTGGGACTGAGCCCTTTAACCTGTGGGATCTGAGGTTAACTACATGTAGTGTCAGAATTGAATTGTTGGGCACCCCGTTGCTGTTGGAGAATTGATTTGTGTCAGAAAAAAACCTACACAAGCACTGTCTAAGCATGAAGTGTTAGCTCAGTTAGTCCTTTTTTTTTATGTTCATTTTTTTTTTTTTTGAGAGAGAGTCCACAAGAGCTGGGGAAGGGCACAGAGAGAGGGAGAGAGAGAATCCCAAGCAGGCTCCTCCCTGTCAGCACAAAGCCTGACACAGAACTCGATCCCACAAACCATGAGATCATGACCTGAGCCGAAATCAAGAGTTGGACGCTTAACCGACGGAGCCACCCAGGCGACCCACTCAGTTAGTCCTTTTAACGACACTCTGAGATATGTACTATTCTCTGGTGGTGTATGTGAGTGTGTGTTTGTGTGTGCTCAGATCCTCTGTTTCTCCTCCTCTTCTATCAAGCTTTCTCGGAACCTTGATTCCCTCCTAACTTGGCTGTGCACTTGGCTCCTTAGTGGCCCCTTCAGTACTAATACCACAACCCTCCCCCCACACTCTCAGACTAGAACCTGGAATGTCCCTTTGAGTCCCACCTGCTGTCAAGTTCTGCCCCCTGCTACTACTCTCTTCCTCATCACTCCCCATTCATTGAAGACCTTACGCCTGGCTCACTGTCTTTCTCTCCATCCCTACACTTGGCATCATCCTCGTCCCTTCAACATCTCTTAAATGATCTTTCTGACATTCTGCCTCTCTGTTAACTAATCTTCTTGCCACCAAAGATCCTTCCCTTCCCTCTCACCTGAGTCACCTCCTTCCATCATCTCATTCTAGATCTTGTCACCAGCATCAACTGTGCCATATCCAAAAATCTCCATTTTGAGTTGCTCTTTTCTGGCCACTACCTCATATTTGTTCAATTTGCTTCCCATTCCTACATTTCTCTACCCACCCAGGGATTTCTTCCATTCAGTGATTCACAATAAACGCACTTGCATATACTTTGTACTTTGTACTATTAAAATATACCCACAAGTTCATTGACAATTGTTTAGACTTCCTTGGGCTGCCATAATGAAATATCATAGATTGGGTGGCTTCTACAACAGAAATGTATTTTCTTGCCATTCTGGAGCCTAAAAGTCTAAGGTCAAAGTTCTGGCCAGTTCAGTTTCTGGTAAAGTCTCTCTTCTTGACTTGCAGATGGTTGCCTTCTTGCTATGTCCTCACATAGCTTTTCCTTCTTGTGTGCACATGGAGAGAGCAAGCAAGTGAGCTCTCTGTGTCTTTTCTTATACAGACACTAATCCTATCAGATCAGGGCCCCACTTTCATGACCCCATATAACCTTAATAACTTCCTTAGAGACTCCATCTCCAAATACAGCTATACTGGGGGTTAGAGGGTCAATGTATGAATTTTGGGGAGACATAAACATTCAGTCCATAACAATCCCCCTCTATTCAAAAGGTGAAGTCTAATTTCTCCTCCCCTTGAACATGGCTTGGTCTTGGTGACTTGCTTCTAAGGAATGGAATGTGGCAAAAGTAATGCAATGTGAGCCAAGTCTAGGTCATAAAAGGATAGCTTCTGCTTAGTCCTTCCTGTTGGATTGCTAGTTCTGCAGGAAGCCATATGTCAGATTGTGAGGACACTCAAGCAGCCTATGGAGAGGAACTGAGTCTGACTGCCAACAACCACCTCATGATTCTGCCAGTCATGAGTGTATCATCCTGGTAGTAGATTCACCAGCCCAGTCAAGCTTTCAGATGATTGCAGCCCAGTTAATATCTTGGCTGCAGCCTTATGACAGATACCAAGCCAGACTGCTCAGCCAAGTTGCTTCCAGGTTCCAAGTTGTGTCTCATAGAAACTATGAGACAATAAAATTTCTATTGTTTTAAGCTACTAAGTGTTGGAATAATTTGTTTAACAGCAATTGATAACTACAACCATCTTGACCTTCATCCCTTCCAACCTAGAAGTAGCAGAACTCCAGCATGGGTCAACTCTTTTACCTGTTCCACACCTGCACCCCAGCTGCTGAATATGGCAAAAGGTATCCCTTTAAAGTCATGAACTTTAGCCTCAGGAGGACCACATCCTGCCCAGCAATCCTCTAATCTGCCCCCCCCCCCAGGCAAGTCACTATCCTAGTCCTTGGGATAACTGCATCACACTCCTCCCTTCTCAGGTCCTCACACAACTCCCCCTCCTTCTCATTTTCAGCCCTTGATATTATCATTTCCCCACTGAGAAAACAGAAATCGGGATGGGTTGGGGGAAACAACCATTATCTTCCCACCACCCAAAATACCAACCTTCCAGATTCAGGCTCTCATAATCTGCCTTCCCTCCTCTTATGAATGGACAATCCATGTGTCTGAGGCCAGGACCTTTCCTTGTGCACTGGATCCCTTCCCTTCTTGCTTATTAAAACACATCAATCCAGTAATTCTCTGCTTTCTCATCTGCATTGTTAAATTTTCTCTCTGTTGGATCATTCCCATCAGCATACTAATGGGACATAACTCTCATATTTAAAAAAGAAATCCTTGAGTCTACCTTCCCCTTCAGTTACTTCATCATTTTTCTGCTAACCATTCATAGCAAAACTTTAAAAAATTGTACTGTGTTAGGGCACCTGGCTGGCTTGGTTGGAAGACCGTGCAACTCTTGATCTTAGGGTCCTGAGTTCAAGCCCCACGTTGGGTGTTGAGATTAGTTAAAATAAATAAAAAATGAAAACAAAAACAAAAACACTTGGACTGTTTTTATCTCCTCACCTCCTATTCTCTTCACACATGTTCCAATCAGGCTTGTTCCCCTTACCATGACAGTGAAACCACGTTTATCAAGGTTCCCAATGACCTCAGTGCTGACAAATTCAACAGTTGGTTCTCTGTTCTTATTTGACCCATCAGCAGCAATTTTCGTCATTTGATCACTGCCCTCCTGGAATACTTTCTTTAGTTGCTTTCAGACATCCTAGTCTACCAATCTTCCTCCTACTTCACCAGCTCTTCCTTGTCCATTTTCTTTTCTTGGTTCACTTGTCCCCTTTCACCAGCTCTAAGATTGGAATACCCTGGGGCTTAGCTCTTGGATCTCCTCTCCTCTCTTTTCTTCCCTGCCCTGCCCTTTCCCCTCTCCTCTCCTCCCTTCCTTCCTTTGGGGTGGCCTGATGTAGTCCCATGGCTTTAAGCACCATCTACATACAGTAAGATCCCTTAGTTATATCTCTCACCCAGAGCCTCTGTCCTGATCCAGGATGATTAAAGTGTGTCTTCAGCTCCCTCCCTTTGGGGACGTTTCTCCCCACCTCTCTGTAGTTCTTCTTTCTTCTGACATCCAGTTTATTCATACTCAAGGGTAACTGATGGGATTACAATGCTAACTAGCGCTCAGCACAGTGCCTTGCACATAATGGAAATATTAATCAAATGTAACTAAATTATTCCTTTCAGGGAACAATGTTTACATCCGGCCTAAAGGCAAAGTTATGCCTCTCTACTGATGAAATTTCTGATATGGGCAGATATGGTTTCTTCCTAATCAGCCCTGGGATGGAAAGGGGAGATGTGTGTGGATTTTTGTCAGTCGCTGACTCAGTCTTTCTGTAGGAGGTACTTGGTATTTCTCTCTCTTTTTTGGTTTTGGCTGTGGTCAGGAGAAGGTAGAGAACAGCAAAGCCACACCTTGAATTTTAGTCGTTGCTGCCTGGTTGTGGCAGTCCATCATTAGATCGCAATAGTGACAAGCTGTGGATTCTTTTTCCACTTAGCTTTTCAGAGAGACATTATTCTTCAGCCACACACTACACTCTTAACTTGGCCCCAAATGGTGGATATTTCAGTCCAAAGATGCAAGTTAGACCTTGACATTTGACTGAATCATTTTTGAGTTTCACATGTTAGATCTTCCATGGGAAAAAATATATATATAATCGTCTCTCCTTCCCCTCTCTACTTTACATTTATAAGATGAGACTCAATGAGGTGACATTGCTGTGTAGGTCAGGGGCACACCTAGTCAAGTAGTGAGCAGACTTGGATGAAAAGACTGTTCACAGGATTCAGGGAAGCAGCGAGGGGGAGAAAGCAAGGGAAGGTGGTAATGAGGTCCAGGGACCAGAAACAACAGGGACCCGTTGCCTCCTATAGGCTGAAGGGGCAGGTGGGGAGTAGTGACAAGACCCCAGGGGTAGCTGCAGCCAGGAGAGGGCCTGGGACAAGGGCCTTGGCCAGCCATCAGCTCACCAGGGTGGGATCTGGCAGAATAAATACCCTGACCTCATTCTCCTTGCCATCTCTTGTCAATGTTGCTCAGTGGTCAAAGACAACCAGAAACCAGAGCACGAGAAAGCCTCTTGGTATAGACCACCCAGCTCAGCCCTCTAGATCTCAGAGTAGGGTGGAGACAGCTGGAGAGGCCAGTGGAGATTATTCTGTAGACTTTTCCTGAAAAATAACTGCTGGTGTCAAAGATATTGTAAGGTAATGTTCTCAGGATGGATGGTTTATGACCCCTGCCCCACTAACAAAAACAACTAAAGCTGCTGTTCTATTTCAAGATGGTGTATGTGATGGTTAATTTTATGTGTCAACTTGATTAGGCTAAGGGATGACCAGAGAGCTGGTAAAACTATTTCTGGGTGTGTCTGTGAGGATGTTTCTGGAAGAGCATCAGTAGGCTGAGCAGAGATCCATCCTCACCAATGTGGGCTTTCATCATCAAATTCTTTGAAGGCCCAAATGGAACAAAGTGATGGAGGAAGGGTGAATTCTCTCTCTCTCTCTCTCTCTCTCTCTCTCTCTCTCCCTTTTTACTTAGTAATCTCTATACCCAACATGGAGCTCAAACTCACAACCCTAAGATCAAGAGTCATCTGTTCTACCAACTGAGCCAGCCAGGTACCTCTCCCTCTCTCTTTTTGAGCTAGGTTATCAATCTTTTCCTGCCCTTGGACACAGGAGTTCTTGGTTCTCAGGCCTTCAGGCTTGGCCTGAATTATACCACCAGCTTTCCAGGTTCTCCAGCTTGTGGATGACACATCATGGGATTTCTTGTCCTTTACAACCATGTGAGCAATTCCTTTAATAAAAATCTTATATATATCTTTCTATATCCTATCGGTTCTGTTTCTCTGGAGAATCTTAACACACACTATTAGAATAATCTATGCATATATGAAACTGGAAATCTGTTCCCCAATAATGCTATGTGACAGGACAAGATTTATTAAAGCACGAGGATTCTACAGAGAGTTCTGTGTTAATAACTTTGATATACAGATCTTCTCGGGTGTAGAATTGGGATAATAGGTGCGAAGAGAGACGGGAGGAAAAGAAGAAGGACCTGACACAAGAGGCTAAATTGGCCCCCATAATAAAGAGGCGGAAAGAGGGGAGACATTTGGGCGCTGGAGAGAGTACAGGAGATTTTGACATGAAAAGGCCCTTCAGTAGCTATCGATATGACAGAATTAAGGAGGACAAAAGGGGGCTTCAGATAAATGTTGCAAAGTGTTTATATCTTTTCAAAATACCTTAATAAATAATTGGAATTCCTTTTTAAATGACTTTCAGGTGCTGAACCATATTTTTTATATGAGTGTCTGTGCAGAGCCAGGGCCCACACAGGACCCATAATGTCATTGGAGTTACACTAAAATACCTTCTGGATGGTGTTGGCAAGTGAGGACTGGCCAGCAACTCCTCCACCCACCATGATGTCTACGCTCTGAGCAACTGCACACAAGCCTGGAATCTTCTGAGGACCCAGCTTCCTTCCAAACTGCTGCTCCTTACAAAGGACCACTGTACTATGGAAGGGATGACAATTTGAGTCTGTACAGAAGTCAGAGAGCATAAACAGGTTCTTCATGAACACGCAAAAGCCTAAGGGAGAAAGGAGGCCCATCCCAGGTTTCTGAACCCCTGTGTGGCCGGCATTCGGCTCAGCTGACTGGCTGTAGATTGTGTTTCCTTCTCTTTCTCTAGAAAGTGAAAATCCCTTTCCCCTTATCTTCTTGGGAAGGTCTGGGCTCTTGCCAAGGGGCCAAGTGTGGGAAAAGACTAGAGCCTGAACGTTTATAAAATCATTTCTTTTGAGTCCTTGTGAATTGCATAAGGGTGGGAGGCCAAGCCCACGGACCTGAGGTCTGAGCAATGAGGCATGCCGTCTATACTACCTTCCAAATTTCCCGGCCCTGTAGCCCTGCAGCATCCGAGGCTCTAATCGGGATGGGATGTTTCCTAATGTGGGCTAATGGAATGTGGGAGACACTGACTGAGGGGTTCTGGGAAGAAGCTTCCATTTTCTTTCATAGGTACTATCAAAAAAGCAGCTTGCTCTCTCTCCCAAGTATGGATGAGGGTGTGTACAGCTTTGGTTGCGGCTGACAAGACCATATTGCAGCCTTGAAGACTTAAAGTTTTCAGATGAGGTTGATGCCATGGAGGAAGATGGAGAGACCAAAAGCAAGCAAGCAAGCAAAACAACTCAGAGCAGATGGATCTCACCTGGATGGGCAGAAAGCCCACCCACCTTGAACTTTTTTATTGTCATGGACCAATAGATTCCTTTTATTGCTTAAGACAGTCTGAGCTGTGTTTTCTGTCATTGCAGTAAAGACCATCCATCTTCCTGATACCTTATGGCAGCTTAGACCCTGTGCTGCAGGATCAGGAACAGGGAGGCATAGTCGGGTCTGAGAAGATTCTGTTCAACACAGGTGATGTGTCACTGTGTCACTGGTTTTTAACTCTCTTAGGGAGGGAGGGAAGGTCAGTCAAGTTCATCTCACAGCTTGTGGTGAGAGGTGATAAGTCAATCACTCAGCCAAGGCCCAGGTGAAAGGATGCTTCATGTGCTTGAACGTGACCGTCTAGAAGCTCAGAGGGCTTGGGCTGCCAGAGTCACGTGGAGTCGGGGTTCTTTACGGGGGATTCCTTGGACTCCTAGAGGGTCCGTGGAAAGACGTCAGGAAGTCCATGAAACCCTGAAACCGTATGAGGAATTTTTGTGAGTACATTTTCACCAGGTTTTCAAAAGGAAATAATCACTGCTCTATGTTTAAATGGTATAAAGCCCTCTACACCCGCCCCCCCCCCCCGTCTGGGTTTCCCCTTGTCATAAAACAGAGAAGTAACTACTCTTCCTTCTTTCTCCCCAGAAGTGATGGACATCGGAGAGATTGTAGATGGTAGATAAACCCATTAGATGGAAAAACCGTGTTTCAATGATCAAGGACTGTGCGAAGCTCTTGGGAGAGGTGAGCAGGGCACACGTCTTGGAGTGAGAGAGTCCATCTGGGGGTGAAGGCAGACATAAGCTTGGGTGAAGGATAATGATGGAGACCAGATCTGCCTTCTCTGTAGGACATCCAGGTACATGGATACGCATGAACGTGTACCAATGCATGCCACATGCCATGTGTGTATGGGATAACAATTAATGTTTGCATTGTCTGTGGTTTTCAATAGGCATTTCTGTAACACTGCCTCATATAGGCCATGAAACCTGGGTCTTGCATGTTCAGAGAGGGAAGGCCCAAAGTCCCTCAATAAACGGTGATGCTACCACTTAAATTCAGGTGTTCTGTTTTCTCTCCGGGTGCTCTATGCTTTATGTCAGTGGTTTCTAAACCTGACAGACCATCAGCATCACCTGGATACTTCCTACAATGCAGAGTCTTGGGCTCTGCTCCAGCCCTAGAAAGGCTAATTCAGTGTGTCCAGGGAAGGACCTGGGCACCTGCATTTTTGGAAGTATTCCCAGGTCAATCTGAATACCACTTAGGTTTTTGGAACAACTGCTGTGCATAAAGAGGACTGTGTGTGCGTGTGTGCGTGTGTGCGCGCGCACGTGCTTCCATACATGCACACAATTTATCCAATAGGCAGGCCTAACAAACCTGTAAAATGGGTAACGTATCTTGGATGCCTCTCATCTACTTTTTTAGGGCTCTTCTACCCTTTAGCCATTTTTCCTGATGCCTCGTGGTTCTTTTGCTAACCCCTCATCAGACGGCAGCTTAGTCCCTTTTAGGGGTTAGTGGGTGCATTGTCACAGTAGACTCTTAGGGATGGATAATCACCCAAGTTCAAAAGTAGTAAATCTCTAATGGCAGAATTTCAGGCTTAGGGACAGGCAACTGGGTGTGAGAGATGTCTTAGGGAGGGGAGACATCTTACCATGCTGTGTGGTGGTTGTGTATTTGCCGAGGCAGCTCTCCACAACAGAACCCCCACGTGTATTATCACATGCTTGTGTGTCTACTGTACAAAGATAATACCCACAAAACTCTCAGAATGAAAAGCAAACACGTATAACGAGCAGGTGGATTTTTAGAGTGTGCAATCTTTTTTAGGGGGAAAAAAACCATGAAAGCATTTTCAGTGTCAAGTCTCAGCACAAGGCGTGCTCTTTAAGCTGTAAGAGAGGCATCCAGAAATACGAGTTTGTCATGGAAACGCTGACAGGGCTTCAGCCGCGAGATGCTCACAGGTGCAGCCCGAATGGAGCAGCCTTTTGTGGCTTATTTACATCCCAGCCCACTGAATGAATTCTCGTTTCCTGTTTCCTGGCCCTGGAAAACCAGCTGGCCTTCTGGGACCTCGGGGGTTCCTACCAGGAAATGGCTGTGTCTCTCTTGGTGGTGGTTTCTAGACTTTTGCAGCAGGGAATAGAGATGGCTTAGGATTGGTTTCACATCTGGGAGACGGGGTCCTGGAGGGAGCAGAGAAAGAAATGAGGGAAGGAAGGAAGGAAGGAAGGGAGGAAGGAAGTAGGGAGGAAGGGAGGAAGGTAGAAAGATGGGAAAGAAGGAAGAAAAACATACTGATTCCAAGTGCCAGGCGTACCCCTAGAAGAATAAGCATCATCTTCATGTCTGTATCACCATCGGCTGTAACCCAGTAAGTTATGACAGGTTATTGCTACGTTACAGAGGAGGAGACAGGCTGATAGCACATAAAGATTCAGAGCATTCAACTCATCCTTGGGTAGACTAGCTGGCTGGGCGGTGTGAGCGTTAGGAAGTTTACCCTGAACCTACCACTTTTGTTGATGCCAAAAGCAGGGCACAAAGGTCTTCCCTTCATGAGCAGTGGCAAAGCTAAGAAGGCCATGCCTCCTGGGAGAGGCCGCACGGTGACCACCCCTGGTCCTGTCAAGGGGTAGATGACTGACCGTACACCCTGTGCTGTGGGCGGACCTTGCTTGAGGTGAAGTACTGGGCCCCTGGAAACATGGGTTCTTTCTTCTTCCCAACTGGGCCTCAGGACCCTGGCAGGAACCAAGAAGGGCATCAGCTGCTTTCTGGAGCCAACGCAGCAGGGCCTAAGAGCCTGGGGAAGGGGGTTGGGAAAAGGAAGCATGGTTTCTGTCGGAGAGAAGTTTCCATTCGGGGGGAAATGTGGCCCCTTTGGGCCTCCCAATTCAATCCAACAAGGAGGGCAAGAGCTCTGCACGAGTCCACGAAAGACGGAAGAAAGGAGATACGGTCCATGTGTTCCAGGCTTCACGGTCTGCAGAGAGAAAGGCCTGTTTCTTCTGTCCTGGCCATAGGCTGCCCCACCCCTGACCAACCGTGTCAGGAATCGAGCTACCATTTCACGCCGGACTGTGGCAAGTGCTGGGGTGAGACAGAGCCCCCTCCTTCGTGTCTGCATGGCCTCGCAGCCCTTTCTCTCAGAGCTGCCTGCCCCTGGGGGCTGTAGCTTTGGCTGGGCCCGGGCACTCTGCTGGAGCCTGGCTTGCAGCAGGGGCCTCTCTGGTCAGGCCCACCTTGCCTTCCCCACCAGGAGCCTTGGGAGACATTCCGGGGCTGGCTCTGACACGAATTTGCTGCTCGGTGCACCAGGCGATCAGAACTCACTCCTCTCCCTCTTCTCTGGGAGGTGTTGATAGTAACAGCAGAGCCGAGCTGCCAAGTTGGCAGGAGAACAGAGCGACTGTGCACTGCGGATGGAGGGGGGCGGGGAGCAGCCAGCCGGCAGAGGGCTGGGCCCGAGCCACGGTTTGTTTATCCCTCCATTCTCAGCAGCCGGCATCTTGCAAGAGGAGGGGAGACCGTGCAGGAAGGTGGGAGGCTCTAGGGGAGGCCCGGGGCAGTGGTGCAGAGGGAGGCCTCTGGGAGGTTCCCGGGAGGCTCCCGGGAGGCTCCCGGGTCTGGGTACTGCCAGAGGGCGGGGTAGGGACCTCCCCCCTCACCAGGCATGCCAGGCCTCATAGGCAGGATAGAGGTCTGTCTTTGTTCCTGCTGTGAAAGCAGTCTGTGGAGTTTCCAAACTGGAGTGGACCTCGGTGAGGGCTGCTTTTCCCAAGAAAGAGAGAGAGAGAGAGAGAGAGAGAGAGAAAGAGAGAGAGAGAGAAAACACCTTAGGAGGGCACCCATGCTGTCTGTCAAACAGACCTGAGACCTTTGGCAAGTCATTCAACTTCTTTGAGCCTCAGAGATTAATAGCTACTCTATGTGAGGATTCAACAAGGTAATAAGAGCAGAACTTATCTCACTACATGGCAGACACTGTTCTAAGAGCTGTTGTGAGTGAATGCACTTAATCTTCAACTGACTTTATCAGGTAGGTACTGTTATTCCCATTTTATTAACAAAGCGACGGAGGCACAGAGAGGTTAAGTCACTTGCTCAAGGTCACAGAGTTAGTGAGTGGCCAAGGTGGGTTGAACTCAGTCATGTGTCACTTAGGCCGCGTTCCCAGCCCTTATACAAACTGACTGCATAGTACAATAGAGTTCTTAGCACAGTGCCTGGCATAGAGCAAGTGTTTAATAAATGGTAGAGCTCACCATTAGCCCTGAGCAACTCCAGACAGGGGACCCAGGCTCCTGACATCCTCCCCAGGGACTCCATGGGGCCCTACTGTTGTCTTCCCTTCCATCTTTGGCCCCCACTACCCGGCTTACTTGAGGAGCTGGAACATTTCCTCCTTTGGAATGAGAGCCGCTGGCCTTCCCTGCTCCCCTCCTCCTGTCCCCTCTTCCTGCCGAGGCAGAGCCGAGCAGAGCCTAGCAAGGAATTCTCAGCTTCCTCTAGTTACCCTCAGCCTGCAAAGAAAACAGAGTCTGCCGTGTGTGCTGCCAGTTCCTCTCTGGTGACAGCCACAACCCATTTGCTCAGCGCCAGCCCCAGCCTGTGCTTCGGGGAGAACGGGGAGCCTAGGGCCAGACCTGGGTGCCCTACATTAGGCTCTGGGCCTGTCGCTTCAGGGCTGGGCCTCGGGGGCTGCTCACGGGGAGAGGGCCGGGCCAAATAATTTCTTGAAGACCCTTTTGGCTCTACGAACTGACTGAAGGTTGGTGTATGCATTCATAGTCTCTTCCTAGGATAGGAAGTCCATTGCATAAATGTGTTCCCCGTATTTTGGGGCAGTTCATTCATGCAGCCTTGCAAATTAGTAACCAGCTTTACAAGTCCACTCTACTGTGCAACTGGCCACCTTTGCCTCTTAGAAGGTACCAGGGAATGGGTCCTTTGCCACGTTCTGGGCGGCCAGAGCTACCTCTGTTAGCTGTGAGATAGCCACACCAGAGCCAGGAGTTAGGATTACCGACTGCTTCTGAGGCCTGAGTTCCTCCCTGAGACAATGAAACCCCAATTATCAGTCGGGGGAAAGAAGTACAATGTAGATAATCTTAAAACAACACTGTTGTGTTATGTGTTGAGGGGGGAACACTGTGGTTATCTTAGCTACAGATTTACCCTCCTAGTCATTTCCTTCAGGTCATGACTGGTGGCAGGCCGGCCCAGAGGCAGGGGGATGCCCAAGATGACCTGCAAGCGTTCCTTCCCTCTGGAGGCCTCCATAGATCCAGAATGAGCGAGCAGAAGTGGGTCGAGGTTCGATTTTCCTGAAGAAGCCCTGAGCTGGAGACAGGATGCGTTGACTATTTATTTATTTACGAGGCTATCGATTATAATGCAGCTTTTCCACAGGATCCTGGGCTGGAGTTGGGGGAAGAATCCTCTTACCACTTACCTTCCTTTGCCCTGAGATGTCAGGCGCTCAGATGGGCTGACCCCCTCCCCCTCCTGGTTTTTCCTCCTCTCCCCACCCCTTCTGCAGCCCTCACACCTGAGCGCACTGAGGGTTGGGGGCTCCAGACAACTTCCTTAGTTTCCTCTTTTCTCATGTCTTAATGTTCTGGGTTCCTTCCAATATTTAGGACACACTTGAGCACCCCAAATCTTAACAGCAGGTCGTTGTTTAACTCAGGTGCAGATGTTCGATTTCTGAGCTGTGAAAGACCTCTGAGATCCTTCCAGCAAAACCCTTTTGTTTTACTGAGAAGGAACAGAGGCCAAGGGCAAGTGATTTCCCCAAAGTCACACAAAGAGAGATGCACAAGGTGGACAAGAGTGGAGGACTCCTGATCAACCCCCCGGGGGCAGGGGTGAGGGGACACTTAGTGCCTTACCACATGGCCTCCCAATCTGGCCCCTCAACCCAGGACTGGGGATGGCACTGAGCTAGGAATCCCTCTCTGGGAAGGGGGCCCCTTTTGCAGCCTCTCCTTAGTTTGTTTTGTGCTTTATGACACCTTTGCTCTCAGTCTCCCTGACTCCGATCTGGGATGGAGGATTTTTGTGTAACCCCAGAGGAAAACAGAGGCCAGTGACAATGATAATGAACCTGTTCAGCCTCTTCCGGCTGAATCCACCCTCCAGTCCTACCTCTCTTCCCCCATCAGCCGCCTCTCCCAAGCCTCTGTGCTCCATCACCAGCCTTCAGATTGGCACAGATGCCCATGTCTACTTGTCCCTGTGAAAGAAATCGGGGGCTCTCCCTCAGCCCTGTTTCTAGGGCTCAGTTTGCCAGAGAGGCAGGAATAGGCCTTCCTAGGTGGGCAGAATCCAGGGCACAGGCCAACATTGCACCGAGCCCCAAAGCCTGGCTCCCCTCTTTGGAGGCGCTCCCCACTTTGGCCCAGTTTAACATGGCTGTAAAGGTGAGGGCTATTGCTTGGGGCTAGGTGGGCACTCTGCCCTATGTCATTGTACTTCTTACGTTCCTTTTGGTGTCCCGTGTTCGAATGTTTACCCCCAACTGAATTTACCGACTTCATCTCTTTTTCTTCCCTTTTGGAGGCTACACCATAGCTAAAAGGAAATCTTTCCAGGCCCACACTCTCTCCCTGTGCCCCTATTATTCTAGACTGCCTTTCCCTCCTGCTCCACACATGCAGAAAAGCCATGTTCTATGCCACTTTCCAGCTGACATCCATAGCAGGTGGACCCCATACTTTATCTTCACGAGAACCTCAAAATTCTCATTTTTCCATGGGGTTGCATAGTTAGTACGTGACAAAGTCAGGGTTTGAATCCAGGCTGTTGTCCCAGAGTTTATACTCTTGGGCATTGCACTATATTGACCATCAAGAAACAGCCACCCTTCCCAAAATTATCCTTCTCTCATCTAGGATTTTTCTTGCACTTTCCTTTTTTTAAAAAAAATTTTCAGTGTTATTTATTTTTGAGAGAAAGAGAGTGCAAGCTGGAGAGGAAAAGAGAGAGAGAGGCAGAGGATCTGAAGCAGGCTCCACACTGTCAGCAGAGATCCCGACATGGGGCTCAAACTCACCAATTGTGAGATCATGACCTGAGCCAAAGTCAGACGCTTAACCGACTTTGAGCCACCCAGGCGCCCCTTACCTGCACTTTCCTTATCACACATCACTTTTTGATTTTTTTATTGTAACTATTTACATCATACGCCTTAACTTCCTTCCTAGACTATGATCTCTTCAGCAGTAGGGGTTGGGTCACATTCGGTGTGTCCCCAGCACCAGGCCCTGTGCTAGCACATGGCAGGGGGCCATTAAATGTGTGTTGGATGAGGGAATGAATACATGACTGAATGGATTTGAATTGTAGTGAGGTCTAGTGTTTGCCCATGTTGGAGCAAGGACTTGGAACTCACTCTTCTGATAGGCCCAGCTTCCCACTTCCTTGATAAAGACACCACGGGAAGTGAGGGGGATGGAAGTGTTTCATGGATGAGTGAGGTCAGGACCACAGACCCGTGCGTGTGTAATTTCAGAGCCTCTTCACGCTGGCATCGTGCTGGGGGATGTTTTTAGTTCTCCAGGTTGGGAGCTGCGGGTACTCCTGACGGCTTTGTGTGATCTAATACGGCTCTGAAAGGAAAAGAGGGAAGAGGCTGATCAAACTTGCGAGCGATAGCTTTGTCAAGTGTAGGGTCTGCCCTGAGAGCAAGGGCCTCCAGCATGCATCCCACCTTCAAGACCCACTTCATTAGCTCAGAGGGGCCTCCAGCCCCCCTTTCTGTGCTGGCTGGCCTCTTTGGGGGATCAGGGGCTCCACATGGAACAGCTCATGGTTTCCAGCTGGGTTAAGGGCAGGGTCAATCCACTGGGAGTCCTTCCAAGTTGAGAAGGGGTAACAGGAAGCTCTGAGGTTCAAGGCACTGGGCGGAGGACTTGCAATGTGCGTATTATCTACAAAGGGTCTGTATTTGTGTGTGTGTGCATGCATGTGTGTTTGTGTGTGTTCATGCTCACCTGAATGTGTCAGAAGCAGTGAGGGGGCCCCAAAGTGGGATAGTGCTCCCTGCTGGGCCCACTTTCTTCAAAGCTGTGTTCAAGATTCAGCTTTTCTGGGGGCGTCTGGGGGCTCAGTCAGTAGAGCCTCTGACTCTTGATTTAGGGTCAGGTCTTAATCTCATGATTTTGAGTTTGAGCCCTCCCTGCATTGGGCTCCATGCTGGGCATAAAGCTTACTTTAAAAAAAAAAAAAAGTGAAGAATAAAACATAAAAGACTCAGCTTTTCTGCTCCAAGGCAAAATAGGCAGATAGGGTGATCAGGCTCCTGGGAGGATCATGGCTAAGAGGATGTTTTCCAGCTCTGCCTTATGCTCTCACTTTTGTTGAGAGAACGTAGGTTCTTAGCCAGAACTCCCAGCCTCATTCCCACAACTGCGGGAATCTCCTGCCCAAACAGAACCACAGCCTAAAAACTTTGTGCATGGTAGTTTTACTCTGATACTTGTCTTTTCAAAGCCCATTTATATCCATTATCACCTTCCATTCTTACAACAACCCCTCCAGAGGTGCAGAAAGCTGATTCTTTTTTTTTTTTAACTTTGTTTTAATGTTTATTTATTTATTTTAAGAGAGAGAAAGAGAGAGAGGGCGTATGCATCTCCAAGTGAGGAAGGGGCAGAGAGAGAGAGAGAGAGAGAGAAAATCCCAAGCAGGCTCTGCACTAACAAGTGCAGAACCCAATGTGGGACTCGAACTCATGGACTGTGAGATCGTGACCTGAGCTGAAATCAAGAGTTGGACGCTTAACCGACTGAGCTACCCAGGCATCCCGAAAGCTGATTCTTTTGATTATAACTGTTTATTCATTTATTTTGAGAGAGAGAGAGAGAGAGAGAGAGAGCGCAAAAGTAGGGGAGGGGCAGAGAGAGAAGGAGAGAGACAGAATCCCAAGCAGGCTCGTGTTGTCAGCGCAGAGCCCGACATGGGGCTCACAGTTGTGAGATCATGACCTGAACCAAAATCAAGAGCTGGATGTTTTACTGGCTGAGCCACCTAGTTGCCCCTCATTTGATTATAGATGAGGAATTAAAGCTCAGAGCATCAATATGACTTGTTTTGGGTCACACAGCAAATTAGCAGTGGAGCCCCAGGCACTCCCTCTCTGGCTTCTTGACTACAAGTTCTTTTCTATCTTTAGTTTTGGGTCCCCATCTTCCCATCTCCTCCACCTCCTGTCTCCTCAAAGGAAATCTTCACAGAGAGGCTCACCCTTTATAAGCAACATGTACATCAATTCTCCTGGTGCTGGGTAGATAGCAGCTCAAAATGGGCACCCTTCTCTCCTCCTTCCCTCATTCCAACCCACCCTCCCCACCCCCATCCAAGAGGAAGCTCATTCCCTGTGAGAATGCTCAACATAACTCTTTCTGAAAATGTAGGGGCACAAGCCAGAGAGCTTTCTTGGGAGGAGAGTCAGTACTGTTTGCCCTTCTTGGGAAGGACGAAGGTGGTGGCCTGGGTCTCTATAAATGAACCCGTGTGGGCCTGGAGCAGGACTGGAGACAGGGCAATGTGTTGCAAGTTTCCCTTTGCCTCACTTCCCAGACTGGGAACCTAATGGTCACTGGGCCATTTCTTTGAGACTTAGAAGTCATGAGGTCTCTGGTGTTATCTACCTGAAACTTTGTTAACTTGGCTATGGAGTGAATCATTCATTGATTCATTCACTGACTCACCAAATACTTGTTGATTATGGCCCACATGTCATTAGTCTTTCCTCTGGATACCACAGTGAATGCAACAGGCAAGATTCTAATCAGTCTTGAAAAGGACACAGTTAGTTGGCAAAACTGTTAGTTGGGGGTGGGGTAGAGGGGGGTCGAGAGAGACGTAAAGGGAGCTCAGAGAAGCAAGGTAGCTGGGAAAGCCTCCTGGGGAAGAGACATTTAAGCTGAGGATGGAAAGATGAGTGTCACTTTAAGCACCCAAGAGGAGAAAGAGTGTTCCAGACACATAATAGCATGTGTGAAGGCCTGGAGCCTAGAAACCACCAGGTACATTTAAGGAACTAAAAGATGTACATAGGGCTGGAGTGGAGCATGCAAGAGGCAGGGGGAGGAGGAAGGGGATAAAAGATGACGCTGAAGGGTGAAGCTGGGTCTGGGTCACGAAGCCTCGAAAACTATACTGAGTGGAATGAACTTTACCCTAAAGATAACAGCTAAGCCACCGACAGGATTTAAAAAGATGCGTGACATGTTCAGATTTGTGTTTTAGAAAGGTCAATTTTGGTTTTGTGTGGAGAGGTGCTGTACAATGGAAATGTGACAAGAGCCACAAATGTGAGCCACAAATGTGAGCCACATCTGTAATTTAAAATTTTCTAGCCACCACATTAAAAAATATCAAAAGATATAAAAAGAAACAGGTGAAATGTTTAAAAATAATAGATGTTATTTAATCCAATATATCAAAATATTATCATTTAACAGATAATCAATAAACCTTAATAAGATATTTTCCCTTTTTTTCATATTAAGCCTTGGAAATCCAGTATGTATTTGACACTGATAGTGCATCTCAATTTGGACTAGCCACATTTTGAGTGCTCAATAGCTACATGTATTTGGTGGCTATCGTGTAGATGCAGAGAGTGTGTTTGAGAGGAGCAAGAATGGTGGAGCTGTTGCAATGGGACCTGGAGGACGACGGTGGCGTGGAGATAGAGACAAAGGGACAGATTTCAGAGATATGACTCTCTGCCCTACCAGTCCTGAGCTTAATACCTGTGGACTCCTTTTATCTGAAGGAGAAATAAACTTCTATCTCGTTTGGGCCATTTTACTTGGGATTTCCCTTCTAGTCACATCTGGACCTAATTTTATTTTATTTTATTTATTTTATTTATTTTTTAATGTTTATTTATTTTGAGAGAGAGAAAGAGATTGAGAGAGCATGCAGGTGTGCATGCACAAGAGCGGGGGAGGGGCAGAGAGAGAGGGAGAGCGAGAATCCCAAGCAGGCTCTGCGCCAGCACAGGGCTCAGTCTCACAACAGTGAGATCATGACCTGAGCTGATATTAAGAGTCAGATGCTCAACCGACTGAGCCACCCAGGTGCCCCTGGACCTAATTTTAAAGAATACAGCACTTCAATGGCGATCTCCAGTGGATAGTTAAATCTTTTGGATCCAAATAAGGAGAGAGGTCTGAGAAAGCTACACATGGATTTGGGAATTTCCTGTCCATAGTCGGTCATTGAAGCCATGGTAACATGGAAGATCTCCAAGGGAAGGTGGTCCAGTGAGAAGAGAAAAGAATCTAGAACAGAACTCTGAGGAACGCCAGAACTTAGGATGGGCAGAGGAAGAGAAGCCAGCTAAGGAGACTGAGAAGGAGCAACCAGAGAGGTAGGAAGAAATCAAGGAAGTGCTATGCCATGGAGCTTAAGGAAGAGAGAATCCCAAGGAGGGTGTGACCAACAGTGGTAAAGGCAGCTGTCGCTGCTTGCTTCTATAGATGTGGATGGCACCCGGGAGCCTGAGAAAACCAACTTCAGTTTCTGTTGCAGCCCCAAGTTCCAACAAAGGCTGGTCATGTCATCCTCCTGTTCAGTGCCCTTTAGTGGGCTCCAGGTTTCTCTCTCTTTTTTTTTTAAATATTTATTTTTGAGAGAGAGAGAGAGAGAGAGAGACTGCGTGCGCTGGGGAGGGTCAGAGAGAGAGGGAGACACAGAATCTGAAGCAGGCTCCAGGCTCTGAGCTAGCTGTCAGCACAGAGTCCGATGCGGGGCTCGAACCCATGAACCGTGAGATCATGACCTGAGCCAAAGCTGGACGCTCAACCGACTGAGCCACCAAGGCGCCCCTCCAGGTTTCTTAAGGATAAAGTTCTAGCTCCACAGAACATCCTTTAGCCACCTCCAAAGTCTGGCCTTAGCTTTTCTGTCCATCCTGTTTCCTTCTCCAGAACACTGCGCTCCTGCCAGGCCTGACTTCCTACCATTCCTTGCCTTAGCCAGTGGGCTTCTCTCTAACTAAAGAAACTTTCCTCCTCCCTTTTCTTTTTTTCCTTCAAATTCTACCATGCTTCAAGACTTACCACACATGTCAACTCTTCTGTTCCCTGATTCTTCCAGACAGATTGATTACCACCCAACCCTGTGTCCCCCATGAGCATTTGCTCACTCTTGATCACAATTCTCATCATAGTCTAGCCTGGGGTCAAGTTGGTTGTGTACATGTGTGTCTCCCCAGCTAGTAGGCTGTGAGCTTGGAGAAGTCTAAGGCTACTTCTGGATATTCATCCCTGTCCCCTTTCCACAGAGCTTGTTACAAATGTTTAAGAAATGTTTATGGATTTAATGGAATTTTGTCCCTCACTGCCCTCAATTAATAGTGTGGTCTCTGTTTTCTTTGTCATATCACTTCAGGGATTCGGCAGGTGAGGGAGACACTAAAATAGAGAAACCCTGATTTAGAGGAAAACAGACAAGGAGCTGAGTTTAAATCCAGCTGCTCAAAGAAATAGTCCCAATCTGAGCTTCCCCTGACCCAAGAGTTTGTATCATCTGAATGCTGGAGAACCACCTTATTCATAGAAAAGCAAGAGAAAATTTAATGCAATAAAAGTTGGTACCTTGAAGAGATGAACAAAGCTGACAAATTTCTAGCTAGACTGACCAAGAAAATAGAGAAGACTCAGTTACTAAAGTCAGAATGAAAGAAGGGACATTTCTACAGATCTTAAATAAATAAAAAAGATTATAAAGTAATACTATGAACAACTATATGCTATCAGAATAGGTGACCTAGATAAAATGGACAAATTCTTGAAAGACACAAACTACAGAAACTACTTTATGAAATAGGTAATATGAATAGACTTAAAAGAAGTAGATTGCTTCAGTATTTTTAAAACTTCCCACAAAGAAAATTCCAAGCTTAAATGGCTCTACTGAATTCTACCAAATGTTTAAAGAATAATATCCATCCTCCACACTCTCCCCCCACAAAAAATAGAATAGTAGGGAACACTTTCCGATGCAGTCCAGTATTATCCTGACGCCCAAACAAGACAAAGACATCACAAGAAAACTATATATCAATATTGCATACGTATATAGATGCAAAAATCCTCAACAAAATGCTAGCAGAATACACCTATCAACACATAAAAAGGATAATAAATTATACCCAAGTGGGATTTATTCCAGGAATGCAAGATTGGTTTAATACTTGAAAACCAACATAATACACCATATTAATAGAATAAAGGGACAAAACCACACGATCAACTCAATAGATGCAGAACAAGCATTTGAAAAAGACCAACACCCTTTCATGACAAAAGCATTCAACAAACAAGGAACAGAGGTTAACTTTCTCAACTTGATAAAGAGCATCTATAAAAACTTCACATCTGGCATTAAACTTTGTGTTGAAAGACTGAAAGCTTTACCCCTAAGATCAGAAATAAGACAAGGATGTCTGCTCTTACCAATTCTATTCAACAATATATTGAAGGTTCTAGCCAGGACAGTTAGGCAAGAAAACAGAATAAAAGGTACCCTGATTAGACAGGAAGATATAAAATTATCTGTTCATATGTGATTTGATCTTTCACTGAGAAAATTCTGAAGAATACACACACACACACACACACACACACACACACACACACAAATAGAGATTAATGAATGAGAGATCAGCAAGGTTGCAGAATATAAAATACAATGTACAAAAATCAATTATATTTCTATACACTAGCAAGCAACAGTCTGAACATGAAATAAAGAAAACAATTCAATTTACAATAACATTAAAATTTTTTAATGTCTATTTTATTTTTGAGAGAGAGAGAGAGAGGGAAGGGGAGGGGCAGAGAGAGAGGAAGACACAGAATCCAAAGCAGTCTCCAGGCTCTAAGCTGTCAGCATGAGCTGTCAGCACAGAGCCTGACATGGGGCTCGAACTCACAAACCACGAGTTCATGACCCGAGCCGAAGTCAGCGGTTAACCAACTGAGCCACCCAGACACCCCACAATAACATTTTAAAAAAAAGAATGAGGGGCACCTGGGTGGCTCAGTCAGTTAAACATCTGACTCTTGGTTTTGACTGAGGTCGTGATCTCATGGTTTGTGAGTTCAGGCCCTGCATCAGGCTCTGCACTGACACCGGGGAGCCTGCTTAGGATTCTTTCTATCTCCCTCTCTCTGCCCCTCCTCCACCCATGCTTTTTCTCTCTCTCAAAATAAATAAATAAAATAAAATATTTTAAAAAATAAAATAAAATAAACAATGAAATACTTAGGAATATATTTACCAAAAAAGTGAAAGATACCTATACTGAAAATTATAATGCGTTATTAAAAGAAATTAAAGAAGACCTAAATAAATGGAAAGAAATCCCATATTCATGGATCAGAACATGTTAATATTATCTTAACTATCTTAATATTGTTAAGATAGCAATACTCCCCAGCTTGATCTATGACTTAACATAATCTCTATTGAAAGTCTAGCTGGCTTTTTTACAGAAATTGGTAAGCTGGTCCTTAAGGTCATATGGAAATGCAAGGGACCCAAATTAGACAAAGAATCTTGAAAAAGAGGAGCAAAGTTGGAGGGCATTTCCAGATTTCAAAACTTCCTAAGCTATAGTAATGAAGACAGTATCATACTGGCTTAAGGATACGTAGGTCAATGGAATACAATTGGCAGTCTAAAAAAGAAACAAATTTATGGTCAATTGATATTTGATAAGGGTGTCAAGACAATTTAGTGGTGAGAGGATAGTCTTTCAACTAAAGATGTGGGACAATTGGATATCCACAAGCAAAACAATGAAGTTAGACCCCACCTCACACCATACAAAAATTAACTCAAAAATGTTCATTTAGAAAGAGCTAAAACTTAAAAGAAACCATAGAAGTAGATCTTTGTGATCTTGGGTTAGATGATTTCTTAGAATAACATCAAAAGCACAAGGGACAAAAAATTTGACAAATTGGTCTTCACCAAAATTCACAACTTTTGTGCTTCAAAGGTCACCATCAAGGAAATAAAAATACAACCAAGGGAAAAAAAAAAGAAAATCAAAATACAATCCACGGAATGGGAGAAAATATTTGTAAATCTTATCTCTGGTGAGGGTCTAGTGTCTAGAATATATAAAGAACTCTTACAATTCGATTATTAAAAGACAACCTAATTTAAAAATGGGCAAAGGCTCAACATCATTAACCACCAAGGAAATGCAAATGAAAACTACAGTTGGGTATCACTTCATACCCCCTTGGATGGCTATACGATAAACGACAATAATAGGCATCGGTGACGATGTAGAGAAATTGCAACTCTCATATGCTGCTGGTAGGAACATAAAATGATGCAACTGCTTTGGAAAATAGTCTAACCACTCCTCAAAATGTTAAGCATAAAATTTATATAAAACCCAGAAATTCTATACCTGGGTGTATAGTCAAGAGAATTGAAGGCATATATCTACCCCAAAACTTGTGCATGAATGCTTATTGAAGCACTATCCATAACAACTAAAAAGTGGAAACAACCTGAATGTCCATCAACTGATGAAGGATAAACAAATATGGTACGCTTATATGATGGAATATTAACCAGCCATAAAAAGGAATGAAGTACAGATTCATGCTATAACATGGATAAACCTAGAAAACATTATGCTAAGACAGTCCCAAAAACCCGTGTATTATATTATTATTTTTTAATTTTTTAATATTTGTTTTTGAGAGAGAGACAGAGAGACAGAGTGCAAGGAGGAGAGGGGCAGAGAGAGAGGGAGATACAGAATCTGAAGCAGGCTTCAGGCTCTGAGCTGTCAGCACAGAGCCCAATGCAGGGCTCGAACCCACGAGACATGAAACATGAGTCAGACACTTAACCGATTGAGCCACCCAGGTGCCCCCAAACCATGTATTTTATGATTCAATTTGTATGATATTTCCACAATAGGCAAATATATAGAGACAGAAAGTAGATTAATGGGAACTGGGGGAAAATGGAGGAGTGACTGCCAATGAGTACAGGGTTTCTTTTTCGGGTGTTGAAAATGTTCTAAAGTTAGGTAGTGGTAATGGTTGCATAGCTCTGTGAATACTAAAAACCATTGAATCGTGCACTTTAGAGAGGTAAATTTTATGGTATGTGAACCATATCTCAATAAAGCTGCTATATATGTAAAAATAGAATTAGCTTATTACATTGAAATGTAAGGTGGCCTCCATTTCCTAGAAAGAAGATTTTTTAAAAATATTTTGCCAACTGGGATATACTTCAGTATGCCTAGCAAGGCAAAGTTTTCCTTCAAAATTTCTCAGAGAGGAAGGCAAAGTTGCACAGACCTCATTTTTTCGGACTCCACTCACCATTCCCCACCTCATTCTGTGGGGCTGAGGGTGTGAGAGCTTAGTGTTTGTTTTTATGACAGTGGGGACAAGGTTTTTGCTCATAAATAATCTTGCCTCCCACTCTGGAGGCTCTCCAAGAGGAGACATCTGTGTTTCTGCCTGCCCAGCACCCACTCTCTTGCTTCTTGTAACTTCATGTGGATTTTCCTTCTGTCAGATATTCTCCCCTCCATCTCAGAAGGTCTTTCAGGCTGCCTTCACTTCCATGGCCAAAAAGTGGACCTGTGACCCAATCTGTCCAATCAGATGCCCTTCTTTGGGAATTTGAATCGACAGTTGGTCTGACTCAAGGAAAATGCCAGTGATTTGCCTCATGAGATACCTTGGGAAACCATTCCATGGTTCCTGCTCCCTGGAGTCAGGGGGGCTACTCTGGTCCTGCTTTTTTCTTGATATTTCTTGCACTCAAGAACCCTAACTTGATCTTTTGCATAAGGACTGACAAATTCCTTGTTTCTGTTTTGGTTCTCCAATGGCAGGGGCAGGGTTCCTTAGGATTGTGCAGACAACTAAGGAGGAAGGCTCCTAAATTATGAGGAGTCATGATCTAGAAACCACTACTTACATTGGAACATCTTTCTGGTTTTTTCTTAATGACCACTTGCTTTAATATTTTAACTGAAGCTCAAACATTCATTGAATTTTAACTATGTCAAGGTACTTTGTTAGTTGAGAGAATACAAAGATGAACAGAATGATATCCCAACTTTGCTGGATGGTGGGATTATAGAGAAATGCTCTCTGAATTCTAAGTGGGTCAGAAAGATCGGAAAAGAGGGTATTTAAGCATGGCTACAGGTAGAGAAATTTCTCGGACCCAAGAGGCAAGTATCCTTTATGGTGGGGTATTTAAATCAGAGAATCGTAGATTTGGGGGCTGACAGGGACCTTATAGATTATCCAGTCCTACATTTTCTAGATGAAGAAATCCAGATTCTGCAGAATAAAATGATTTGACTGAGCCAAAGTGGGCTTAGGGCTTCTCCTCTGACTCCTATTCCAGTCTCATCTCACCAGTTCGTGGGCGCATGGTTGACTTTGGCTGGCTCCTTCAGGTGTGGGGGGACTTGGGGAAGAGGAAAGGCAATATTTAGGGCTTGGTAAAGGGAAGCACTTTTTTCCAAGGCCACGCAGGAAATCAGTGAGGAATTGGGGCAGATTCCAGTCATTCTTGTCACATTGCTTTCTTCCTTAGGTTTCCCCCCACCCCCACTGGGGACTTGGCAGAGGGGACTGGCACCAGGGTCTTTTCTGCACTGAGTATGAGGGTGTACGTTTCCACCCTTCTCCATCCTCCTGGAGTCCTTGAAGCAAGTCAACAGCTGAAGGGCTTGGTGAAATGACTTTTGTCATTGCCATGCTCTTTCTTCTGGGTGACCCAGTCAGCCGGGGTGGAAGAACCCTTGATTATTTTTACCTGAAGGGTCAGTATATCAGCCAAATACCCAGTAGGGAGTATGAGGAGGAAATCAATTCAGACACCAGGACTGGGTGTTCCCTAGTGCTGACAATGATTTACCTTAGCCAGCAATTTGTTCTAGGCAGGAAGGGCCCCAGTGTAAATAGCATGCATTGCTGGTTCTAGGAAAAGGGAAGAATCTGAACACGGTTCTTTGGGTGAAGGAAGGGATGGAGTGTCCTTCTAATCCATATTTTCCAGCCATGGAGTAGTTTTATCCACCTTCATGGTTTTTATCATGATGTGGGCCCTGATGGCTCCCTAAGTCCTGACCTCTCCACTGTGGGAGACCCACAGGCCCTACCCTAATAGAGATGATCAATTTAACCAACACTCACAGAGAACTTCCCATGTTCCAAGAACTGTGCTAGGTTCTACAGCCCTTACATAAATAAGATGTAATCCCTGTCTGCAAAGAACTACAGACAAACTTAAGCCTCACAAGTTTAATAGAATGTGGTCAGTGATAGCCCTGGATGTTGTCAAAGCATTGGGGATTCGGGAAGGCTTCATAGAGGACACTCAAACCAAGGAGTTAGCCAGCAAAGAAAGCCACAAACCTCACAGGCAAGGGAACCACATGAACAAAGGTGTGGAATCTGGGTGTGGGGGGAACCTCAGGCAGTAGACAGTGTTACTAGAGCCCCAAGAGGGAGATGGGAAGTGTTGAGAGATAAGGCAGGGGTAGGGGTTTGTGTGGGGTGATATGGGGGAAGTAAGTTATAGGAAAGAGCAGTCTTTTTTTCTGAGCAGGGAAGCAGGAAGTGCCTAGGAGATTTGCATTTTTTAGACAGAACACTTCAGTGTGGATTTGGGGAGGAGGAGCCAGGACTGAAGGTAGAGAACCAACTAGAAGAGATGATGAGTGCCCCATGCAGGGTATTCATGATGAAAGGGGAGCGTGGACTGGAGAAATAGCCAAGAGGTGGGTGATGATAGACCTGTAGTGGGTTCTTGGGAAAGAGAAGAACCCAAATACAGTTTTTTGGGTGGAGGAAGGGATGGAGTGTCCTTCTAATCCATATTTTTCAGCCATAGAGTAGTTTCATCCACATTCATGGTTCGCAGGTTTCTGACTTGGTGCCTGGGTGGATAATAGGGCAATGAACTGAGGTAAGAAGTACAGGGAAAGGGAAACAAGTCTGGAAAGGAAATGTTGATGATGGCTAACATTTATTAATCATTTATATGGACCAGGCATCATGCCAAGAGTTTTTCAAGTATTTTCTCTTAGCTATGAAGTAGGTATTATTCTTGATTTACAGATGGGGAAAATGAAATTTTGAGATGATGAATAGCTTGACGAGATCTGCGCAGCTGGTAGACTGGTGGAAAGAATTTCGAATCCAGGCATTCTGGCACCGGGGCCAAAGCTTCTAATGACCAGGCTTTATGTGTGTGTGTGTGTGTGTGTGTGTGTGTGTGTGTGTGACGAGTCTGAGGAGTCTGTGGGACACCTACAGTGGAGAGATCAGAGATTTAGGGAGGCCATCAGGGCTCTAGGGAACCATAAGTTAAAGAAGGAAGCAGAGGATAGAGGGCCCACAGATAAGGCAAGAATGAAAGTCCCCTGTGATTTTTAAATTTGAAGACATTGTTCTGTCATCTGGGCAACAGATAACTGGGCAATCACGAATGCGTAGTGGCATCAAATAAAAAGATCCACCAAGTTAAGCCTATGTATTAATTACAACAGTTACTATGTTGCATAGTAATTATCCTAAACAGTAAGCATTTTACATAAATAGCAGTTATTAGTATAGCACAAGTTTCCCAAACTGTGTCCTGTGGAACAGTAGTTCCTGGAGATGTTAATAAATGTTTGGATGAAAAAGGGCTTTGGAGTCAGATAAGTTTACGAAATGCTGGTATAATTCGGATAGAAAACCAAACCCCTGGTTTACACTTTTTTCTTTTCTCTGTTAGGAGGCAGGATAGCAGAAGGCTAAGGGTATAGGCCCTGGGAACAGACAGCCTGGGGCTGAATCCTGCACTGACAAAAACTGGATAACCTTGGGGAAGTTACTGAACTTCTCTAAGAGGTAGTTTCTGCATCTGTGCAGAAAGATGGTAATACATATTCACTGCAACTGTTCCAGATTTAAATGCAACAATACATTCAAAACACTTAGAATAGAGCCTGGCGCAGAGTGAGGACTCTATAAATATTAATTATTATCTATAAACCATACTATTATTAGCAAGTCTCCATGATATCTCACAGAGTAAGTCTTTCTCACACATATTTCACACACACACTGATACTCATATTTCTTAAAAGTCAAAGCATTGGTTCTAACTCTGTGTCCTTCCCTCCACCCCACCACAGCCCAGGACTGGGAATGACCAAATGCTTGCCTACTCTACTTTGGGCATTGGGGCCACGGAGAGGGAGGATTTATATGTCAGCAGTATGGACTTGGAAGGGCCACCACTAGTTCAGTTACTTCTATGCACTCTTAAAAAAAAAGTATGCATCTTTTGGGTGAACATTGTCCTGTACCAGGGCACACAGTTTAGCAAGTGGAGTGTAGGCTGTATTTTACCCCTCCCTTGCCTTTTAGGCTGAATGTCATTGTACAATGAACAACCTGCACAACCATACATGGCTGTTCTGATCTTTAGGCCATAGAAGGAGCTGGAAGCTAATGACCTTTGGAGAAGGAGGGTTAAGAGTTCTCTTCCCAGTAATCCATGAGATTAGCTCTCCACAAACCTTGAGGTGATAAAGCATCCTTCTTCATTTCCTCCCTCTCTGCCCACATGTGCCCCGCCCCCCATTCATTCACACAGAGGCTGACATCAGAATACCCTGGGTATGAGGCCTTGTCTATTTCTCTGAAATAGCCACTAAGTTTGGGAGATGGCAGAGCTGTGGCCAGCATGATTTGTAGGTTTCCCCTAACACATAATGAACATTAAATCATAATGCTCCTCACCAGAGCAGACCAGAGCCAGAGCAAGTCTGACTTCCTGACCATGGTTTGGGGCAGTGAAGGGAAAATGGGAATGGGAGCTTCTTAATCCTCACTGTGTGGCCCAAATATGTAGCTCCCTATAAAGAGTCTCACCACCCCTTTAGGTAGACACTTCCTTTGTGAAACCGAAGGGAAGAAAAATTCAGACATTTCCTGTTCTCTGGAGGTGGGTGGGGTAGAGTGGAAGGCAGGCGCTCTCCCTACGCGCACATGCATTAAGGCGCGCTCCCACAAACAGCCCCTTCAGCCACCAGAGGGGCTGCCTAGAAGCCAAGACCAGGCCTGACTTGCCCGTGATCTGGTGAGGGCTTTGGTTCTCTCCTCTGTAAGGTGAGGAATATGGATGGACTGAATTTTAAGGCACCTCGCATCTCTGCCATACTGTGGTTCCCACGCCTAGGGGGTTCTATTCACTCCCCCTCCAGTCTAGACTGACTAGAAATGGCTTATTCTCACCTCTATCCCAGGAGCCTCCGTGCCAAAGACCAACCTCCCTCCTCACAACTGTGCTCAGGGTCTGCCTCCACTGCTCTTGGTGATAAAGAGCAGCTGGAGCTCCAGCTGGGAGTTTAGGTCCTGTGGCCTTGAGACTCGGGAACAAAGGCTGAACTGCGTGGGGAAGGGACTTTTTCCTGAATGTTAGGGAGGGGGAGCCCTTGGGGCTGTCTGTGCCTATACCTCTCTGTGGAGCTGGCTGTTCCTCTTCTTCCTACAGACATGGGGGGAGGGAAGGGGTCCTGTCTTTTCCTCTGAGGCTGATGACTTCACCTCCTTCCCTTCCTCTTCCTCAGGTTAGGATCTCTACTCCTTCCCCAGCTGCTCCCCGGGGTCTGAAATTTCCTTCCCTCTCTCTTCCTTTATTCTTCTTGGGATTGGGGTCTTTATACCCCTCCCTCGGTCTAAGCCTCGCCTTTATTCCTTTTTAGGCCTGGCCTGCTAGCCCTGGGTGGAAGGGTCTGCATTCTTCTCCTTCTTTCTCTTCTTAAGGCCACATCTCCCTCCCCCCACCCTTACCAGCTCCCCCTCCCTCCGCCCCGAGGCATTGTGGGAGGAAACAAGATGTGGGGCGAGAGCGGCGCGGGGAGAAGCCCGCAGTGCGGGGCCGGGCGGGCACAGCCAATGGGGAGGGCGGACGGCGGCGCGCGCGGCGGGGGGGCGGGGGCGGGGCGCTATTTCAGTGGGGGCCGCGCGTCGGCCGCGCTCAGCGGCAGAGCAGAGCGGAGCTGCGAGGCGCCAGCGCGGAGCAGGCGGGCGGGCCGGCGGGCGAGAGGCGGAGCGCGGGCGGCCGGGGAAGCTCGAAGGGCGGACGGCGACGGCAAGAGCGCTCGGCCCGGGGCTGCGGGAGCCGGAGACCGCGGCGGCGGCGGCTGCTGCAGGAGGAGCCGAGGGGACACCGCCCCTGCCCGCGCCCTGCCTCAGGCCATCGCTGCTCCCCCAGGGCCCCGCGAGGACTAGCCTCCGTGAAGGTGAGCGGTGGGTGGGGGCGTCCCCGGGGCGGCGGCCCGCGCCCGTCGCGTGCCGTCCCACGCGCCGGGCCCAGCCCCGAGGCGCGGAGCAGGGCCGGCCTCGGCGTGACGACCCCGGCGCCCCTCCTTCCCGGGGCTGCGCCACCCTGTGTCCTGGCGACCCCCAGGCGCGGCTGGGGGCCCCGGGCTGCGGAGTTGCTGCTCCCCGACCCCCACCCCCCACCCCTCACCCCTACATAGCCTCCCTGCGTTGCGTGGAGGCCTCCGGTGTTTGGGGCCGAGGGAGAGAGGGGGTGGAGAGGGCTCGGGCGTGACGCGGCGCCTCCTGCTGCCGCCGCCGCCACCCTCTGGGGCGTCCTTCCTGCAGCGAGGACGCCCAGTCACTCCGGCGCTGCTCCAGGCCGGGCGGGGGAGGGCGGCTGACCGGCCCGGGCGGAGGTGGGGGGGGGGATGCTTTCTCATTCCCCAGGTGCTGGCCTTTGGGGACCGCCGCTCTCTGGAGGATGGCACGGTGGAAGGATAAGCCCCTTGGGGATCTCAAAGGAGGAAATACAGGCGTTTGTGTGTGTTGGGGGGTGGGGAGGGGGGGCCGTGCCTTTCGGAGGCTTAGCCTTTTCTGTTGCAAAACCGGGGAGAGAGGATGGGGAGCTGTCCTGGAGTGCCCTCTTCGCTTTTCAAAGGATCCCCTGGCTCTTGAGTGAGGCAGCTGGCCTGGGGCCCTTTGGTCATTCTTCTGTCTGAAGGCCCAGGTCCCTTGCTTTTTTTCCCCCAGGAGGGAGGGGGTAGGCCAGGCACCTCCCTATCCTTTTCTCATTGGCACCTTGGACAGGGCAGGTTGGGGCTAGGCCTCACCTCTCAGATGCCTGGGGGGCCAGGGGTGAAGAATCGTAGCATTGTAGTCACAAGACCCAACGTTATGTAACTGCAGTCTCTCTCCTACTAGAGAGTAAGGTGGCTTTTAATTACTGTGACAAAGTTGTTCCTTTGGACTTTGGTGATGAGGCAGGGGAGCAGGTGAGCTTGCTGGGAAAACCGGTGCCAATTTCATGCTTTAACTTCGCAGTCTCTAACCAGGCCCCACCCCCACCCTAGCGTTTGTAAACAGTGCCCCCTTCTGAGTGGTAACCTGGTATAGGCTACCAGGTGACACTAGTTTTCTTCAAAATATAGAGCCTTATCATACTCGAACATTCTTCCTCTGCTGTTGTTGTATATCTGCTCAAACTCATTGAAGTTGCCCCATTTATCGTATTTCAGCCATTGGTTTTTAAAATGAAATGTTGCTTTGCCCAAGGTCATGTAGCTTGTCAGGCCTTGAACAGGGTTCTCCTGACCTTTCCTCAGCACCAGGTGGTGCTCACAGACTCCTTGAGTCTCTGACTTTCTTTCAGGGGGTGTGGGGCAGAGGATGCTGGTCCACTAACCCTTTGCTCTGCCAGTCTCTGCTGAAGTGGAACCAGCCCTGCTTAGTTTGAAAATGCAAGACAAAGATGGCCTTGGGTGCGGTCAAGGGCTGTGTGGCTGGCAGCTGGCATGTATGCTTTCTTTGCATCTGGTGCAGGCTGAAGGAGTAATGAGTTCTGCTTTCCCTTTCAATTCACCCAGCTCACAGGCTCATGTGGACTCAGATCAAGGTGGCCTGGAATGATGCCAGAGGTCTCTCCCTGAGCAGGCAGGCCCCCCTTGTAGCCTTAATATCAGACAGGGCTGGAATGACGACATCTTTTGTCCACTGGGTTGGATGACAAAGTTCCTCTTTAGGGTGGGGGGTGATCAGTGTGATGGGATGGTGGTCAAGGACAGGATTGGATTTTGCAGCTCATCTCTGTTCTTGCAAAGCACCTCACATGCTATAGACTGCCAGGTGTGTCCTGACTAGTTTTCTCGGGATTCCTGTCATTCTAGGAACAGACCATGCAAAGTCTTTTCCAAAACTCTGGTTGCTGTAGGATGAATGCCATGGCTTAGATAGCAGGGATATGAAAAAAGACTGTTAATAATTCCTCGCCTTTTGTTATCTCTGTCATCACTGGGCATTGACAACCTTTTTCTGTGAAAGGCCAGATAGCGAATATTTTAGGCTTTACAGGCCATGCATTCTCTTGCAACTAACTACTCCATTCTGCCATTGTAGCCTGTTCCTGCAAAACTGTATTTACAGAAAGAGATGGTGGGCTGAATCTGGCCAGCAGACCCCAATGTAGACCGTCCTTGTTTACAGGTGTTCTCATATTAACCTTAATTGATCCATCAGGGGTTGATCAGGTAACAACCCCTGATGGAGGCTATCCTCATTGCTAAAATGGAAGTAATGAAGGCAGTAAAGCGAAGTGACTTGTCCTTAGACTACAAGACTTCATAGTCAGGACCAGAAATCAGGCCTACTGATTCCTAGTCCCATCTTCTTTCCATTTTGATACCAATAATGCAATAACGGTCATTAAATTAAGGACTTACTGTGTTCAGGTGTTAATGCCACCTAGTTTACCCTTGATAACCCTGAAGTCTCCATGCGCAGAGGTTAAGTTTAACTTGCCCAAGGACACAGCTAGTAGATATATATAATAGATGCTATTGAAAATATCAGATATAGAGAAATTTAAAGTTAGAAAAGCCTCAGTTTACAAATGATAAAAACCGATGGCTTATTAATGTCTTTTTTTAACTATCTACCTTGTATTTCGCAGGCTTGGGGACCATGTCGTTGCTTAAAGCTTAGGACCTCCCTTTCCTATTTAATGCCTCATGTCTGTGTTTTCTGTTGCCCTCACCCTCTGTACTTAGCTCTCCCACTGAGGCTCCACACTCAGCTGCTAAAGCTTATCGCTTAGCGCATGGGGCTGTCAGCTTCACCTCTCTGCTTCTTCTGCAGTGTCACGATGTCTGACCGGAAGGCAGTGATCAAGAACGCAGACATGTCTGAGGACATGCAACAGGATGCCGTTGACTGCGCCACGCAGGCTATGGAGAAGTACAACATAGAGAAGGACATTGCTGCCTATATCAAGAAGGTGCGCCCAGAGAGCTGTGCCTCTTAGCCAGGGTTGGGGATGGGCATCTGAGCTGGGGACTTAGGAAAGCAGGTATAGCCCATGTAAATGAAACCCAGGAGCTTGCAAAGCAGACAAATTAGGGAATGATTCTTGCCAAAGCATTTACCATAGGAATTCTTAATAGGAGCTCTGCCAAAGTGTGCTTATGTGTGTTTATTGGTAGTTATGTGATAATAGATAATTAATAGGTAATAGATGATTTATAGATAATTATTGCAAGGCATTGGGAGAGAAACTTGGGATCAAATATAACCGACTTAATTCAGAACTATTCAGAATGTAGATCAAGGATATCTGAACAGATAATAATAAGATCATATACAAATTTTCAGGGAACTGCATCATTTAAAGTGGGATATCCCTATAATAATCCCTATCATGTAGGAGGTTTCTTTTTCTTTTAACAAGGACGCAGGGATATATCATCTCTTTCTCTTCACTTTCTTAAGAAAAGGGTGGGCTTGAATATATAATTTGAATATGTACTATTGGATGAGCAATATTGGGGCAATAGGTTTAGTCCCTAAAAATTTCCTGAGCAAATGGGTGAATGGATATGGTTAACACAGTGAAGAAGCAGTTGAGCTAGAAGTGAGAAGTGGTACCCAGGGTCTCTGATTTTGGCTAGAATCTATGTCCTTTGGTGGCATAATCCCAGTATTTGATATTTTCAGCTCTTGTATCCCAAAAAGGATGCCTAAGTATAGCGGTATTCTGGTCCATAGAGTTGTAGGGTATCCTTAAGTTTTCCAGAGTTTTGCTTCCCTACGAAGGTGAAGAGGAAACTGGAGTCCTGAGAGACTTTCTGTGTAAGGAGCCAACAGGTGCAGACCCACCCAGCAAGGCTGCTGGGGGTGCTGGCTCCTTGCTGTGTGATGGCCTTATCTGTCCTGTACAGGGAGAGAATCCGGAATCACGGACTCAGAAAGTCAGGAGAATCCATAGATTATATGTGTCCCAGCTTCCTTGTTTTGCTGATGGGGAAAATGAGACCCAGGGAAATGACCATGGCTCTCCTATCTTACACAGATTAAGGGTCAGCATTAAGGCTAGATTGGGTGACCTATGCCCTTTCTACTGTTCTCTAATACCACTTGGAGAGTCCTGTGGTATAGGGGCTGTGAGGAGGCCAAACAAGTTGTATGTTGAGCACCTGGGGGACAGTCCCGGATTGGCAGCTTTGCTAGGCCCGTGGTGGAGGGCTGCTTCATGGCAGAGTGCATCTGCTCAGCCGTCTGTTTCCTGCTGCATCTGTGGAGTGACCGGGAATCGCCTGATTAGGTCACAAAGATTTCCTAGGTTGCTTTGGTGCTGAACTTGTGCCCTTGAGAGAAGTGGGAAATTGCCTCGATCTCATGGCCGATGTCCTTGTTATGCTTCTTACAGCCCACACAGTGCCTGGAACACAGGAGTGCATTTAATGTTGACTTACAAAGAACTACTTCCTGGTACTCCTGACTTTGGTTGTAGTGTCTTCTTGGCATTTGGAAATGCTGGTTTAATAATATGGGAGGCAGTGGGTGTCCAGTCAGGGAGGTATCTTCTCCTGTTTTCCACATGCTGTGTGACACTGAAGTGCTCTTTTTTGCCTCTGGCTTCCCTGTCTCCTTTGCTAAAGAATCACAGGGTGGGCTATGGAGTAGGATGGCTAGGAGGAGGGGAGATGATTGTCGTATAAAGTACTAGAGAGAAAGAACAGAGCCTTTGCGGTGTTCCATTATTAATGAAGGAAGGAGTGTCCTAGCCAGCTTTAACCTGAGCTCCTGAGGTTTGGGGAGCTGAGGCCATGGGCTAGGGGGTGGGTGGGGGATGTTAATTAAATTAATCATATTCTTATTCTGATTTCTCATCTTCCAGCTGTCCTAATCACCTTTCTTCTCTCCCTTTTATTCTTCTTTTAGGAATTTGACAAGAAATATAACCCTACCTGGCATTGTATTGTGGGCCGAAATTTTGGCAGCTATGTTACACACGAGACAAAGCACTTCATCTATTTTTACTTGGGTCAAGTTGCAATCCTCCTCTTCAAGTCAGGCTAGGTGGCCACAGTGAAGGTGTCAGTGGCGGCGGCAGCGATGGCAAGCAGGCGGCGTTGCTGGGACTGTTTTGCACTGGGGCCAGCATCAGGATGTCCTCTCCAATGGCTGTGCTACTGCATGGACTGTATACTCGATTTCATGTGTATGTCGCAGTAAACAAAACCAAACTTCTTTCTGTTTAGTTGCCTGGGGAAGAAGGCTGCTTTATGTTTATTTTTCAAGACTTTAAATTTTTTTTTCTTTGGTTGTATTGCACTAGGAAATCTCTCCCACTCCTCCCTCTTCTCTTTCTCTCCCTACATAAAATAAAAGCCCTCCACAAAGCCTATAAGCCTAGGAGGGCTGGGGAAGGAAACTGGTTTCTGGAGGTAGAAGTAAAACTGTGCAACAGCCTCCTCCTGGCAGCAGATGCTGCTTTGGGAGGGCCAGGGGGGCTGCAGGGGGGGCAGCATTAGGATTGGCGAGGAGAGAGGGATAGGAAGGAGGTAGGGAGATTGATCTAGTACCAGGGAGAATATTCCACTGAACTGTGATTTCACGGCTTGGGGCAAAGGGTGGGGTGGGGGGTGGATTCTTTAAGGGGCCCTGAGACGTGTTTGTCTGTGATGTGTGGGAGTGGGGAGCAGACTTGTCTTGCTGTCTTTGTCAGAAGAGTTTCTAAGTAAGGGCTGTGTTTTTGTGGATTACCTTTTATTCTTCCTGCCGGAGCTCCTGCTAGGAGGATGTTGGAGGTAGGATTAGCTTGATTTTTTTTTTTTTTTTTCTATTCATTCTTCTCTCCTTCTGTCTGCTCCCTGCTTAGCCCTCGGTTTTCTCATTCCTCTGGAGTTCTCTTAGAGCAGCCCCTGTTAGTTGGCTGGCAAGGGAATTTCTGGTGACTGTAGTTCCTTAGTTAAGTCTTAGCAATCAAACCAAATCAATGTTTCCCTTGATTCTCCTCTGTGTATATGTGTGTGTGTGTGTGTGTGTGTGTATCTTGGTTTGGGGTAGAGGGGAGGGAGGGGCAGGACAGTGTGGAATCTCTAGGGTGTATGGGTAGGTAGGCTGCACAGTTAGTTGTAATGGGCCTTTATGTTAAAAAAATCTCTGGGGGTGAAGACAGTTGTCAACTCCCCAGGCCATCTGGCCCAGACACTGCTTGCCCTATGGCTATCTGCTCCCCAGAAGGCTTTGGGAGGATAGTCCATGAGGAGATGGCCATGATGCCATCTGCCCTGGAACTGGTTCTCCATGGAGAGGGAA
>CM053565.1:26248925-26305686 GCA_028646485.1 Cryptoprocta ferox | reverse complement strand
GGTGGTTGGGATCCAGCTCATTTTTTTTTTTTTTTTTTTTTTTTTTTTTTACCCAAGCCCATCCTTGGGGCTGGTTGGGAGGCAGGAGAATGCCCCTTCCCTAAGCCTTTAGTGTGTGCCGATTTTTCTTTTTGATGCTGACAGGGGAGGGTGGGTACGGGGATGGTGAGTGAGTTCCCTATATCAAACCCTTCGGTGTGGCCACAAGATTGAGTGCTTGGTTTTAGGTTTTATTTTTTTATGATTGTCCAGATCTGTGTTTCCCCCTGCCTTCCCAGACTTGTGTGGCCAGTTGGAAATGTCTGGTTTGTGTTCATCTCTCCCTCATTTCTGGAGCAGGGGCTGAGACCCCACCACATCTCCTATGCTCTGCATCCATGCCTCTTTTGGACATTAAAGGTCGATTGATGCACTTCTGAGCTGTTTGAGGTTTTTTTTGGGGGGGGGGGATGGTGGATAAAAGGGTTGCCCTGGTGGCAGTGATGCCACACATGGGTGGGGTAGAGAGTATCTAGGGTGGAGTAGAATTGGGGCTGAAGAGTTAAAGACCAGGCAGAGACTAATTGGCCCAAATCAGGTCTTAGTTGTAGGGTGTAATCTGTGGCCCCTTAATGGGGTGGGCGGGTGTGTGTGTGTGGGTGGGGGGGTACTAACCAGCAGTACTCACCCACGGGGCTTTCTAGGTATCTTGGTGGAGATGGCCAGGTGAGCCACTTGTTGGGTCTTTGGTGTAGTAGATGTTGCCTTCCCAGTTTCCAGCCCCACGTCCAGATGGCGGTTTCCAGCTGCTCTCTTAGACCTGAGAGGAGCTTAGCTTCTTAGAACCTTTGGCCGAAGCTCATAGCCCTCCTACTCCTCATTCTATGCTTCCCTGAGACCTGGACACTGTTAGCTAAGGTCCTGCTCTAGCCACTTAGAAATGGAAAAGGAGGGGATCTTTAGAAAGGTAGAAACGCTTTCAGTGGAACATGAGTGATTCCCCGACTCCTAGGTTGTCCTGCGTCCACACACCTGAAGAAATAGGCAATACTTGTGAAAGGATCTGCCCACCCCTGATGCCAAGCAGTTATTAACAATCCCCGTGGAAGTGTTAGGGAACAGAAGTGCTTCATACTCTTTTTCCGTTGCCACTTAAAAACACGCACTGAATTTTTGTGTATGTGTGCCTAGGATGCTGTCACACGGAACAACACCAGTTCTGTGTTTCCAAGGCGTACATCATCTAATCAAAGTAGGTCTCCATGTTGAAAAGCTTTTTCCAATGGTGATAAATGTATAATCAAGGAAATAAACTGGGTAATGAGCTATTAATTGTTAGAGATAGGTAGATTGAATTCCTTCAGGTAGGAGGTTGGTGGGCTGGATCTTGGTGAAGGCTGTCTCTGGGGCAGTGAGGTCCTAAGGGGTTCTCAAACCCCAAATTCTGTTCCGTCCTTTGGTGTGATGAATAATTTGACAGAGCTGGAGCACTGAGGGATGAGAGTGAGGCAGTGGTCCACATTTTGTCTGTGATGGGGGTCTCTAGGGCCTTCCTGCCCTGGTGGGAGAGGCAGTCCGGCTGGCCTCTGTGGACAACACATCCCTGCAGGGGTAGGTACATTGTGCATCTGGAAGGCTAATCCTGCAACGCTTTGTGGAGAGCGTGAGCCCTGTGGGGCGCAGGAGGGGCAGGATGGGAGGATGGGTTACAGAAGGGGCTATGGAAGGCAGATGGACGTCGTGGCGTAGAGGAATGCAGCCACTGTCAACGGTAGCCAAAGAGTGGGATTGTCCATCTCCTACCTCTTTTATCCTGTTCAATCTCTGGGGCCTTTGGCTGGACCTAACTGAAAGGCACATGGCAAGGCTGAGCCAGGGATGCAGTCTATAGGGGGTCCACCCCTCTCAGGGAACAGAACAGGAAAGAGAAGAGTGGAGAATAACTCCAAGAGGGGGCAAACCAAACCAACATGGTCGGGAGTTGTCTTTTGCCATGGATATGTGTGTCTGTCTCTAGAACTCTAGAGTCCACTGGCCTAGGCCTAAGATGTGGCTGTCCCCTTAACTATCCCCTCACTTCTTTCATGTCTTAACTCAAGACATCCTGTTATCAGAAGGGCCTTCTGACATCCTATATGAAATTACATCCCACCCCCAACCCCCTCACGCCGCTTCACTACTAACCTTATTACCCAGTTTATTTCAGCACAGAACCTGCCAGTGCTTGACATCCTTGCTGTTTACTTGTTGGTCTTCCACAATTCGAATATAAACTGACAGCAGAGCCATTCTTCTCTTTTCTTCACTGCCTTCTTCAAGGACACAGAACAGCACTTGTCCTGGAGTAAACGCTTGATAAATGTTGGTGGTTCACATGAAAAGAAGAGTGTAAGCGAGCATGGGGCAGCTCCCCAACCCTAGGGCAGCCTGGCCTTTCCTGAAGACACTTCTGTCTGGCTTCATACCCTCTTGCTGCCCAACCTTTGCGTCTTCCTGCTGCCTGGAGAGGAGTGAGTGTGTCACTCCCCAAGTGTGCTCAAGCTTCAGCCCTTCTTGCCTGCCAGCTATGGAATAATGAAAGCATGTGTTCATAAAGTACATTAAAAAAATTTTTTTTACATTTATTTATTTTTGAGAGACACAGACAGAGTACAACTTGGGGGAGGGGCAGAGAGAGAAGGAGACACAGAATCCGAAGCAGGATCCAGGCTCCTCCCAGTTGTCAGCACAGAGCCTGATGCGGGGCTCAAACTCACAAATTGTGAGATCATGACCTGAGCCAAAGTTGGACACTTAACTGACTGAGCCACCCAGGCGCCCCTTATGAAGTTCATTTTAAAGCATTTCAGTTTGTTTATGTCCCGGAAACCCCTGAGCACCCCTCTGAGCTAGACCCAGCGGCCGTTAGCCACATTTTTGGATAAGCAGACTGAATCAGAGAGGCTGAGTGACTTGCCAAAGCCCATTTAGCTGGTAGCATTATTAGAGCCCAGGCACTGTGACTCATAAGGGCTGAACTGGGTTTGACAGCAGTGATCTCACTGATACTCCTTGAGGTTTAGGCCCAGCTCTGAGCTTAGGAGCAAATCCCTGGTCGCACTGCTATTCCCTTTCCTGGGCTCTGCTTCAGCAAGGGCAGAGAGGATAGATAGTTCCCTGCCTCTCCCTTCTCACTCCTCCCATATACTAAAGATTGAGGAGCTGCCCCTCCCTCCTTGAGGTCTCACTTATTAAGTCTTCTGGACTTAGGAGAAAAAACAGAATCCCTGAGTTCTGACCTCTTAGGCCTCCCCTGAACTAAATGTACAGCTTCCCTACCATCCTGGTAACAAGGAGTGACCCATATCACCTGTTGAAGAGGTCAAGTGTACCTGTATGTATATCTTTGTGATGTGATGGGCTTGGTGTCTATATCAATATACAGGCATAGTCCTATGCTGCTGTGCCAATATAGACAGGTTCGTAAGGGAAGATCAAAACCCCAAGTCCCTGTGCCTCTGCATTGCTTTGTCTAAACAAAGTGCAGTGCTTGTGGTGAGGCTGCTAGACATTGTTCTCTTGAGTTTCCGGAGAGAGGCCAAACTTGCAAAAACAGTGTGGTAGTGTGGGTAGAACCCAGTTCTGGAATCAAGATCTGGGGTTGTGTCCCAGCTCCAACACTTAACCCCTGTGTGAACTTGAGCAAGTCCACTCAGGCTCAATTTCTTCATCTGAAAATGGGGATAATACCTATTTACCCTAAAGGATGGTTTTGAGGGTCAAATGACATGTATGTGAAAGTGCTTTGAAAGTGGAAAGTGATGATGAGGAGGAGAATACTCATTGTTAGGGTCTGTGACAATAAAGTTTGGGGAAAGAATAAAGGATTCTGGGAAGTCAGATCCTTCAACTGCCCCCTCACACCTTGTTGCACCAGCCTTCCCCCTCCATGTCCAAATGTACCTGTATTATAGAGAAGGAAATTAAGGACCAGACAAGGAAAGAAACTGACCTAACAACACATGGGTGTTTGGGACAATTGGGATGCCGACTCCCAGGCTAGTTCTGATGTGAACATTTATGTATATGTTTTTTAATTCTCTTGGGGCATCTTTTATTTTATTATTTTATTATTTATTTAAATGTTTTATTTATTGAGAGAGCATGAGCAGGGCGGCGGGGTGGGGGTGGGGGGGCGGTGGCGCACAGAGAGAGAGGGGACAGATGCTCCAAAGAAGCAGGCTCTGCGCTGACAGCAGAGAGTCCGGTGTGGGACTCAAACCCATGAACTGCAAGACCATAACCTGAGCCAAAGTTGGACATTTAACCAACTGAACCACCCAGGTACCCCTTGGATCTTTTATTTTTTAAATGTCAGTTTGCTTTTCTATTTTTTTTAAATCTGTATTGAAATTGGCAATTTTTTCTGTAAGGGTCAGATAATAAATATTTTAGGCTTTGCGGGCCATATGACCTTGTGTAACATAGTTGCCACAACTGCTGGACTCTGCAGTTGTAAATGGAAGTGGCTGTGGGAATAGGCATAGATGTGTTCCAATAAAACTAAACAGGCAGTGGGCCAGATTTGACCTGTAGACCATAGTTTGCCCAACCCTAATTTATTTTTTTAAATGTTTATTTATTTATTGAGAGAGAGCGAGAACATGAGCAGATGAGGGGCAGAGAGAGAGAGGGAGAGAGAATCCCTAGCAGGTTCCACACTATCAGCACAGAGCCCGATGCAGGGCCTGAACTCACAAACCACGAAATCGTGACCTGAGCCAAAGTCATGAACTTAAGGACTGAGCCACCCAGGCACCCCTGCCAAGCCCTAATTTAGATACATTCACATGATTCAATATTCCGAAGGTAGAAAAAGTGAAAATTTTCCCTCTACTTCTGTCCCCGAGCATTGACTGGGTTTCTCTCTTTAGAAGCAATTAATGTTATGAGATTTTGTGTTTCCTTTCAGAGATAGTTGATAAAGTGTATTTTTTAGTGGCTGTACAATATTCCAATGTGTTGCATGTAGTTTAATAAGCATGAAAGGACTAAGATACCCAAAGACATGTCCTGAAAGGCGGAACACTCTTCTGGGTGTGTTGTCCTGACTTGCTCAATGGATTCCTTCATCAGGATAATCTTTCGAACACCTAGGATTTGCCTGGGAGTTTTGGGGATCATGCCTGATGAATATGTTGGGTGATCCCTTTTGGGTCAAAAACAACTCTGACTTTTGGGGATGCAATATTTTTTTAGGTGCTTTGTGTACCAGTTTCACCAGAAAAATATAACCAGGAGAAAGGATATCTATTTGTTCTGTCTACCTGTCTGTTTCTCTCTCTCTCTCTCCCTCTCTCTCATCTATCTAGTTTCTTACTAGGAATTGGCTTACTCATTTGTGGGGGACAGGTAGGCCAGTCTGAAATATAGTGCAGGCTGTAAGGTAGGTCAGACTGGAAGCTCGGGCAGGCAGGAGGTAACACTGAATTCCACAGGTAGAATTCTTCAGGGAAACCTCACGCCTTTCAGCTGATTGGAAGTTGGTCCACCCAGATTATCCAGGATAATCTCCTTTACACAAGGTTAACTGATTGTAGATATTAATCACCTCTACAAAATAATTTCACAGTAATACCTAGATTAGTATTTGGTTGAATATCTATCTAGGTACTAGAACCTAGCCAAGTTAACACATGAAACTGATAACCTCAGTCCACATCTGGTCAACTCAGCACCATATGCCTCTCCTTAAACTATACTTAATCTCCAGGGCCACCTGGGTGGCTCAGTTGGTTAAGTGCCCAACCCTTGATTTTGGCTCAGGTCATGATCTCACTGTTTGTGAGATTGAGACCCGCGTAGGGCTCTGTGCTGACAGTGAGGAGACTGGGATTTTCTCTCTCTCCCTCTCTCTTTGCCTACCCTCCCCCACCAAGAGAAATAAATAAACATTAAAAAAACTATACTTAATCTCCAAATAGAAACAATAACAAGTCATACTCCACCTAACATTATACCATTATCCTGTGTACAACTGAAAATGTGCCAACCCTCTCCCCAGAAGAGGATGCAAAGTCTTTGGGTGATGTTCATTCTTCTCCTTGATAATCCTGTAACTTCAATAGTTTAATGTAAAGTTAGCTATTTTTAGTATGTTTCATGTTGAAATATGAGGGGGATAAGAGAGGGAAGAAACCACATACACACAAAAATAAATACATATATTTTTTAAATAAGGTGGGGTGCCCGGGTGGCTCAGTCGGTTGAGCGTCCGACTTCGGCTCAGGTCATGATCTTACAGTTCGTGGGTTCAAGCCCCACATAGGGCTCTGTGCTGGCAGCGAGAGCCTGGAGCCTGCTTCCGATTCTGTGTGTCCCTCTCTCTCTGCCCCTCCCCCGCTCATGATCTCCCTCGCTCTGTCTCGCAAAAATAAATAAATGTTAAAATTTAAAAAAATAAAATAAGGAATAAGTACTCAAAATAATTACAGTCCCCATTTCTGCAATTGGTCAGGTGGTCATAGCCCCAAAACTTTCATTCTTGAAGGGTCTGTGCCATTAGAAGTTTTACCTGAAATTGGGTTGTTATAGTTTTCCATAGGTTTTAATCATAGGAGATGGGAGTACTAAGAGATGCCTTAAGGGCTATCTTCTATTCCAGACACACTTTTCTTTACCTCCATTATGTGGTAAAAGTCCAATTTCCCCTTGGTAGTCTGAATCAGTCACCCCAACTAGTACAGTGACTCGCTACTTATTCTGTTAATTCAGAGGTATGAGGAGCCCAAAGTGGCAGTTCTAATTCAATGGAACGATTGTGTCTTCTGGTGAAAGTGTTCTTCCATTTGGAACGAAGACTTACAGACCAGCAGAGCATAAGGTTGCAAAGATGGGAACCAAAATTTTTGCTAGGGGATCAGTGAGTGGATTGGTCTATTTTCAATCCTTAATTCCTAGACTCATGAATCCTAGCTGTGGGAGAAACCGCCATACCAAACATATACGGTCTCTGAAGTGCATTGCTACAGTCCTGCAGAGCACTGTCCCCTAGCTGGTGCTGTAACTAGATCTTCAAAAGTTTGTTCCCCCTTCCTATCAAGGCAGCTATTTCAGGGTGATGGGGTAACACAGTGAGACCAGTAAATTCCATGGCCATCGACCCGCTGCTGCGCACTTCATTTGCTGTGAAGTGAGTTCTTTGATTAGAAGCAATGCTGTGTGGAATACCGTGACAGTGGATAAGGCATTCTGGAAGCCCACAGATGGTAGTTTTGGCAGAGGTATTATATACGAGGAAAGCAAATCCATATCCAGATTCAGTGTCTGTTCCAGTAAGAGTGAAGCACTCTCCCTTCCATGATGGAAGTGATCCAGTGTAATCAACCTGCCATGAGCTAGCTGGCTGATCACCCCCGGGAATGGTGCCGGCTCTCAGTATTGGTCTCTTCTACTGGCAGATTAGGCACTCAGCGTTGGCTGCAGCCAGGTTGGCCGTGGTGGGTGGAAGTCCATGTTACTCAGCCCATGCATAACTTCCATCCCTGCCACCTGGCTGCTATGTTCCTAAACCAATGGGCAAGACAAGGGCTAGGGAAAGAGGCCAACTTTTATCCACAGAATGGGTCATCCCATCCACCTGATTAGCAAAAATCCTCCTCTGCAGAGGTCACCCCTTGGTGAGCATTCACATGGGACACAAATATCGTTACATTGTTTGCCCTCTCAGAGAAGCCTACACCCTAAAAATTTCTTGTCATCAATATTCTAATCGTGTTCCTTCCAAGTCCCTGACTATCCAGCCAAACCATTGGCCACAGCTCATTAATCAATATAGAGTTATGCCTCTGGCCACTTATTTTCCAGACGAAAGAACAGCCAGGTGCACTGCTCAAAGTTCTTCACCACTCTTCTTCAGGGATGTCCTAGAAAGGGCTATAGTGCTACAGCTGTCCACTTTTAGGTGGTGCCTGGATATTGTACAGACCCATCTGTAAACCTGTCCTGAGTTACTCTTCCTCAGTCAACTGGTCATAGGGAACTCTCCATGAGGCCATAGATGCAGGCTGGGAAGGAGTAGGGACTAATATCATTTAGGGCCACGTTATCATACCAGAAAAAAAGAACTAAATCAGCAATAGGATATATATCATATATATAGATATATATGATACATACACATATATAATTATTGATAATACAGGATCAATATGATACTAATATATGATCCTAATAGATATATTGGATATACATAATATATTATAAAAATATAAAATGTATTATATATTATAAAAAATATATAATATATATAAAGAGATGTATTGCAAGCACTCGGCTTATGTGATTCTGAGGGTTGAGTAGGCAAGTTTGAGGTCAAGTAGGCTGGCAGGCTGGGGCTCTGGCAGGACCTGAAGCTACAGTCCCCAGGCAGAATTTCTTCTTTCTCAGGAAAACTTCAGTTCTGTTCTTAAGGCCTTCAACTGGTTAGATCAGGCCCACCACATTAGCCAGGATAATCTCCTTCCATAAAATCAACTGATTGTAGATGTTGATCTTATCTACAAAACACCTTTCCAGCAATACTGGGATTAGTGTTTGATTGAATAATTAACTACCATGGCCTACCTAAGTTGACACATAAAACACCATCACAGTTTGCAAACTGAGAAAGTTATACCTTCTCACAGAGGAATCCAAACATGTACAAAGAGGCAAATCCTTTTTTAAAATGTTTATTTATTAATATTGAGAGAGAGAGAGACAGAGCCCACAAGCAGGGGAGGGGCAGAGAGAGAGAGAGAGAGAGAGAGAGAGAGAGAATCCCAAGCAGGCTCCACGCTCAGCACTGGAGCCTGACATGGGGCTCGATCTCACAACCGTGAGATCATGAGCCCAAGATCATAATCTAGCCAATATCAAGTCAGACAATTAGCTGAGCCATCCAGGCACCCTAAAGGCAAGTCATTTTTAAAAGCAGCTTTATTGAAGTGTAATTGATATACAATACATTGCACATATTTAAAGTGTACCATTTGAAAAGTTTTGACATATGTATACACCATTAAAACTATCACCACAATCAAGATATCAAACATTCCTATGACACCCAAAAGTCTTAAAACTTTTATAAAAAAGTTCTCTTGACCCTCTGGAACCCTCTCTCTCCTTTCCTTGATTCCCTCCAGCCCCAGGCAACAACTGATCTACTTTTTTTGTTTTGTTTTGTTTAGTTTCTTCCACTCAACATAATTATTTTGAGATTTATCCATGCTGTTCTTCGGTGTAGCATAGTTTATACTTTTTTACTACTCAGTAATTGAGTAGTCCTACCATATAGATATACCAAAGTGTATTTATCCAGCCTCCAATTCAGGAACATTTAAGGTTCCATTTTGGCAATTATGAATAAAACCATTATAAACATTTGCATACAGGTTTTTGTGTTAACGTAGGTTTTAATTTTATTTGGATAAGTAAGTAACTAGGAGTAGGATTGCTGGATTTTATGGTAAGCATATGTTTAACCTTAAAAGAAACTGCGAACTATTTTCCAGAGGGACCACACCATTTTACATTCCCACCAGCAGTGTGTAAGATTTTCAGTTGCTCCCTATCCTGTTAGCACTTGCTATTGGCATTTTTTCTTTTTATATTTAACTTTTCAAAAGGCATGTAGCAGTATCTCATGGTGGTTTTAACGTACATTTCCCTAATAATGTTGATGTTACATATATATCATGTGATTGTTACATATATATCTTTGCTCATCTTTTTATTGGGTTGTTTGCTTTCTCATTGTTGAGTTTTAAGAATTCCTTCTATGCTCTGGATATGAGTCTGTTATTAAATATATGATTTGCAAATATTGTCTGTCAGTCTGTGCCTTGTCCTTTCATTCTCTTGTCTTTTACAAAGTAAACATGAAGTCTAATTCATTTCTTTTTTGCATTGTGCTTTTGGTGTATCTAAGAACACTTTGATAACCCAAGGTAACAAAGGTTTCCTCCTACTTTTTTCTAAAAGTTTTAAAGTTTTACATTTTAAGTTTAGATCTATCATCTAACATTTGGAGTTAATTTTTGTGTATGATGTGAGGTATGGATCATGGTTTGCTTCTTCTCTCTTCTCTCCCCTCACTTCCCCTTTGCATATTGTCATGCCTTCCAATTGTTTCAACATCATTTTTGAAAAGACTCTCTATTTCCTGTTCAATTGCCTTTGTATCTTTGTAAAAATTCAATTGGTCGTATTTGTGTGTTTCTGGACTAACTGTTCCAACAATCTGTGTGTCTTTCTTTTTGCCAATACCATACTATAGCTTTATAGTAAGTCTTGAATTTGGGTAACGTGAATCTTCCAAGTTTATTCTTTTATTTTTTTCAAAATGATTTTGGCTATTCTAGTGTCTTCGCCTTTGCATATAAATTTAAGAATTGTCTTATTAATGTTTATAAAATATCTTTCTGGGATTTTGGGTTGGATTGTTTTGAATTTATAAATCAACTTGGAGACAATTGACAGCTTAACATAATTGAGTCTACTGAGCCATGATCATAGTCTTTCTCTCTCTTTTGTCTTGATCTTTTTCTATGTTCTGCACGTATTTTGTTAGGCTTATATCTAAGTATTTCCTTTTTCTGTGCTATTATAATAGTATTGTTTTTAAACATTTATGTTTCCAATTGTTCAATGTTATATAGAAATGTGATTGATTTTTGTGTATTGACTTTGTGTCCTGTGACTTTGCTAAACTCACTTTTAAGTTCTAGGATCTTCTTTGTATATTCCATTGCATTTTCTATTTTCTGTGAATGGAAACAGTTTTATTTTTTCCTTTCCTTTCTGTATGTTTTTTTTTTTCTTTTCTGCATTTGCTAGGACTTCTAGTATACATTGAGTAAGAGCAGTAAGAGTGAACATTTTGGCTGCTTCTGGATCTTAGAAAGTATTCGATATTCAATCTTTTACCATAAAGCATGATATTAACTATAGGATATTTTGTTTTGTTTTTACAGATGAACTTTATCAGGTTAAAGAATTTCCCTTTTATTCCTAGTTTCTAAGAGTTTTTGTCTTTAAAAAATATCCATTTATTTATTTTTAGACAGAGAGAGAGAATCCCAAGCAGGCACCACACCTTCAGCGCAGAGCCTGACATGGGGCTTGATCTCAGGTCATGAGATCATAACCTGAGCAGAAATCCATAGTAAACAGTTTAACTCACTGAGCCAGCCAGACACCTGTCTGAGAGTTTTTTCTCTTTTATAAATGTTGAAATTTGCCAAATGCTTTTTCCACACCTGTTGAGATAATCATATGGTTTTTCTTTTTTACTCTATTAATATGGGAAATTACATTGATTGATTTTTTAGTGTTAAACCAAACTTGAATTACCAGATAGAACACATACTGCTTGGTCATGATGATTATCTTTTTTATACACTGTTGAATTTTACTTGCTAAAATTTTGTTAAGAAGTTCTGCGCTTATGGGGTGCCTGGCTGGCTCAGCCAGAAGAACATGCAACCCCTGATCTTGGGGTTGTGAATTCAAGCCCCATGTTTGGTGTACAGATTACTTAAAAAAATAAAATCTTTTTTAAAAAGAAGTTTTGCACTTATTTTCAGGAGGAGTATTGGCCTGTAGTTTTCTTTCCTTGTAATGTCTTCACTTGGTTTTGTCATCAGAATCATGTTAGAGTTAGGAACTATTTCCTCCTCTTTAATTTTCTGCAAATGTTTGTGCAGAATAGATATTATTTCTTTCTTAAATGCTCGATAGAATTCATCCGTGAATCCATCATTGTCTTGAATTTTCTTGTACATAGGTTTTAAACTGCAAATTCAATTTCTTTCTTTTAAGTTTATTTATTTATTTATTTTCAGAGCCGGTGGGGGGGGGGAGAGAGAGAGAGAGAGAGAGAGAGAGAGAGAGAGAATGAGCAGGGGAGGGGCAGAGAGAGAGGGAGAGAGAATCTGAAGCAGGCTCCACATAGTCAGCACAGAGCCCGATGTGGGGCTTGAACCCACTAACCATGAGATCATGACCTGAGCAGAAATCAAGAAGAGTCAGTTGCTTATCTGACTGAGCTACCCAGGCGCCCCGATCATTTTATTTTCATAGAATCTGTATAGAAATGTCATTTTTCAGCCCTACTGTTGGTAATTTTTGTTTTCTCTCTTTTTTCTTGATTAGTTTGGCTGGAAGTTTATTAACATTATTGATCTTATCAAGAAACCAGATTTTGGAGGCACGTGGGTGGCTCAGTCAGTTAAGTCTGACTCTTGATTTCAGCTCAGGTCATGATCTCATGGTTTGGGAGATTGAGCCCCACATCAGGCTCTGTGCTGACAGTGTGGAGCCTGCTTGGGATTCTTCTCTCTCTCTTTCTGCCCCTTTCCTGCTTATGTGCTTTCTCTCTCTCTCTCTCAAAATAAATAAATAAACTTCAAAAAAAGAAAGAAATCAGATTTTGTTAGCATTTATTTTTCTCAATTTTTATGTTTTCTATTTCATTTATTTCAGCTTCAATCTTTCTTACTTTCTTTTTTCTGCTTACTTTGTGATCAATTTGCTCTTCTTAGTTTTGTGGAAACTGAGGTTATTGTTTGGGATCTTTCTCCTTTTCTCATATAGGCATTTAGTGCTATGCATTTTCCTCTAAGCTTTATCTGCATCCACAAATTTTGATAGGTTGTGTTTTGATTTTCATTCAGTTAAAATTACTTTCTAATTTCTTTTTTGTTTTTCTTTGACCCATGTATTATTTAAAGTAAATTAGGGGCACCTGGGTTGCTCAGTTGGGTAAGCGTCTGACTCATGATTTTGGCTCAGGTCATGATCTCAAGGTTTGTGAGTTCAAGCCCTGCTCTTGGGACTCTCTCTCTCTCCCCCTCTCTGCCCTGCCCTGTTCTCTTTGTGTCTCTCAAACTAAAGAAATAGTCATTTAATCAATCAATCAATCAATCAATCAATAACATTACTGAGTTTCCAAATATTTGGGGATTTTCAGGTTATCTTTATGTTATTGACTTCTTACTTAATTCTATTGTAGTTAGAGAATATATTTTTATGGTTTGAATTCTTTAAAATTTATTTCGATTTGTTTTATTGCCTGGAATATGGTCTATCATGGTAAATTTTCAATATGCATTGAAAAATAATGCATATTCTGCTGTTATTGGGCATTGGGCCAATTTGATCAATATAGTCTTCTCTATCTTTACTGGTCTCTGTCCACTCATTCTCTAAATTATTGATAGAGGAGTTTAGAAAATTCCAACTATTATTATGGACTTTTCTATTTTTCCTTAAATTTCTAGCATTTTTTGTTTTATATATTTTGAAGCTCTTCATAAATGTTTAAGATTATTATATCCTTTTGATTGACTGACTTATTTATCATTATGAAATGATTCTCTTTATCCCTGGTAATAAATAGTCTTTGCTCTGAAATCGATTGAACCTTCAGCTTTCTTTTGATTAGAATTGGCATAATATATCTTACCCTCACCCTTTTTGTTTTAACCTGTGTTTTTATATTTAAGTGGCTTTCTTGTAAGCAGCATATAGGTGGGTCTTACTTTCCTCCTTTTTTTAAATTGAGATATAATTTGTAAGTAACATTGTGTCAGTTTAAAGTACACAACATGTTGATTTGAAACATTTATATATTGCAATATGCTTACCACCATAGCTTAGCTCTAACACCTCTATGATGTCATATAATTATTTCTTTTTTTTGTGGTGAGGACGAGTAAGATCTAGTCTCTTAGAAACTTTGAGGTTTATAATACAGTATTGTTGACTATAATCACTCTGCTATGCATTAGATCCCCAAAACTTATTTATCTTCTATTTGCATTAATATTTTTATTTGCTAATTATGGCAACCCTCAGCGGAGAGAAACTGAGCTCTCCTGTCGACAGCTAGCACTGACTCCTCATCTATGTGAGTGAGACGTTTGGGAAGCCCCAGTCACACCTTCAGATGACTACAGTCCTTGCCAATATCTTGACTGCAACCTCATGAGAGAACTTGAATCAGAACCAACTAGCTAAACCATACCAGATTTCCTTATTCTTAGATACCGTGTGAAGTAGTAAACATTTATTATTGTCTTAAGCCACTAAAATTTGGAGTAATTTGTTTCACAGTGATAGATAAGTAATACAGGTGCATATATATTTGTGCAGAGAAAAGTTTGAATAAACTTTAATCCTTTGGGAGTAGGAATTGGCTTTGGTCAGCTGGAGTATAAGGCAATTTTAATCTTATCTATACTTTTTTAATGTTTTATTTATTTTTGAGAGAGAGAGCACTAGCAGGGGAGGGGCAGAGAGAGAGAGAGAGAGAGAGAGAGAGAGAGAGAGGGACAGAGGATCCAAAGTGGGCTCTGCACTGACGCCGAGAGCCAGATGCAGGGCTCAAACTCACAAACTGGGAGATCAGACCTGAGCCGAAGTTGGATGCTCAAGTGACTGAGCCACCCAGGCGCCCTTTATCTATAATTTGTAATAAGGAGAATGTAGGATGGAAAAATATGTGCTTTGTAAATATTAATTAAAAGAATCTCTATTAAGCAATAATAAGTGTTGGTGAGGATGTGGAGAAAAAGGAACGCTTGTGTACTGTTGGTGGAAATGTCAATTGGTGCAGCCACTGTGGAAAACAATATGAAGATTCCTCAAAAAATTAAAATTAGAAATACTATGTGATCCACGGGGTGCCTAGATGGCTCCGTTGGTTAAGTGTCAGATTTCAGCTCAGATCATGACCTCATGGTTTGTGAGTTCGAGCCCTGAGTCAGGCTCTGTGCTGACAGCTCAGAGCCTGGAGCCTGCTTTGGATTCTGTGTCTCCCTCTCTCTCTGCCCCTCCCCTGCTCACACGCTGTCTGTCTCTCAAAAATAAACATTAAAAGAAAAGAAATATTATGTGATCCGGTAATTCTACTACTGAGCATACCCAAAGAAAAGGAAAACACTAATTCGAAAATATTTATGCACCTCTATGTTTATTGCAGCATTATTTACAATAGCCAAGGTATGGTAGCAATCCATTGTCCATTGGATAAGGTGAATGGATAAGGAAGATTATATACATATATATCCATGCTAAGTGAAAGAGGCCAGACACAAAAGGTCAAATAAAACCTTTAATAATACTAGTAAGATAAATACTTATTGTTTTGGGCCACTAAGGCCTGGGGGGCATTTGTTACACAGCAATTGACCGCTAATGCGGTGGCTTAGTAAGAATTAATATGAATAAGGGAATGTTTGTGAAATGTCTAACACATAGAAGGCCACCATAACAAATGGTGGCTAGTATGACTGGGAAAAATGTCCTCCAGTTCCAGAGATTATCTCTTGTAGGCATCCAGGGATGAGAAGAAGAGTGGGGCCAGGGCTGCAGCCTTTACCCCAGCTGGACGTAGCCCCCCGCCAGCCCCAGTCACTCTCTGCCTTCCCTCATCCTTTATCGATATCTACCTCCTGTTTAGGGTACTATCACATTGTCTGTTGAATAGAGTTACATAAATACAGTTATACAATATGTAACTAGTATTAACTAATAGTTATCTATATAACTGATATATATTCATTATATAAATAGTATTTATATACTATTATATTTAGTATTTATATGGCTGGAGGGCAAAGCCTTGTCTTGTTTACTTCTGCACGTCCAACACAGTGTCTGCACACAACAGACACTCCATTTGTGAAAAGACCAAATGAAGAATAACATGGGAAATAGCTATTCAATGAAAAAGAATGACCCACATATATTGACCCAGCTCACTTCTGGGAACCTATCAGAAAGTGGGTGTAGGGAGAAAGCCATATATCCAAAGATGATTATTGCAACATTGCTTGTAATGGCCAAGAAGGAAAACTTGGAAACAACCAGGGGAGTGGGTGAATAAATTCTGTTACATCCAGACTCTGGAATGTTATGCAGCAATTCAGAAAGGTTGAGTTGAGGGGGGTCTGGCCACTGACTTGATGTCAGGTGACATGAGCTAGTGGCAGAGACGTGCTTATGGCTTGGTCTTATGTCATCACACAAACATGGCCAAAGCACCCTCTAAATAGGATATGTGTGTTTGGACACAGCTATGTGAGGGTGGAGTTGAGGGTCGAGGCCTATGTCCAAACTGCTGATATTGAGGAAAGTTGGGAAGAGATTAGTTACTTTTTTAAGTATATGATTGTCTCACTAGATGTAATAAACATGAGCTACTTTTGTCATTTTAAAGAGTTTAGTAAAATTCTGAAGGAAACCAATGGAAAACTTGGACCTAGTTTGTCTGTCTCTCCGTTGCCTGGAGGTGGGTCCTGGATCAGTGAGTTAAGTGTGGGACTACTTCACCCTCAATTCTGAGGCCACCACTCTCGTGCCTTTGTGATTAAACCAGGGGGAGAGTTGCCCATCTCTCACCGGAAACCCCTTTTTAGCCTCAAAGCCAACATCTTCTGGCAGAGAAAGACTAATGAGAGGAGGGACTACCTTTCGCCCACCCCACACCTGGCCTGGGAGTGAACTTTTCCTGTAGTCTAGGAAGAGGTCTCCTTCCTGTTCAGAGGAAAAATGTCTGTGGCTACCGCTCCCTTCACAAGGGAAGGGAGAATGGTCAGTGTTTCTCTAACCTGATTTTGTGCACGGTCTTTTTAAAGGGAAAAAATTCCCAGCACTCCCAGTGTTGACTAATTTCCTTATAATATTACTTAATATGTATAAGCATAAAATGCTCTTATGTGACCATGAAACCAAAAGCAAATTGGCAAATTAAATACCAACAAAATTACAAAACCTATAAAATTCAAATGAATGACACTAATGCAATTTGTTTTCTCTCTGTATCTAAGTTACACTTGCTGCCAGAAACATGTGTCCGCCAACCACAGCCACAGGGTCTTCGAACTAGCATGTGGTACTGGGCTGGGCCAGGAGGGTCCCTCGTCTCCCCCCCCCCCCAACTTGGCTTGGTGTGAACACTTACACACCCTCCCTTCTCACAAGGCTTCTTGGTTCCTTTGACTTTCCTGTGGTATGAATGCCTTTTCTTCTCATTGACTCTGAAGAATTAAAGTAGCCAAAGCTACCAGAGACATTAAAATGGGGAGGCAGCTCTTAGTTTTAAAGTGGACACCCAGCGTTCATTAAAAAAAGAAAGTTATCATTGCCACAATATGGATGGGCCTTGAGGGTACTGTTGTACCCATTACTGTCTCAGTTACATGTGGAATTTAAAAGCATCAAACTCCTAGAACAGGGAATAGAAGGGTGGTGGCCAGGGGCTGGAGGGTGGGGGGAATGGGAGATGTTAATCGGAAGCTACAAACTGTGGGTTATAAGATGAGTGAGTTCCAGGGATCCGATGTGCAGCATGGAAACTATATATGGTTGACAATACTGTGTACTTGGAAGTTGCTATGGGAGTAGAGATTTCATGTTGCTGCCGCCACCACCACAACAAATGGTAATTGTGTGAGGTGACGAGTGTATTAACTAAGCTCATGGTGGGAAACATTTCACACTGAATACATAAAACAAATCATCCCATGTTACATTGTCACAAAGTTACTTATACAATGTTATATGTTAAATCTACACCATGTTTAATGTCAAGAGTATCTCCCTAAAGCTGGAAAAAAGTGATCAAATGAAAACAAAGGAAAAAATTATTCTAGTGAATTCTTGTAACCTCAAGAACACTTGAGCTAAACCGGTCTAGGGGAAGGGGGGGGCAGACTCAGAGGCCGTGGAGCCCAACTTCTGATCTGCTCCTCAGCAGTCATGTGTCCTTGGGCAATCTTGCTGAGTCTCAGTTTCTTCATCTGCAAAATAGAGCTAATAATGCTTACTCCTCAGGGTTCCTACGAGGACGTAAATAAATGAGTGTATATGAAAGTGCTTGACAAATTAGCAAGAACAAAAGAAGTATCAACTATTATTCTTAGTGGTGGGACACACTGCTTTGAAGTCACCTGGTGATCTGGCCAGGTCCCTAATGGTTGCCTCAGTTCTCTCATCAATAAAGTGGGGATTAAAAACTACTACCTCATCGAGTAAGTAATGATATAGGCAAAAGCACTCTATTAATTCAGGAGATGTTTGGGGAGAACCTGTTTGTACCAGACACATTGTTCTTCTTCCCATCTCTGGGCCTCATTTTGCATCCAGAAATTGTGATGTTTGGACTGAATGCTCTTTGTTTTTTAATATTATTTTATTATTTTTTTGAGAGAGAAGGCACAAGTGAGCGAGGGGCAGAGAGAGAGAGAGAGAGAGAGAGAGAGAGAGAGAGAAGAGGGGCTCACCTGGAGTGGGGCTTGAGCTCATCAGACAAATCCACAAACTCAGAGATCATGACCAGAGCCGAAGTCAGATGCTCAACTGACTGAGCAATCCAGGTGCCCTGAATGCTCTTTGATCCTTCCACTCTGGCCTTAGGCTTTGGGTCTCTATCTCCAGTTAAAACTCACTCCCTCCCTCCCTCACTCAATCAATCAATACAAACTTACTGATCATCAACCAAGTGCCCCATGCTGTGAAAACTACAAAGAAGTGGAAATCAAATCAACATTTACCAAGCACCTACTTCATACTTTTATCATCTCTGAGCATAATTAGAATGCCCCGTTTTTAAAAGAAAGGTTGTAAAGCAAACTTGCTCCATACCCAGTACAACGTTTTATGCACAGAATAAATGCAGTTGAACGGGCACGGAGAAGCAGCACCATCTTCTGGCTTAAGTGGGTAATGCTGCACTGCTGCAGGGTCGGAGAGCTAATTCTCCTAGGTGCAACAAGAGGCTGTGTGTGTGTGTGTGTGTGTGTGTGTGTGTGTGGCGCGCGCGCGGGCGCGCGCTTGCGTGTTAGTTATCTCTCTGCTTTTCTAAATTTGCAATCCTCCACCATTAGACTTTTAGCCTGAGGATGGTTGAGGCATCCTGGCCTCTGGAATTGAGAGGGTTGCTTTGAAGAAATCTAATCTAAATCATCCCCAGCATCCCCCATTGCAAATAGGGGAATCAGGCTCAGAGAGGTGAAGGACTGGCTCAATGTCACCCTGAAAGGTAGTGGCAGTGGTAAGACTGGAACCAGTGCTCCTGACTCTTTATTCAGGATTTTTCCCAGAACCCCAGCCAGAGACTACTTTTCTCCTGAGGTCTGTAATTTTTTTTTTTTTTAAGCCACAATCTCTTTGAAGTGCAAGTGCAACTTGAAAAAAGTCATTTGGCTGTTGATGGTTGCACCAGGGAACAAGGGTGGGGAGTTGAGGGAAATACCATTTATTAAACACACTATGTGCTATCTTAAACTCCATCATCTGTACAGTGGAGATGATAATTGCAGCTGTTTCAAAGGGTCATTATAAATAAAGTAATATAAATAGAATAATATATATATAATGCTATCATATGTAAAATTGCTGGAATAAAAAAGCGTTCCATAAGTTTTAGGTTTAGGTAGATTTTCTAGGATGCAGTGAAGTTACTTATAAACAGTTTGATTGGTTTAGATCTTGCTTTTATGAGGCAGGTCTGGAGGAGTGGTCCACCTAGGACTAAGTGTTTTCTACTATGGAGGCATGAGCTTCTTGAATATTCTACTCAATGCCCTGCAGGTATGAGTTTTTATAGTCTGGCTGGTGGCAGCAGACTTCATTTCTGGCCCCGTGAGAGTGCAGGGCGCTGCTCTTTCCCCCTTTCACAGGGTTATTTCCCTGGCCTCAGGTAATTTCCTCACATGCATGTGCTGATCAGTCCTCCTAGAGGGGCCCTTTACATGTCTGTCTCCTCCACACTCTGTCCTGTCTCCTCCACACTCTGTCCTGAGAGCTTTACCTACCTTGGTCTCCCCAGACTCTCAGTTATGTCTCCTCAACTCAAGGCTTCCCCAGGCTTCATCTGGGTACCCACCCCCCTAATGTACACTGACATCTGGAAACTTTCTAGGCAGTAAGCCAGGGTGATCTTAGTCCTCACATCATTTATTTTTCCGGTCTTTTGGGATCACAGTCCTTCATTACCCACCCAGTGTCCAGAGCCTTGCTTGGTTATTTTGGTTGCTTCAGGTAGGAAGATACATTGGACCCCTGTTACTTCATCTTGGGCAGAAGCATATGTCTATCAGTTAGATCTTGCTGCATAACAAACCACCTCAAATGTGGTGGCTTACAACAGCCATTTATTCATTCATGTTTTGGCAGGTTGGCAGTTGGGGCCCAGGCAGTTCTGCAGGTCTTGGCTGGGCTAACCCTGGGGTCTGTAGTCAGTTGTGGGTCAGCTACATGGCTCTCCTTCCTGGGCATTTACTGGCTACTGGCCAGGGTGATGGGGACAACTGGGCCATGTGTCTGTCATCATCAGGCAGGCTAGCCTGGGATTGTTCATATAGCAGCTGGGTTCCAAGAGCACAAGAGAGCAAACCCCCGTGATGAGCAACCTTCAGGTCTATTCTAACATTACCTTTGCTACTGTCCCATTGGCCAAAGCATGTCGCGAACTCAGATTCAAGGAGCTGAGAAATAGTCTCTTGATGAGAAGAGGTACAAGGTCACAGTGTAAGGGCATAAAAATGGGAAGGCAAGAATGTGTAACCATTTTTAAGGACTAGTCTTCACAGCTGTTATTATTTCAATTTTATTATACCGAGCCAGAAGATAGATCTTATCATCATGTTACAGACAAGAAAACTGGGGCTCAGAAAGGCCGAGAGACTTGAGTAAGATCTCACAACTAGTTAAAGGCAGAGTCAGGATTTAAATCAGTATCTGTCTGACTGAACCTTTGCTCTAGTCACTGCCCTGTGTGCTTGGGGTGGTGTCTGCTTGTGTGTGCATGTGTGCATGAGTGCATGTGTGCGTGTGTGATTCTGATTAGGTATATCTGTATTCAGCACCATTAAGTGTCCATCCCCACTTGGTCCCTGTTGCTTCTGGAGCTGCCCATGCAGCTTCCTGACACTCTCTTGCCATCCTCCCCCACAAAAGAAAGGCCCTGGCCCAGGGCCCCTCCTCTTGGGCCCCATAAGGGTGACAGATGCTCAGAAGGAGACATCTATTTGTTAGTGTCTATGTGTAGGGGAGCTTGCAAGGGATGATGACCTCTGTCCCCATCCAACTTGTTTCTTGGTTTGTTGGTGAGTCCCTTCCTTTCTGTGCTCCTCCGAAAGCATACCTGCCTCCATGGTCTTCCATGTCCCCATTCCTCATTCAGGTCAAAGACAGGTGGGTCCTTGAAAGGCCCATGTTGATCACACCACTCTACTGTCTTTTGTCTTCAGTGGCTTCTGATTGGTTTTGTTAGATAAAAGCTAAATTCATTTTCATGGCACTCAAGCCCCATATGATCTCATCCTAACCTACTTTCCCATCCTATTTCTTACCACACATGTTCACTTGCTCCATAATTTAGCCAAGGACACCATGGCTTTGTCTCCCCTGGGCTTGGTCCCTGGATCATCCTTCACCATCCGCACATAACCAACTCCTACTCCCTTATAGCGCCTCCCTCTTTTGCTTTGATTTGTGTGTTGTGTCTGATAACTCCATTCAGGGTGCACCTTCCTGAGAGAACAGACCTTGTCTCATCTGTGTTTGACCAATCACAGAGCCTGCTGTGGTGTCCAGTACCCAACTGATGTTTCTAGAAGTGCTCTGGAGAAAGTTTGAAATATACCAACTTACTCTCTACCCTGGGGAGGTCCTGCTGTCGACTTCTGTGTACTCACAGTAAATTTCCCTTTTCTGCCCAAGAGAGTTTGGATGAGTTCCCATTACTGGAAGTCAAGAGAATCTTGGTTAAGATAGGGAAGACGTGTGGTATTGTAGATTTCCCGGATAATATTTATTAGAGTCTTGGAAACCTTAGTCGCAGGGATAATTTTTCAATGGTGAAAACCTTGTGGGGCAGAGGCAGTGAAGAAGACAAGGTACTATTTGGGGATTAGAAGGGTGTCCTTTGCTGCTTCTCAGATCCTGGTCGAATCTGCCGAGTGAAGTTTGGGAGCTCATTGGCGTCCAAAGCCATGTGTACTGTCCGTGGTCCTGAACTGCCATCACTGATCTTTAGGATATGACTTTCTTCTAACCCAGAGAACACTAGTGACTCCTGTGGGACATCTCTCAGAGATCCTGAAATAAGTAAGGAATAAAAAAGTGGAGAAAAATAAGAGATGAGGGAGAGAGATTGAAAGAGAGAGAGAGAGGGAGAGAGAAAACACAGAGACTGTTAGAAGGGCACAGGCCTAAAACAGTGCCAAAGGGTTCTTTGGTTTTGAAATATTTATTTCTACCATGAAAGAAATCACTTTCGACCTAGACTGTGGCCAAAATACTGAAAAGCTGAAGAATATGGAGAAATTTGTACCCCAAGCTAAGCAAATGTGGTTAAGTATGAATAAGATTGGGAGAATAATATCAAGATGGTTCAAGTGAAATAATATCAGTTATTATGCTAAAGAGCCCATAGTTTTTATCTCCTTATTATTAAATTGAAGCCATATAAAAAGTTTACATTATGTAATATGTATATTTATAATTATCATGTGACATATGTTATATGCACATCATATAATACATTTTGTAATATATAATATATCGTGCATAAAATATTTTTGATATACACTTAGAATCATATAATATTACATGTAAGATAATAATGTTCCCTATCATATATTTGCTACAGAATTGAGCCATGTGGAACACTTTAAAGACGAAAGCAACAAACTATCCAGCTGTATGACTCAGAAATAACATAGGGATTTCATCAAATCTAGGTTTTGATTCTAAGACAAATCATTTTTTACATCACTAAAAAATGCTGCCAATTAAACCACGACACAATGCTTTTTATCACTTAGAATTTTTATTGAAAGAATTCTTTTAGACTTACTGAAACATACATTTTATAATATATTATTCTTGTGCAAACATAAAAAGACAAATTGAAGTGAAATAAATTGGACGATATATTCCTAAACCATTTCACATTTATATAGATTAACTCTTTTGAATCACTTCTTGACCCTACATCACCGTGTGTGTGTGTGTGTGTGTGTGTGTGTGTGTGTAAACACAATATAACCCTCTGTACACCAAAAGTAAGGGTGATGGAGAATTGCATTTCTTAAAAGAGTGCTCAGCTATCATCTCTGGACTTTTCCTTCAAAGAACTGATACCCAGGTGTGAAATTCTGATGCTGGCATTTTCTTGATCTTACCAGAAGATGTCAGCAAAAACAACTACTTCACTACTGGCATCTGGACAATAGCCTTTGCAGGAGCTCATTAGATTTCAAATTTGTTTACATGAGAAAAAAATAAATCTGCATTTTAGAATGGATGAAAACAAACTCTGACAGACATTATTTCAAATCTCTCCCCATACTCACATACAAAAAGAAGAATGAATAAGAAAAAGAAAGTTTTAGATAAAGTTAGATTGAAATAGGGGCACCTGTATGGCTCAGTTGTTTGAATGTTCGACTCTTGATTTTGGCTCAGGTTATGATCCCAGGGTTGTGGGATCAAGTCCCACGTTGGGTTCTGCGCTGAGCATGGAGCCTATTTGAGATTCTCTTTCTCTCTCCCCCTGCCCCTCTCCCCACCCCTGCTCTCCAAAATTAAAGATAAAGTATTTAAGGGTGCCTGGATGGCTCAGTTGGTTAAGCATCTGACTCTTGGTCTAGGCTCAGGTCATGATCTCATGGTTCATGAGTTTGAACACTGCATCAGGCTCTGTACTGACAGTGTGGAGCCTGCTTGAGATTCTCTCTCTCTCTCTCTCTCTCTCTCTCTCTCCCCCTCCTACATTGTCTCTCTCTCTCTCTCTCTCTCAAAGTAAATAAACTTTAAAAAAAAGAAAATATTTTTTAAAAAAGCTAGACCAAAATAATTTTGTAAAAGTTGATCCCCATTCTGTATTTTATCAACACATAAGCTTAATTTTAATTAAATTCAACAGAAGGGAAAGAAATTGAAATAGATCTGAAGGAAATGCTGTACTTTAAATATTTTTTCTACCACAGGAGATATTAATTACTAAAAAATCTCCCCAAGGTTAAGGCAAAATGATTATGAAAGCCATAAAACCACAAAGAGGTTAGAGTCATTGATTTTTCAAACCTCACATTTCAATTTGAGACAATATTGATTGATTCTTTCCTATAAAAGGTGCCATGGTTAGTGCAATTACACTTCTTCTCTAGCAACCTCCTAATTTTGTTACTTCTGTTGCTTTTCCTTTCGTCAGGGTTTATAGTATTCATATTCTGTTCTGTAATTATAATTTCCAGATTATACAATTAAATATATCTAAAGCTGACTGTCCAGTCTTTTTACACTGGCTTCTCCATTCCTATGTTCTTTTGATTTTGTAATTATTTCTTTTCAAAGTAATGCATGCACATAGTTTAAAAAGTCAAGTTTTATCACTTGGCTCTATATGAAAGATGGCATTTCTCTGCTCCATGTCCTTACCCATCCAAATCTCTGTGCTCTGAGGGAGTAATCCCCGTCTTCTACAATATTCATATTTATGAAATTCAAAATAATTATGAACTGAATCAGTTGCCGGAGTCACAATATTACAAATGACTGCTGGCTCTCCCAAGTTCTTGTAGGAGAAAAAGCGCAACTATTTATCTATGAGTTTTTATATCTACTTAATAGACTTTGTAGCTTTGGGATACCGTCTGGTATAATAATATTTTAAGTAAATAATTGTCCGTAACTATTAAGTGATTTTTTGAAAATAAAACTGAAACATCTCCAAAAGTACAATCTAAGAAATTAGTACTCACACTACTAATGTCATTAATTTTATGGATTCATTCTTTAGCTTAAAAAAATAATAATTAGACATTACAATTGAATAATTTTAAATTATTCAAATTAAGTAAAACATTATGAACTAAAATTTGTATTTATCAACCAAGCATATTACACCTTGCAGTTTACATTGTTTCACTATTTTATATTTTAATCACAAATAAAAATTCCAAGTGGTTGCATGAAATGATAATTAAGGTAACTCAAATTCTGTTTGTTTGCTTTTATAATTACTATGATTGCATTGTTTACTTTAATATATTGTTTAATAGCAGGGATATGTGGTAACACAATATTGGAGGCATGAACTGTACTTAAAATGAACTTGAACAATGATTCTGAACCAATAGAAATTTACTCTCGAAACAGTTGCATATAACTGACCCCATGTGTGCTGGAGACCATCTGTACAACTGGGAACTCCTCAACCTAATTTTCATGTAAGATAAAATGTTCACTAAAAGATAAATAATCAAAATGTGTTAATTTGAAGCCTGAAAATATGTTATTAAAGCTCAACAGTAACTTAAAATTTTATTTATAAATTAGACACATAAAAGATTTTTGTTTGGTGGGGAGAGGAGTGTTTTATCACTGAGATTATCTAGAATTGCTAGTACATAGTGACAGTGAAAACTAGACTGACTTTTAGTAAGCTATATTATTGTTTTTAAGTTCCCTGCAGAGAATTATTGCTGCCCCTTATTACTTGTGCTTGGGGGCAGACTGCTCTCACCATCTTGCTTTTGGTATGCCACTGGTTCAGTGTTTCTATTACCAAGATAATGTAATTACTATTGATAGGCAAGGCATACACTGTACTATAATTACATTTCAACTTTTTTTATTTCCTGGAGTTGATGATTGCCTCCTTTTTGTTTACTTAGGTTTCTGTACACGAATTCATTCTGAAAATTTTCATCAGAACTGAAAATCTTCTTTCAGCTTATGTCCAGACACACCAAATGAGCTATGCATTCCACTTTTCTCTGGATACCAATCTTCCAGGACCTCTATGTACTCTTACTACACTTACTACAAACTGGACAAGTTACTTCTAAGACCTGTTGCACATCTGTCTTCTTGGCAGTTCTATTCAATATCACTCAGAAAGTTTACATTATTTTACTCTTGCATTAATCCTCATGTTGTTTGGATACCATGTTTTCCTCTTTCTTGTTTAATCTTTTCATGATGGTATTAGAAAGCACATCTTTCAGTAGCTTTTGGAGAAAGTATACGTAGGGGTAAATTTTAAAAATGTGACATATTTAAAATGTCTTTATCCTCCCAGCTTTTCTATTTTTTAATTTTAATTTTAAGCTACATATAGGAAAGTTGACTTTTTTTTGGCATACAGTTCTATGAATTGTAACACATGTGTTGATTCATGGAACACCACAGGATATAGAACAGTTTCATCATCTCAAAAAATTCCCTGATATTACACCTTATAGTTACACTATCTCCCAGCTCCTGATGACCACTGACATATTCTTTATCACTACACTTCTGTCTTTTTCAGAATATTATGTAAATAGAATCACATAGTATGTAATCTTTTGAGACTGGCTTCTTTTACTCAACATAGTGCCTTTGAGATCATCAAAGTAGTTGCATATCAGTAGTTCATACTCACTGAGCAGTATTCTATTGTATGGATGTACTGTGTATGTTTATCTATTCACCCACTGAGGGACATTCGAGTTGTTTCTGGCTCTTTTATTCCAAATAAAGTTGTTATAAATCTTCATTTATAGATTTTTGTATGAATAGATTTAAAAATTTTTCTAAGGTCAATAGTTAGGGGTGGAATTACCAAGTTATATGGTAAGTGTATGCTTAATTTATAAGACTGCCAAACTGTTACTCAGAGTGGCAATATAATTTTGTAATCCCATCAGCAATGTTTGAGCTCCACATCCTTGTCAACACTTGAGATTATCAATATGAATATGTTTTTATTTTAGTCTTTCTAATAGGTGGGTAGTAGTGTCTCACTGTGATTTATTTTGCATTTCCTTAATGGTTAATGATGCTGAGCATCTTTTCCTGTGCTTACTGGCCATCTGTAAATCCTCTTTGGTGAAATGTCTTTTGCTCATCTTAAACATGGATTGTTTGTTTTTGCTGCTGGGTTTTGTAAGTTTGTTATATATACTATGAATCTTTGGTTGGATATGTGATTTATAAGTATTATATCCCAGTGTGAGATAGTCTTTTCATTTTCTTACCAGTGTCTTTCATAGGGCAAAATTTTAGTTTAGTTTTTTTTTTTATTTGAGAGAGACAGAGAGTGCAAGCAGGGTAGAGGTGCAGATGGAGAGAGAGAGAGAGAGAGAGAGAGAGAGAGAGAGAGAGAATCTTAATCCAATATGGGGTTTGATCCCTTATATGATCCTGGGATCATGACCTAAGCCAAAATCCAGAGTTGGACACTTAACTGATTGAGCCACCCAGGTACCCCAAAAGCTTAGTTTTGATAAAGTTCAACCTACAGGTTTTTTTCTTATATGGATCATGGTTTTGTTACCATGTATAAAAACTTTGTTTAATTCCAGGTCACAAAGATTTTCTTCTATGTTTCCTTCTAAAATATTTATAAATTTGTATTTATATTTAGAAATCATTTTGAATATGTTTCTGTATAAATTGTGAAGTTTAGGGCTAAGTTTATCTACCTCTGTATGTATGTCTAATTGTTCCAACACCATTTGTTGAAAAGAATATCCTTTCCCACTGAATTGGCTTTGCATCTTTGTCAAGAATCAATTGACTGTATTTATGTGGATTTATTTCTAGGCTCTATTCTATTTCATTAATCTATGTGTCTATTCTTTTATCAATACACACAATCTTGATTACTTTGACTTTATAGTAAATCTTAAAACAGGTAGTGTGATCCCCCCAACCTTACTCTTTTCAAAATTGTTTTGGCTATTCTAGATCTTTTGTTCTTTCCATGTGCATTTTAGAATCATCTCACCAAGGTCTACTAAAACACCTACTTGGATTTTGATTGTGTTTCATTGAATCTATACATCAATTAGGGGATGATTAACATCTTAATAATACTGAGTCTTTTGGACTATGAACACAGTATGTCTCACCATTTTTTTAAGGTCTTCTTTGATCAGCATTTTGCAGTTTTCAGCATACAAATCCTATACACATTTTGTTAGATTTATACCTAAACACTTCATTTTTGGAGCTATTTTAAATGTTTTTCTTTACATTTTGGTTTTTAATTGCTCATTGCTAATATACTGCCATCTCGCTAAACTCATTTATTAATTTTAGGAGTATTTTTGTAGATTACTTAAGAATTTCTGTACCCACAATCATGTGTTCTGAGAATAGGGATAATCTATTTGATTATTTTATTTATTTCTATTGCTTTTATTTGCTGGCACAGACTTCCAGTATGATGTTGAATAGGAGCGATAAAAATGAGCATCCTTGCTTTTTTCAACTCTCACAACTTCTTACGCATAAATACCTAGGCAGGGATTATTAAACATTTGAAGCAAGAGGGCAATAGGAGTCTTTCTTAGTCAGTTTGGGCTGTTATAACAGAATATCCTAGATGTGGTGGCTTATAGACATCAGAGGTTTATTTCTCACAATTCTGGATCCTGGCCAGTCTAAGATTAAGATGCCAGCAAATTTAGTGTCCAGTGAGGTCCACTTCCTGGTTCATAGATGGCTGTCTTCTCACTGTGTCCTTACATGGTGGAAGGAGGTAGGAGAGCTCCCTGGGGTCCCTTTTATAAGGGTATTAAGCCCATTGATGAGGCCTCCATCCTCATGATCTAATTACCTATTTAAGGCCCTACCTCCTAATCCCATTATGTTGGGTCTAGGACTTCGACATATGAATTTGGGGGTAACTCAAACTTTCAGTCAATTGCCCAGTTCTTTCATTAGTTCTTCACATTTAATTGATGTTTTGGCTGAGATTGGAATTGTAGATTGAAAATAATCCCTCTATCCCCAAATGTTGAAGACATTCTTTGATTTTCCTCCAGCATCCAGTATGCTCTGAGGATTCTAAAGCTGTTTTGTTTATTCTTTTATGGTGGCCCATTCCTTATATCTTATTCTTATCCTTTTAAAACCTCTTTTTTGTCTTTAGTGTTTTGAAATTTTACAAGGGAGTGTTTAGTATGAGTTTTATTTCTTCTACTGATATTTAATGGGCCTTTGCAATCTGGAAATTTTCTTGTATTATTTTTGGATAGTTTTTTCCACCTCTGTAATTGCCATTCTTTGGGGGAATTCCTGTTGAATCAATTTCTAAGCCTCTTGTGTATTTTTTCCAGTTCTTTACCACTTCTTAGCTTTTCATTTTGCATTCAAAGGTAATTTCAACTTTATCTTCTAACTTTTCAATAAAGCTTCAATAAAGCTTTTACATTTGTAAATATATTTGAATTTCTAAGAGCTATTTCTTGTTTTCTATTTTTTCCTATTCTTATTTTATAGATATTTTATCTTCTTGCTTCTCTCTAAAGATATTAATTATATGAAACAGAGATTATCTTTTTAAGTTTCTTATGTTCACTGCATCATTTGTTCTCTTCTCATTTACTTTTCCATTTCTTTTCTCTTGGAAGCCTTTCTTAAATGCCTGTTGAAACTTGATTGTCTATGTCCACTTAGGAGAAAGACAGTGAGGGGTTCCTGGGTAGCTCAGTCAGTTGGGCATCCAACTTCAGCTCAGGATATGATCTTATGGTTCATGGGTTCAAGCCCCACATCGGGCTCTGTGCTGGTAGCCCATAGCCTGAAGCCAGCTTCAGATCTGTGTCTTCCTCTGTCTCTCTCTCTGCCCATCCCCCACTTATGCTCTGTCTCTACCTCTCAAAAATGAATAAATATTAAAAAAAAGAGTAAGACATTGAAGTGTTGATTGAAGCCTCTATGTATAGGTGGAGATTTTATGTTGATAGACTTCTCTTTAGAAGATCAAGTGGGAAATCAGTAATTCAGTAGAGGACCTCTAAGTGCCAGTACCTTAAGGCTTATGTTTCTGGGATTGTTGGTTGTCCAAAGACAATCCTTGATTCTTTACTTTTTAATTAGATGCTAGACTTTTGTACTGGGTTAAGGAGTGAGATGAAACTAAGTTTTCTTTTAGTCAGAGAAGTAAGTTCTCACCTACATCTTCTCATTTATATTATCTTCATTTGAGTTTGTGACCCATGGTATTCTGTACAAGATAGACCTTGTACCATTCTCAAGATTCTCTTGTTTTTGGCCCGCCACGTTCATTCTTGTTGCCCAGTACTTTACAACAACATGGCAGATACTGCAAGCTGCCTATTCGGAAGCCATTCCAAATGCCTCTTCTGTCTCCTACCAAAGCAGCTGAAAAAGCCAGGTATTTATGTTCCCAAGCTACTTAATGGCCAGGAGTAGTCATGCAATCAATCTAGTAATGACAAATAAGACATAGGGATGCTCACTGGGGAGTTTTGGGGAAAGATTTTTCCTCCATGATTTAAGGCAAGAGATGCAAGAGGAGAAAGAAACTGCCCCACACCTCTTTCTTCACCTCCAGCCTTTGAATCAGAGTGTGGGAGAATACACACAATGATTGAAGCCATGGAGCTCATGAGGGAAAGGCCAAGAGCATCACAGAGTCACTGAAGTGGTGTCTTGATATCATTGGGGCATAGGTCCCAGCTGGCTCATTGGATTTGACTCCCTGATTTTTCTGAATCACCTTTTTCTCCCCCTCCTTCTATTCTTATCTCCCATCTCCTTTCCTTTCTCCTTTCTTCTCTTCACTCCTCACATTTTTAAGGGTTTTGAAGCTGTGATGGGATGAAGTGAAGGACACAGGCAAAGTTACAGGCCTACTTACTGCCCTCGTTAAGTCTTTACTGAAACAAGATGGGGTGTGAAGAAATGGAGGAACAGCTTCCCCTTGTCTGTTCCATCCCCCTTCCTATCTCCTTCCCACTGTGGCTGTGGAGGCCTTCCATCTGTAGGTGACTCTCCTGCATCATGTTCTCCACTGGCTTCTCATGTCCTGTTGGATAAATCTAAATTCATTAACCTGGTTTCTCCAAGCTCTCCAGAGTCTGATCCCTGCCTCCTCTCCTCCTTCATCCCCCACCACCTGCCCTGTGCTCTGGCCTTGCTGAGGTGCTCCGGGTTCCTGGAGTATATGCTGTGCCACTTTATCTCTGGGCCTCTGTTCTTCCTGCCAGAAACACACTTCTGCCTACATGCTTGAACCATCCCTTTGTTCAAATGTCCCCTCCTCTGGGAAGCCTTCCCTTCTCTCCCAGGCATGGTTAGCTGCTCAGCCCTTTAACCTTTGAAGGTTCCCTGATAGAGCTGTTTCCTCCCTGATGTGAGTGCATTTATGTGTTTCTGGGTCTGTTTTCCCCACTAGACTGTGAGTTCGTTGAAAGCAAACTGTATACCTTATTTTTGTGCTCCCGGCACTGGGCATAACGGTGGACCCAGACATGCCCCTTGCTGCTTTTTAATTCTTCAAGACATTTCGTTTCAAATGATGAATTTCATACTTAACAAAAGTTTGCTGAATGCTCACAATAGACCAGATATGACATAATAAAATCATTAATCGCATTGTAATCAATTTGTAAAGTAAAAAAAGGAAGAGGATAAACAATCCATAGCCCCACATCCCTTAACACATTTATTGTTGAGATTTGGGTATTTACTGGAGGTATTTTTGAACAAAACAACTTTTAAAGTGGTTCCAGTGAGCCTTATTAGCCGCAGTGGCTATGGCTCTCTGCCCGGTGTTTCCATTAAAAGTTTACAGGCCCCAGGAGAGGTATTCGAGCCAGCTTAGCCCTCCCATGGGTTCTGACCTTCCATGGGGGCCCAGTAGTGAGTCATTTTCCAGTGGAGATTGTCAATGAGGTTGATAAGCTATCATTTGAATAATTTTATTTTCCATATTCCCACAGTAGCAGTAGTTCATTTGTTCTCATCTATAATCCTCACTGTGCCCACTGTGCAGATGAGGAAATGGAGGTACTCAGTGAGGGACGATGGAAAGAGCATTGGTATAATAGTGTTGTGTGTAAGACCCACTATGCTATTAACCAATCAGCTGACTAGGAGCAGGCTATATCATGTCTGCAGGACTCAGTTTCTGCATATGTGAAAGTAAAACGTTGGATTAGATGACCTCTCAAGGCCTCACAGAGCTTCGGAATTCCATGACTTTTTGCGCTATTCAAGGTTATGTAGGAACCAGGACATTTTGGGGAAATGTGCCACTTTGTCATATTGATTATTTTATTTTATTATTTTAAAAAGTCTCTATTTATTTTTGAGAGAGAGAGACAGAGAGAGAGACAGAGAAAGAGAGAGAGAGAGAGAGAGAGAGAGAGAGAGAGAGAGAGAAAGAGAGCAGGAGAAGAGGAGGAGCAGAGAGAGAGAGGGAGAAAGAGAATCCCAAGCAGGCTCCATGCTGTCAGTACAGAGCCTGACATGGGGCTTGATCTCATGAACCCCAAGACCTAAAATCAAGTGTTGGACACTTTGCCAACTGAGCCACCCTGGCGCCCCCTTATTGATTATGTTACTTAAGAGACACCCTGTACAAGAAGGACACTCAGCTCCTCCTCTGTCTCCCTGAAAGTAGGAAATCAATATCCCATATGAAAAGTACCCTCCCTATACCAGGAGGTGAAAAGACATCCTTATCGTCTCAGGCAAGAAATTTAAAGCCAAAAAGGCAGTATAAACAAGACTTGTTACTTTTACTAATTTACTACTCCAGGCCAAATTCTGTTTAGAATTCCTTACTCATTGAGGCTCGCAAAGTTGTTTTCTTTGTCCTGTCAATGCCTCACAGATTTATTGTTTTTTTGTCTAAAAGTTGCAAAAACTTCCTGCCTTGGTTATTTCTTTAAGTCTCAATTTCATTGTTGAGCCTCCATGCACACATAATAAAACTCTATTTTTTTCTCCTGTTAATCTGTCTCATATTAATTTAATTCTTAGTCCTGCTGGAGGACCTTGAAAGGTATAGAAAAATTTTTTCCTTCCCTGCAATTACATGGCTTGTTTGTGGCAGAACCATGGCAAGAATCCAGGGTTTTTCCATACCACAAAATAATCTGAGTTCTTCTATGAGAATTTCTTCCAGAATGAGTGGAGGCTGTGGCTTCTATCCTCCTTTCCCCCCCATCCATTGTTGGGATAGAAGGATTTGGCTGGAAGGAAGAAACAGGGAGGGAGTTGGGTGGGCTGGAGGGTAGATGAAATAAAAGAACAGAGCTGTTACACTTTGCACTTAAATCTGGGTTATAAGAAAAAGTAATCCAGGGTATAAGTGGTGGAAATCTTGGGGGAAAATGGCCAAGCCACTTTTTTGGAGTATTTTGAGGAGGAAAGAAATGAAACTCAGTCACATATCCTCAACCTTGAGTAAAGCAGCTTTAACAAGAATGAGATAAATATAAAACTGACTTTAGAGCACCTGGTTGGTTCAGTTGGTAAAGCATGCAAATTTTGATCTCAGGTTCATGAGTTTGAACTCTTTGTCAGGGGTAGAGTTTACTTAAAAAAAAAAAGTTTGAATCCATAAGCAGAGATATCTTTGAAAGGTAACATATGGTGAGGAAAGCCACCTAACAAGGGCAGAGGTGGAAGTTTTGTGAATCTGTAAAACAGCCTTGAGGTTAAAGCAGAAATGAAATGCGTCTAGATAAGGAATGAACTGGATAAAGAAAACTAATCCAAGACAGTTGGCCAGGGAACTGAGAGATCACAGAGCTCTTGAGCTCCTGTAACTCCCGTTCACTCTATTATGGGGTGACTTTTACAGCAGAAAGGGACCAGGAACATGCACCCACGCACACAGAAATGAAACCCTGGAGAGGTGGGAAGATGGTAAATCCACATTATCAGGCCCAGACATTATCAGGCCCATTATCATCTCTCAAAACTCCAACTACGTGTGAACTGAGCTAAGCTTGTGGTGTTTTTCTTTGTTTTCAGACTGGATAATTTCCATTGCTCTATCTTCAAGTTCACAGACTTATCCCTCTCTTATCTCCATTGAGTCCCTAAAATAAATATTTTATTTCTATTGTATTTTTCAGTTCTAAAATTTGCATTTGGATTTTTTTCTACAGCTGTCATTTCTTTGCTGAAAACTGCTATCTTCCCACATGTTTCAAGGGTGTTCACTTTTACCTCTGGGAACATGTTGATAAAAGCTACTTTAAAGTCTTTGTTTGATAATTTCCACTTTGGCATCGTGTTAGAGTCGGTGTTTGTTGGCTGTCTTTTCCTTGCAGGGTGTGGGGAGTTGCCCTGTTTCCTTTTTCTTTTTGGATTTTGGATTGTATCCTGGAAATATTACATTGTGAGACCTTGAGTCTGTCAATATCCTTTGGAGAATGTTGATTTTGTTTGTTTGTTTGTTTTAGCTGTCAGTTAACCATTTAGTCCTGACCTGTATTGTGTGAGGTGTGCTTTCAAATGTCAGCAGACTTTTCAAAGCCTTTGCGCTGCTATTTGGGTCTGCACTATGTCTCTGCCACCTAGGAGCCAGTCTGGGACCCCGCTGGTGGTATGCACTGTACCTCAGTTCCTAAAGCCTTTGCTTTGCTACTTAACATCAGTGCTGCCTGTGCACAGATTTAAGGATCCTTTTCTCTCTGTGATTTATGCCGTCTGGCTCCTAGGGACCCCTCTTCCTGGTGCTCTGGCTGTAAAACCAAGGTTTTCACATCCTTGTGCTGTCATGAAATTCCTATAACTAAATCTGGTTTGGGGCAAAGTGGTGAAAATTGAGAGAGAAAAAAAATCATGAGGATTTATGCTTCACACTATTTGGACCCTGTGACCCTGTTTATCCAAGGCCTCTGGCAAGAGAGGGTTTTTGGTCAGAGTTTTATGCAAAGAACCACTCTTTGCAGCTGCTGCAGGATTGTAGTTCTATGACCAGCCTTTACTTGGGATAGGGCCAGGAGAAGAAATGGAGAAAGGGGGAAAATGGAGATCTCCCCACATATTCTCAGTTCTGCAGTGGCCCCTTTCCCAGTCCTCTGACCATAGAGAGCTTTTCTTGGATGTTTTTGGGTACACATCCACTGTATACTTCTGGGACTCTAGAGTCTAAGGCGATAGCTATGGAAGGCAAACACAAATCAGGAAACCAGCTACTCTATTCGGGAGTATTCAGGTTTTTACTTCCCTTCCCAAACTGCCTGCTGTTGCTTTATGTCTGGTGTCCTCAGATTTTAGTTTTTATCTGTAAAAAGTGGGAGAAGTTGGATGATGCCTTAGAACCTCTACGTTGTACTTTTGATTTGTGTGGTGGACACTTCCTTCTGGTGTGATCATATTGTCTTCAGGCTATCATTCTGCTCTTTAGTCTTTTTATTACTTTTTATTTTTTATTTATGTATTTTTTAGTCTTTTATTTCTTATGACAACTTTGTATGAGATTTTCCCTTGATTTTTTTTCCCCTGTGGCTCATTTTTATGTGGAGGTACTTTGCTGAACTTTTGGAAGAGGGCATGGTTCACACATCCTCCCTTCTGTTGTTTTTCTGTAGTATTAAAAAATGTGGTTTCTTGCTTTCTGAGATTTACTAGCTCTGTCAGAGCTAGCTCTGTCCTCCCCACCATTTTTGTTGATAGCTTCTATTTCCTTTGACTCTTTTGTCTCACCTGGGTCAGTTTTGATCTCATTTCCAGCAGCTTCTCTTCTGTGTGGGGTGCATGCTGGAAAGAGGCTCTGGTCTATCAGTTCTGAGAGATTTGACTGCAAGCTTCTTGCCTTCATTCTCCACTGGATTTGGAAGAACCACTCTGTTTTAGCTGCTATTGAAGTGGTCTGCCATCCTTTCCATATAATACCTGTTGGCTATTTTTACTTTCTTCCTTTCAGGTCTACCCATTGCTTCCCTCTGCTTCCTCCTTCTCAGATGCTGATGCATGCAGCCCTTATCCAGGGATTTTCTTCACTTGCTTGTCGGGATCTGTGGAGATACCTCATTACCCAGTTTTATTGTAAATGTTGTCTATGGATATTTACTTTGTTATCTATTGCTCTGCTGTTTTTTTCTAATTCTTTTAGTTTGGAAATTTGGAATAGAAGTTGAGAAAGTTTAAGTGGCATTCCAAAGGATATACTGTTAATTTGTAGTGGAGCTGACACCATAGCTTATATCTTCTGAATCCTAGTCCAAAGCTTTGTTGTTGTTGTTGTTGTTGTTGTTAATTGAAATTATTGTAGATTGATATGCGATTGTAAGAAATAATAGAGATTTCTTGTACATTTTCCACAATTTCCTCTAGTGGTAATGTTTTGTAAAATTACAGTGTAGGATCTCATCCAAGGTATTGCTGGCTACTTTAAAAGATTGAAATCATGCAAAGTATCTTCTCTGACTACAATGGAAAGAGGCTATAAATTAATAAAAAGAAAAGTGGAACATTTTCAAATACATGGAAATTAAACAACAGTCTTAAACAAAAAAATGGATCAAAGAAGAAATCACTAGGGAAATTAGAAAATAGTTTGAAATAAATGAAAACAAAAACTCAACACATCAAAACTTATGGGATGCAGTAAGAGCAGTGCTTAGAGGGAGGTTTATGGCTAACCATGCCTACATTAAAAAAGAAGAGCGGTGCTTGGCTCAGTTGGTAGAGCGTGCAATTCTCTCTCTTTTTTAAAGTCTATTTATTTATTTTGAAAGCGACAGAGTGAACAAGCAGGGGAGGAGCAGAGAGAGAGAGAGGGAGAGAGAAAATCCCAAGAAGGCTCTGCCCTGAGGGTGAGTGTGGAGCTTGATGCAAGGCTCGAACTCATGAACTGCAAGATTATGACGTGAGCTGAAACCAAGAGTTGGATGCTTAACCAACTGAGCCACCCAGGCTCCCCAAGAGTGTGCAATTCTTGATCTCAGGGCTGTGAGTTCGACCTCTGTGTTGGGTGTAGAGATTACTTAAAAAAAATAAATAAAATTAAAAAAAGAAGAAAAATCTAAAATCAATAATCTAACTTTATACTTTAAGGAGCTGGAAAAAGAAAGCAAACTAAACCCAAAGCCAGGAGAAAGAAAGAATAATAAAGATTAGAGCAAGATAAATTAGAGACTATAAAAACAAAAGAAAGAATCAACAAAACCAAAAGTTGATTCTTTGAAAAGATGAACAAAATTTACAAACCTTAGCTAAACTAAGAAAAAAAGAGAGAAGATGCAAATAAATAAAATCAGAAATGGAAGCAGAAACCAACCTTATGGAATGAAAAGAATTTATTAGAATAGATCATACTATCAACTTTATAGAAATAAAAAGAATTAAATAATATATTATGGGCAGTTATATGCAAGCAAATTAGATAATCCATATTAAATGGACAAATTTTTGGAAACATACAAATTGCAAAGAAATTACTCAAGAAGAAATAGAAAATCTCAACAGACCTATACAAGTAAAGATTGAATTGGTATTTTAAAAATATTTTTGATGTTTTTATTTGAGAGACAGAGAGACAGAGCACAAGTGGGGGAGGGGCAGAGAGAGAGGGAGACACAGAATCTGAAGCAGGCTCCAGGCTCTGAGCTGTCAGCACAGAGCCCAACGTGGGGCTTGAATTCACAAAGTGAAAAATCATGACCTGAGCCAAAGTTAGACACTCAACCAACTGAGCCACCCAGGCGCCCCAAGATTGAATTAGTACTAAAAAACCTCCCAGCAAAGAAAAATCCAGGAGCAGATGGCTTCACTGAATTCTACCAAACATTTAAAGGAGAGTTAACACAATACTATTCAAATGCTTCAAAAAAAATGAAGAAAAAAAGAACATTTTCTAATACATTATATAAAGTCACCATTACCTTGATACCAAAGTCAAACAAAGGTAACACAAGAAAATAAAACTACAGACCAACATTCTTTATAAATAAGGAAACAAAAATTCTCAACAAAATACTAGCAAACCAAATCCAACAGTACATGAAAAAGATTATACACCATAATCATATGGGATTTATGCCAGGAATGCAAAGATAGTTTGCCATAAGAAAATGAACCAATGTAATACATCGCATTAATAGAATGAAGGAAAACCCCACATAATAATGTCAATAGATGAATTAAACACTCTTTTATGATAAAAACACTAATAAAATTTGGAATAGAAGGAGGCATTTATGAAACTCACAGCTAACATCATACTCATTGGTGAAAACCTGAAAACTTTCTCCCCTTCCCCCAACTAAGATCAGTAACAAGAAAAAGATGCCCACTTTAACTGCTGCTATCCAATACTGTATTGGAAGTCCTACCCAGAGCTACCCACAGCAAATAGGCAAGAAAAAGAAATAAAAGACAGAAAGAAAAGAAAGAAGAAGTAAAACTACCTCTATTTGCAGAGGATATGATTCCATATATAGAAAATCTCATAGAATCCACACAAAGAACTATTAGAACTAATAAAATCAGCAAAGTTGCAGTGTGCAATATCCAAAAACACCCATTTTCATTGTGTTTCTACAAACTGGTAAAAACCAATCAGAAAAAGGGTTTAAGAGAACAATTCCATTAACAATAGCAACCAAAAGAATAAAATACTTAGGAAAAATTTAACCCAGGAGGTGGAAGCCTGGTACAATTAAAAATGAAAAACATTACGGAAAAAAATTAATAAAGATTTCTTTTTTTAATAAAGATTTAAAATAAATGAGATGACATCCCATGTTCATACATTGGAAGGATCAATATTGTTAAGATGGCAATATCTTCCAAGGTAATCTACAGAATCATTGCAATTCCCATCAAAATTCCAATGGGCATTTTTTTTCAGAAATGGAATGCAAATATTCAAATTCATATGCAACCTATAAGAAGCCTCAAATAGACAAAACAACAATGAAGAAGAAAAATAAGGTAGGAGAACTCACAATTCCTAATTTCAAAACTTACTACAAAGCTACAGGAATCAAAACAGTGTGGTAATGGCATATAAGAATAGACATATAGGCCAATGGAAGGGAACTGAGTGTCCAGAAATAAACCATAACATCTCTGGCAATGGTGCCAAAGACATTCAATGGAGGAAAGATAGTCTTTTCAAAAAATAGTATTGGGACAACTGGATAACTACATGCAAAACAATAAAGTTGGACTCCTACTTCACTCCACACATAAAAATTAAATCAACATGAATCAACTACCTACAGAGAAGAACTAAAACTATAAAACTCTTAAACAAAAACATAAGAGTAAAGTTTATGACCTCAAATTTGGCAATTGATTTGAAAATTGACACTAAAAGCACAAGCAATTTAAGAAATAATAGATATATTAGATTTAATAAAAACTAAAATCTTTTGTGCATCAAACACATTATCAAGAATATGACAGGATAACCTACAGAATGGAAGACAATATTTGTATATCACACATTTTATAAGGGTTTAATATTTAGAATATTAAACTCAGAACTTAGAACTCAACAATAAGATAACTCAGTTTACAAAAGGACAAAGGATTTGAGTAGACACTTCTCCAAAGAAGTTATAGAAATGACCAATGAGCACTTGAAGAGATGTTCAACATCATCAATCATTAGGAAATGCAAATCAAAGCCACAATGAGAAGAACAAGACAAGGATATCCACTCTCACCACTTTTATTCAACATAGTACTGGGAGTCCTAGCTGCAGCACTAGACAACAAAAAGAAGTAAAAGGCATCCAAATTGCCAAGGAAGAAGTAAAACTTTCACTATTTGCAGATGACATGATGCAGAAAACCCTAAAAACTAAAAAAAAAAAAAAATCTACTAGAACGGAAAAATGAACTCAGTAAAGTCACAGGGTACAAAATCAATGTGCAAAAATCTTTTGCATTCCCATACACTGATAATGAAGCAACAGAAAGAGAAATTAAGAAAACAATCCCATTTATGATTGTGCCAAAAGTAAAAAGAGAGCTAGGAATAAACCTAATCAAAGAGGTGAAATACCTGCATTCTGAAAACTATAAAACATTGATGAAAGAAATTGAACATGATATAAAGAAATGGAAAGACATTCCATGCTCATGGTTTGGAAGAACAAATATTGTTAAAATGTCTATATTACCCAAAGCAATATACTGATTTAATTCAATTTCTATCAAAATACCAACAGCATTTTTTCACAGAACTAGAACAAAAAATCCTAAAATTTATATGGAACCACAAAAAAATTTGAATAGCTAAAGCAATTTTGAAAAAGAAAAACAAAACTGGATATATCACAATTCCAGACTTCAAGTTATATCACAAAGTTCAAGTAATCAAAACAGTATGGTACTGTCACAAAAAATAGACACATAGATCAATGGAACAGAATAGAAAACTCAGGAATAAACCCACAATTATATGATCAATTAACTTCAACAAAGCAGGACAGAATATCCAATGAGAAAAAGGCCGTCCCTTCAATAAATTGTGTTGGGAAAACTGGACAGCAACATGCAAAAAGATTAAAACTGGACCACTTTCTTTCTTTTTTAAAATTTATTTTTGAGAGAGAAAGTGTGAGTGGAGAAGGGACAGAGGGAGGGGAGAATGGAGGATCTGAAGCAGGGTCTGTGCGGACAGCTTCCGTGCTGACAGCAGCTAGCCTGATGCAAGGCTGGAACTCACAAACCGTGAGATCATGACTTGAGCTGAAGTCAGATGCTCAACTGACCACCCAGGCACCCTGAAACTGGACCACTTTCTTTTTAAAAAAAAATTTTTATTATTTATTTTGAGGTGAGCGCATGTCAGGGAGGGACTGGTAGAGGGGGACAGAGGATCCGAAGCAGGTTCTGCACTGACAGGATGACAGTAGAGAGGAGTGAGCAGTGAGCCTCATGTGGGGGCTTGAACTCACAAACCATGAGATCATTACCTGAGCCGAAGTTGGACTCTCAACTGACTGAGCCACCCAGGTGCCCTGAAACTGGACCACTTTCTTACACCATACACAAAAGTAAACTCAAAGTGGATTGAAGATCTAAGTATGAGACCTGAAACTATAAAACTCCTAGAAGAGAGCACAGGCAGTAATTTCTCTGACATCACCCATAGCAACATTTTTCTAGATATGTCTCCTGAGGCAAGGGAAACAAAAGAAAACATAAACTATTGGGACTACATCAAAATAAAAAGCTGCTGCACAGCAAAGGAAACAATCAACAAAACTAAAAGACAACCTACTGAATGGGAGAAGATTTTTGCAAATGATATATCCAAGAAAGGGTTAGTATCCAAAATACATAAAGAACTTTTGTAACTCAACACCAGGAAAACAAATAATCCAATTAAAAATGGGCAGAAGACATGAACACACATTTCTCTAAAGAAGACATCCAGATGGCCAACACACACATGAAAAAATACTCGACATCACTCATCATCAGGGAAATGCAAATCAAAACCATAATGAGATATCACCTCATACCTGTCAGAATGGCTAAAATCAAAAACACAAGAAACAACAAGTGCTGATGAGGATGTGGAGAAAAAGGAATCCTTGTGCATTCTGGTGGGAATGCAAACTGGTACAGCCACTGTGGGAAACAGATTCCCCAAAAAATAAAAAAATAGGGGGCTCCTGGGTGGCTCAGTCTGTTAAGTGGCCAACTTCAGCTCAGGTCATGATCTCATAGTTCATGAGTTCGAGCCCCGCATCAGGCTCTGTGCTGACAGCTCAGAGGCTGGAGCTTGCTTCGGATTCTGTGTCTCCCTCTCTCTCTCTGCCCCTCCCCCACTCACACTCTATGTCTCTCTCTCTCTCTCAAAAATAAATAAACATTAAAAAAATAATAAAATAAAAAATAGAACTACCTTATGATACAGTACTTGCACTACTGGGTATTTACCCAAAGAATATGAAAACACTAATTTAAAGGGGCATATTCACCCCTATGTTTATAGCAGCATTATTTATATAGCCAAATTGTGGAAAAAGCCCATGTCCATCAATAGACACTTTATCCATTGACAAAGAAAATCTGGTGTATATATACACAATGGAATATTATTCAACCATAAAAAGAATGAAATCTTGCCATTTGAAACAACATGGGATGGATATAGAGAGTATAATGCTAAGCAAAATAAGTTAGAGAGAGACAAATACCATATGATTTCACTCCTGTGGAATTTAAGAAACAAAACAAATGAGCAAAGGAAAAAGAGACTGTGACAAACCAAGAAACAGAATCTTAGGGCACTTGGCTGGCTCAGTTGTTAGAGTACACAACTCTTGATATCAGGGTTGTAAGTATAAGCCCCACGTTGTGTGTAGAGATTACTTAAAAATAAAATTAAAAAAATGTTTATTTATTTTAAGAAGAAGAAGAGAAAGAGAGCCAGAGCGAGCAGAGAGTGGGAGACAGAATCCCAGAGAGGGGGGTGAGGAAGGCAGAGAGTGGGAGACAGAGAATCCCAAGCAGTTTCCACACTAGCACAGAGTCTGATGCAGGGCTCAATCTCACAACTGTGAGATCATGACCTGAGCTGAAATCAAGAGTTGGATCCTGAGCCATCCAGGTGCCCAAAAAATAAAATCTTAAAAAAGGAGAAAGAAACAGACTCTTAACTATAGAGAACAAACTGATGGTTACCAGAGGGGAAGTGGGAGGGGTGATGAGTGAAATAGGTGACGGGGATTAAGGAGTGCACTTGTTTTTTTGTTTTTTCTTAAAGTTTATTTATTTATTTTGAGAGGGAGAGAGAGAGGGAGAGAAAGAGAGAGAGAGAGAGAGAGAGAGAGAGAGAGAGAGGGAACGCAGGGATAAGGGCTGAGAGAGAGGGAGAAAGAGAGAATCGCAAGCAGGCTCCACACCAGCAGTGCAGTGCCCAATGCAAGGCCTGAACTCATGAACCGTGAGATCAGGACCTGAGCTGAAACCAAGACTCAGACGCTTAACTGACTGAGCCACCCATGTGCCCCGGGAGTGCACTTGTGATGAGCACTGGGTGATTAATGGAATTGTTGAATCACTGTATTGTACACTTGAAACTAATATAACACTAGATGTTAAATATACTGGAATTAAAATGAAAACAAAACCACTATGAAATATTTCATTCCCACTAAGATGGTTATAATAGAAAGACAGATAATAAGAAATGTTGGTGGAGAAATTATCACTGCTCATACACTGCTGGTGTACAAGATGGTGCAGCTGCTGGAAAACACACCAGCAATTCCTTAAAAGGTTAAACATAGAGTTATCATATGGCCCAGTATTTCAACTCCCAGGTATATATTCAAGATAATTGAAAACATATGTCCATGCAAAGACTTGTGTACAAATTTTATATAATAGCAGCATTATTCATAATACCCAAAAAGTCGAAACAAGCCAAATGTCCACGAGCTGAATAATGGTAAACAAAAGTGACACGTGCACTCAGTGGAGTATTACTTAGTTGTAAAGAGGAGTGCAGTACTAATACAACATGGGTGAACCTTGGAAACACTATGCGTAGAGGAAGAAGCCAGAAGAAAGAGGACTACATATTCTACAAGTCCATTTATATGAAATGTCCAAATTAGGCAAATTTGTAGGAACAAAAGTAGATTAGTGATTAGTGGTTGCCAGGACCTGGGGAGAGAATAGACTGGGTAGGAGTTGCTTTTGGAGTGAGGAAAGTGTCCCGGAGTTAGACAGTGGCTGGTGATGGTTACACAAACCTGTGAATATGGGAAAACCCACTGAACTGTGCACTTTAAATTGGTGAATTTTATGGCATGTGAGTGATATCTTGAGGGTAAACTTAGCCAACTTGTGTTGAGAAGGTCACGCTGGCTGTGAGGAGAGCAGATCAGAGGTTGGGGTGAGAGATACCTTGACAACTGGACATGTAAAAAAGGCTTTGGAGTTTACTCTACCGAAGCCGTGACCTGGACCATGTCCTAGAATAGAGTTCACTTTTTTAGTTACACTGGTGGTAGCAGAGGGCGGAGGCCTTGCACTGCCCATGGTGCTGACCTCAAAGGGTTTGGTTTTATAAGCCTCCCTGGGATTCATTTCCCATAAGAGTTCTTATTCTTCTTCATCTTGGTCCTATGATCAGTGCCCCCAGAGCGCTGGGCCCCAAGACAGTTTCTCAATGATAATGTGCATCTGATGCAACAGTTCACACACTTTTTAATAACTCCCATTGCTCTTGCCCTCAACAGCGCCAGCCCAGCTTCACCACGTGAATTGAGCCTAAGTTTTGTACCCTGAGGAATGTCTCTTCCCATAAGGCCAATCCTCTGTGTGTTTTTGGTCTGAGAGAGGTCAGGAGAAGGATGGAGCTGTGGGAGAAGGGTGATCTGGAAGGTGGAGGCTCTAAGTCCCCTTGGCCACTTTGGGCCAAAGGTAGGTGATCATCCCAGTGTCCTTCCCATGGACAAGTCAGTGCTGAAGAGGCTCCTGCAAAGCCTATTGTAAGACAAGCATGGGGTGGAGGGAAAGTGTGGGGCAAGAATGCTGGGGCCATGGGATTGGGGGAAAAGTTGATTTTATCTGGAACTATGACTTTGGTCTGTACTGGCTTATGTGTTGTGTAGAATTTAGGACAGAGGGTGGGAGGGAGCGCAGAATATAGACACAGCTGGTTTCTCCCCCATCTCCCACACACATGCTCCAGCTTCTTCCCACACCTCGAAGAAAACACACCAGGTCTTTCTCTCACACTTCCCACCCTCTAATGTTTCCCTTTAAATCCCCTTTCCCACCCACTCTTAGTTTCCATTCCTTCTCTATTGCTATACCTCCACCCTCCCTTCTCCTAAGTCTTGTGTTAATAAAACCTATTAATACTTCCAAGATGACCCTAAACTAGATTCACCTCCATTTTTGGAACTGCTTTTTCTCCCTCCCCTCCTTTCTTTCAGTCCTGTGTGGATGGATTTCCTAAGAGCAAGATGGATGGGAAACAAGGTTGAGCAACAACAGAAAAGGGTCTGAAACCCTTCTCTTTATTTTTATTTATTTATTTAATTTTATTTCTCATCTAAATCTATTCTCTTTGCATGGAAATGGAAGAATCATTTCCAAAGATCTTTATGAGTTTGTGGTAAGCATTCTGGCCATGCTAAGATGATGCTTTTGTAAATGTGGTGATGCTGGGAATTAGGATTTTGGGTTCCTTTCAAATTCCCTTGAACTGAACTCTTTCATTCGGTGGCAGGCGGCAACTCCCTCTCTTCTCACCTCCCACAGTGGTCAGGGCCCACGCCAGCACTCCACCCACCATCAAGCCGCCAAGCATTCTTTTGGGAACCATCTATGGGAAAAGCTGTGTGCACCCTAAGGAACTATGTAGCACTTGACATATCAGACTTGCACTGAAATTACAAACACAAGCGAGGATAAAGAACCATCCTCGTGGAAAAATACCAGTCCATGGTAATGGTATGGAATAAGCTAATTACTCTTGGGTCTTGAAGGAAGGGTGGGATTCCGATAGGTGAAGATGGGAAGTCAATCCAGGTGGGGCACTGGCCTGATGAAATGCCCTGACGCCTAAGGAAATGAGGAGGAGATCAGTTTGGTCGAAGCCCAGGATCTTCAGCAGGGACAAGTAGGAAGAGAATAGTAGTTAGGAGTGCAGATTCTGGACTAATCAACCTGGATTAGAGATCCAGAGTAGCAGAGCTCTGCTACTCACTCTGTGTGACCTGCGGCAAATTATTTACTGACTTTAAGCCTTAGTTTACTCATCTGTAAAGTGGGGATAATTAATAGAACTTACTGTATTTTATAAGCAAGCAAATAATATACGAGAATTAAACAGGCTAATGCTTATAAAATGCATAGCATAGTGCCTAGCACATAGTAAACACTCAGTAAATGTCCACTACTACAATGACAATGATTATTGCTACGAGTGCAAGAAATGTTTACTACTTCAACTACTGCTAAGTAGCAGATGGGTCTGCAAAGAAAGATAGGAGCCAGTTTGTGTGGAAGCCCTTGAAAACTCATGTAAGTGTGAATTATTTCTTGTAAGCAATGAAGAACCAGGGAAAAATTTGGAAATTTGGATCTGGAGGGAAAATGTCTTTTAGGAAGTTGACGTTACACAGTGTGTGTCTGACTGATAAAGGCATGTAAAAGTGTGTGATAGTTGTAGTCTTAAAGGGATAAAGATAAAAACAGTGATAATAAAACTATGCTGTTGGCATTTTAGGAATCAATAATCAGGTGGGAGGGTTGGGATTAGGGGTAAAGGGTTAGGGGGTCAGGAACTTTCTCAGAGAGGCCAAACCAGGCCATTTAAGCTGCTGCCCACCCAGACTGACCTTGACACCATGTGGTAGAGCAAGGACACAAAACCAGACACAAAGACGTATGACCTTCTATTGGGGTTGCTCTGACAACACCCCTGTAGTACTGGCTCCACTTTCTCCTGTCTCTGGGCTTTCTACCCTAGTGTGCTGGGATAAGCTTATTTTAACTTTGTTTCATCACATCATTTCCCACCAAAAGGCTTACAGGGATTCTCAGTTATCCATGGGGACGCTTTTCAAATAGTCTTATGCTGGAAGTTGGTAAAGCCAAGGAATAAACAGAGTGAATCTTCCTGGAACACCGTTTTTACACAAATATTAGCGATAAATGTGAGTTTTAGATACGATAAACATGACAGTATTTTGAATACTGTAATACATCACAGATAATTTCAGAGATAATTCTGTTTCATATTTGCTGGTAGAAATCTTTTCATACATATTCATTCAATTCCCTGTGAAAAATACCTCAGTGCAATTGCCGTTGTCCTTCCTATATATTAGGTGGGAACCAGGGAGGAGAAATCTTGTTCTGTTCTATTATCTTCACAGGGTGGGGCCTCAGGGCAAATTTTCCTGAATGATTAGAGAAAACAATTTTAGAAAAGTGTAACTCATGAGAATAGGTTTTAGCATTAAAGGACTCAGTTTATTTTTCAAGTGAATGTTCTTCTGGAACTTTCACTTACTGAACTAAAGAAATTGGTTTCTTCTTTATCCTATATTTTCTATAACATCTTGGTCTTACCAATCAAAATTTACAAGCCACAATACTTAAATTTTAAAAAGCCTCTCAAAGATTGTTTAGAGATATGTGTATAATAGAAAGTTACGTACGTGCTAAAATATAAAACTTGAGAGTTCAAGGAAATTTTGCATTTGTCCTGGGATGATTTGAATTACCCCTGCAGATGGCCCCATGGCAACAAATACCATTAGAGAAGTATTTATGTGGAAAAGTTTGAGAAGTGCCAATCATCCCAGCTTCGGCCAAGATCATCTGCTTGTTTGCTTTGCATTTGTTTCCGAATTAAGACATGACAATCTCTTCTAATCCACACCTCTCTTCCTTCAGCAATGAATCATATGCAGTTCCTCAAATCTCTGCCAGGAAGAAGCATCTATTTGTTTACCTAAAATCATTTGTTTCTATATCCTCTCAAGATTTATGCATCTGGGTTGATGACGTTTGTGGTCACAGGTACTTACTAACATGTTTATTCATTCATTCATTGATTCATTGTATTTGGGGAGCCTGTTGTTCACAAGGCATTAGGTTGGGCGCATCTGGTGTCAGTCAGATGTGAAACCCATGGACAAGGACAGAGTGATACAAAAGGGAAAAGATCCATAAATGTCTGTAATACAATGTAGGGTGTGGTTAGGGAGATAAGTCTGTGAGAGGCTTGAAAATGTATGTATCTCCATGGAAGTCTCCCCTAAGCTCCTTCTTGAAACGTATTCAACAGTGACTTTGATCAACTGATTCCTGACTCTCCAAAGGAAAACAATGGAATTTTCATGATTTTTGTTTTCCACAGTTTTTCTTTAGGCATGTGGAGAAGAGCCCATGGAAGCACATAACATCACACGGGTGTCAGAGTTTATCCTGTTAGGATTCTCACAGACCTGGGAGCTTGAGAAATTCCTGTTCCTGGTGTTCCTATTTGTCTATGTCACCACCGTTGTGGGAAACCTCCTTATTATGGTCACAGTGACTTTTGACTTCCGGCTCCACATGCCCATGTATTTTCTACTCCGAAACCTGGCTGTCATAGACCTCTGCTATTCCACTGTCACTTCTCCAAAGATGCTGGTGGACTTCCTTCATGAGGTCAAGACCATCTCCTACCAGGGCTGCATGACCCAGATCTTCTTCTTTCACCTCTTGGGAGGCGGGACTGTCTTCTTTCTCTCAGTCATGGCATATGACCGCTACATAGCCATCTCCCGGCCTCTCCACTATGTGACCATCATGAACACGCAGCTCTGTGTGGGGCTAGTGGTGGCTGCTTGGTTAGGGGGATTTGTTCACTCCATTGTCCAGCTGGCTTTGATGGTCCCATTGCCTTTTTGTGGTCCCAATGTTCTGGATAACTTCTACTGTGACTTCCCACAAGTGCTGAGACTTGCCTGCACTGATACCTCCCTCCTGGAGTTCCTCATGATCTCCAACAGTGGAATGCTGGTCCTCATCTGGTTCCTTCTCCTTCTGACTTCTTACACGGTCATCCTGGTGATGCTGAGGTCCCATTCAGAGCAGGCGAGGAAGAAGGCAGCTTCTACCTGCACCACCCACATCATTGTGGTGTCTATGATCTTCATTCCCTGTATCTATATCTATGCCAGGCCCTTCACCCCCTTCCCTATGGACAAGGCTGTGTCCATCAGCTACACGGTCATGACCCCCATGCTCAACCCCATGATCTATACCCTGAGGAACCAGGAAATGCAGGCAGCCATGAAGAGATTAGGCAAGCGCCTAGTGATACGTAACAGGGAGTGAACTTAAAATATCTTGACTCAGGGGTGTCTGGGTGGCTCCAACTCTTGGTTTGGCTCAGGTCATAATCCCAGGGCCATGGGCCTCTGCCCCTCTCCCCGCTCTCTCTTTCTCTCTCTCTCAAATAAAAGAATTAAAAAAGTTAAATATCTTGACTTTAAAATGACAAGTCTATCCTCTGAACTTCTGTTTTCCTGTGTGAAAAGTGGAGTAAAGTCTTTATAGAGTATGACATTTGAGATGAAATCAATATTTCTATGGACCTACACCTGTGTCAGGTTACTGTATCAGGCACTTTCTCACTTCTATCTCATTCTCATAAAACTGATAGTGGATATATTATTATTATATTAAACACTTTAAGAAATGAGAGAACTCAGAGAAAAGTGACTTGTTCAATGATAAATAGCAAGTGAGTGGCAGAGCCTGGCCAGGAATTGTTTCCTCTGAATCTAGGTTTAGAGGTAGGGCTATGGGTGGGATTTGAAACTCAAGGTCTCTCTTGTGTTTACAAGGGAAAACCTAGAGAACTCCTCAGCTATGGATGAATATCTGTGATGGTTGGTGAACAATTTTTCTTAACCATGGAACAATCACAATCTTTTCTGCTCCCTGCTTTTAATCTTTTTTCCTTATCTTTGGAGCTCTGTAACTTTACTCAGCTATGTCTTTGCATTAACTGATGGCCTTTCAATCTATTGATTCCATTTATAAATGATTAGAAGTCACTTTCTGGTTTTATTTTTTAAAAAGTGATCTTGAGTCACTTTTTTAATTTATGAAAAATTTACTTTTATGTGACCTAGAACATCAATTCTAAGGATGGTAGGAAGCACAGAAATGCTAATTATAATCTATAACATTGACCTAAAGGAAAGAAATGGGGAACATTTCCTCAGCCTTATCTTACAAGTGATCATTTTACAACATGGGATACTCAATTCTGAACTGAATTTATAGAGAAATATCCCCTTTTGATGAATATAGCTATATCAATGAGAATTTTAGACATCTCTTACTGAAGCTATGCTATGTTTATGATATAAATGTGACTCAGATCTAAATTAACACTAAATGGTTCGGTGCAATGTCTTTCACAATAATGTAGAGAAAAAGTATAAAATAACTTGTTCGTAACATGGCCTAAATTTAAAAAGAGCTCTGGGAATTCTGTACTGGTTAACAGAAATTTTCTGATAAGACAGAGAGCTTTTTATAATTTTATCATGTGGAGAATTGGAATATTTACATATACGCATATTTTCATAAAATACAAATGTTTTAGGGAAGAGTTAATTCCCCATTTCAGATATTTGGTACTATAGGTACAATAGTTCAAATATTTTTTGTTGATTGCCTGGCTGGTTCAGTCAGTAGAGCGTACAACTCTTGATCTCAGGGTTGTGGGCTCGAGACCCACATTGGGAGTAAAGGTTACTTAAAAACATTTTTTAATGGCTTTAATTTAAACTTTCCCCATGTTCTGATGCCGTCTTAAATTATATAGTGAGACAATAACAGGATTTGAAGCCATTGCATTCCATCCAAGTTTTAACTCCTGCTGGCTGTGCTCCTTTTGAACATCACTGAATCTCTACTTCCTTAGCTCTAAAATTTAGCTGTATTTCCTCACAGTGTTGTGTGGGTCAGTGAGGTAAATGTAAAATTCCAGTACAGTAATTGGCATATAGTAGGCATTTAATTAATGTTAGTTCCTCCACACATTCTTATTTACAAATATTTTTTTACTTTCCATCAATACTTTCCTTTAAATTTTAATTTCAGTATAGTTAATATAGAGTAATTAGTTAGTTTCAGGTATACAATATAGTGATTCAACAATTCTATACATTACTCAGTGCTGATCAAGGTAAGTGTGCTTAATCCCCTTCACCTATTTTACCTATACCCCCACTCACCTCCCCTCTGGTAACCATCAGTTTGTCCTCTAGAGTTAAGAGTCTGTTTTTTGGTTTGTCTCTTTTTTTCCCCCTTTGTTCCTTTGTTTTGTTTCTTAAATTCCACACGTGAGTGAAATCATATGATATTTGTCTTTCTCTGACTGACTTATATTGCTTAGCATTATACTCTCTATCTCCATCCATGTTGCTGCAAACGGCAAGAGTTCATTCTTTTTTATGAATACAAAATATTTCATTGTACATATATACCACATCTTCTTTATCCATTCATCTGTCAATGGACAACTTGGTTATTGTAAATAATGCCACATTAAACATAGGGGAGCATATATCCTTTCAAATTAGTGTTTTTGTATTCTTTGCACAAATAACCAGTAGTGCAATTACTGGATCATAGGGTAGTTCTATTTTTTATTTTTTGAGGAAACTCTATGCAGTTTTCTACAGTGGCTGCACCAGTTTGCATTCCTGCCAGAGTGCGTGGAATCTTTCTCCACATCCTCATCAGCACTTGCTGTTTCTTGCTTTTGTGATTTTAGTCATTGTGACAAGTGTGAGGTGGTATCTCATTGTGGTTTTGATTTGCATTTCCCTGATGATGAGTGATGTCGAGTATCTTCTCATGTGTCTGTTGGCCATCTGGATGTCTTCTTTAGAGAAATGTGTGTTCATGTCTTCTGTCCATTTTAAATTGGATTATTTGCTTTTCTGGTGTTGAGTTATAGAAGTTCTTTATGTGTTTTGGATGCTAACCCTTTGTTGGATATATCATTTGCAAAAATCTTCTCCCATTCAGTAGGTTGTCTTTTAGTTTTGTTGATTGTTTCCTTTGCTGTGCAGAAGCTTTTTATTTTGATGTAGTCCCAATAATTCACGTTTTCTATTGTTTCCCTTGCTTTAGGAGATATATCTAGAAAAATGTTGCTATGGGTGATGTCAGAGAAATTACTGCCTGTGCTCTCTTCTAGGAGTTTTATAGTTTCAGGTCTCACATTTAGATCTTTAATTCATTTTGAGTTTACTTTTGTGTATGGTGTAAGAAAGTGGTCCAGTTTCATTCTTTTGCATGTTTCTGTCCAGTTTTCCCAACACCATTTGTTGAAGAGACTGTCTTTTTCCCATTGGATATTCTTTCCTCCTTTGTTGAAGATTAATTGACCATATAATTGTGGATTTATTTCTGAGTTTTCCATTCTGTTCCATTGATCTATGTGTCTATTTTTTTTGTCAGTACCATATTGTTTTGATTACTACAGCTTTGTAGTATAAGTTGGAATCTTCCCATCAATACTTTAAATTAAACCAAGATACAATAAAACCTTGGTTTGCTAGCATAATTCGTTCTGGAAACATGCTTGTAATCCAAAGCACTTGTATATCAAAGTGAATTTCCCCATAAGAAATAATGGAAACTCAGATGATTCATTCCACAACCCAAAAATATTCATGTAAAAATGATTACAATATTGTCATATAGTACAAAATAATAAAGAGAAAGAGAGAGAGAGAATCCCAAGCAAGCTCCATGCTCTGTGATGAGCCCCACACCAGGCTCAATCTCATGAGCATGAAATCACCTTGCCCCCAAGGTTTTTTAACTCATTGAATCAGTCCGTCTAGATTATTTAGGAAATTCTCTTTTACTTAGAATCCACTGGTTATGGGGTGCCTGGGTGGCTTATCCATTAAGTGTCTGACTCTTGATTTTGGCTCAGGTCATGATCTCATGGTTTGTGAGTTCCAGCCTCGTGTCAGGCTCTACATTGAGTGTGGAGTCTGCTTGGAATTCTCTCTCTCTCTCTCTCTCTCTCTCTCTTTCTCTCTCTCACACACACACACACACACACAAACACACACTCCTGCCCCTCCCCCACCCACTTGCAGGTATATGTGCGTGTGTGCACACACACTCTCTCAAAATAAATAAATAAATATTTTAAAAATCAACTGATTATAAACATCAATCACATGTGCAGAATACCTCCACAGCAACTCTTAGGTTAGTGTTTAATTGAATAACTGGGAACTATAGACTAGTCAAGTTGACATATAAAACCTACCACTAAAATGGGAGAATAATTATCAGTGATGCTGGGTGCCCTCAATGAAAATGTAAATGAAATTCCTTCTTCCTTCTGTATGTATCCTGCATCCATTTAAGTTTGAAGTTGTAACAATAGTTAAGTCTAACAAATATTTATTTTCTTAGATACACAGTGCATAGGGAAATACTTTTCTCAGTTCAGTTTTCCATGAGTAGGTCTTTAGCATAAATACTCCATTCCTGCCATCTGGTCTTTGGAATTCATTATGGTGGCTAGTGGAGGCAGTGGTGAAGAGATTAGGTTTGGTGGACATTCTACAGACCTGTACATGCCTTGGCAGGGGAAATATATTAATTGGAACATATCAGTTTTCTCTTAGTGAAAGCTAAGTCAGAATGGGAACTTAAAATCACCCACATGATAATCAATGAAATATACAAGTCCTGTCTCTTTCCCCAGAATCGATCCAGACCACTCTTTCAAGTGACTAAAATTTAAAATGGACTGAAGCTCTAAATAAGAATTAGTGGTTTGTTTGTTTTTTAATCTACATATCTTGTATGTGGAAGATCTTTACATGGTATTCTTGTCTGTTAGAAGCAGGTACTTTATTTGGCCAAGTGTAAACATTTGCAGTGAAAGAATTTAGACTAACCTGGAAATGCTCTGTAGATCAGAGAGCGCTAAGAAATCAGGTTTTACAGCACACCAAGTTTACAATGGCAGTTAATTCCAGTTTTGATCAGTTTTCATGATGAGAAAATATATGAGTTTCTTGCACCAATCCTCATGTTAGAAGTAATAATAATTCACATGTAGAAAATGCTAGCATTCTATAGATAATGTGAGTAGACCTGGATATGGGTGGTAAATCAATGCTGGGGGGTCTGATTAGTAAAATAAAGGACAAGATTTTTAATAAGTTTCTATTGTAGTATACAAAAATTTCCCCACCTATGACTTTCTCTAAATAAAGATCAATTAAGTTTAAAAGTAGAAGGAAAAGGAGAAAGAGAAGAAGGAAGACAGGAGAAGAAGAAAGAAAGAAATCAAAACAGTTAGCTTGATTATTCTGCACACACGCACGAGAGAGAACAGTCAGTGGTGCTGAATATGGGGCCCCAGAAACAGGAACATCAAAATTATCTAAGAACTTGTTCCAAATGCAAATTCTTGGCCCTATTATTGACCAACTGAATGAAAAAGTCTGGGGCTGGGGGACACACTAATCTATCTATCTATTCACATGATCTCCAGGGGATTCTTTTAAGGATAAGAATCACTGGTCTAACAAATGGGTTTGTCTAAAACTCCCAGAGTCCATTTCTTTGGAGGAGACTCTTGTCCTTTTAGATAGTGGCCGGAGAATCCTACATCCTGCAAATCTCTAAATTTCTCAATGTCCTTGGTACTTTTGGCCTCCAAGGAAGACCTCTGAGAGAGTGTTTTTGAGACATTTAGAAACTTTTTAACAACTCCCATTGTTCCCTTGCCTCCAGTGGGAATCCAACGGGAATCAGCCCAGCTCTGTTTCCCGAGTGGAGCCCAGTCCAATAGCCATCTCCCTGAGGATATGCCCTCTCTCCCTAGGGTCATCCTCACTGTCACATGTGATGTGTGGGCAGTGGCCAGGAAGCTGATGTTGCAGGAAGACTCTCCAAGACGATGTAAGACCTGAAGACTTTCTCCCATTCTAGGCTGAAGGAAGGTGAGAAACCAAGGTTTTCTCATCTGTAGATAAATCAGCTGCAAGAAGAACCCAGAACCACTTACTGGAACATGGGAAGAATAAACGAACGACATAGACTTGTTGGTAGTAAGTCTAAAGTGTGAAGAGAGTCTTGGAAATTATTGAGGGGAACTGTGATGTTGAAAAGAGATGCCTCAGGTTGCATGTGAATACCTAGGCTTTTAACAACCAAGCAGGGATGGAGGATGCTGAGAGCTGAGCATGAGGAAACGCACCACAAAACCCCACACTAGTCACGTAAAATCGGGTCACATACTTACTTACTCATCCATTAACTTAGCAAACAGGTTTTGAGCAACTGCTAAATCAGAGTTGCTGTACAGGTGCTGGAGCTAATTTACTGAATTTGCAATCTAGTTTAGAGGGACAAGAGAAGAACATGGACGATGCTATAATAGAGGTATTTATAAATATTATTGGAACCCAGAGAAAGAAGGGATTAATTCTGCATGGGAGAGATATGGGGAGGAGTCACAGAGAAGGTGATATCTGAGTCCTTCTAGGTTAAGAAGGTAGCAGAAGGTATTTCAAGAAACAGAACTCATTACCAAGGCTAGGGAAATAACCAAGCATGTAGCACATGTGAGAACCTATGAATTCTCGAATGGCATTCAGTTCCTAGGTGACAGGGGCATTGATTACAAAGGCAGGTGAAGGCTACATTTCATAGCCTTGTGTGACATGCTGAGAGGGAGTTGCAGGCACCTCTATAAGCATGTTTCAAATCTGTATAAATCCACAAAGCCTGTGAGGCAGCTTCTAAGAGTTTGAGTTTTAAGCTGTGAGCTCTAGGCAGTCATTGAAAGGCTATAAAGAGACAGAAACGTGATCAGACACAAGTTTAGGAAGGTCTCATTGACCGTCTTATAGAACGAGACTGCGATGGAGGCAAATGAGAGCAGAAGGATGAGATTAAAATGACCTTTAATACATAGGCATGTGAGAGACAATGGGACTGAGACAGGGCAGGAGGAGTTGGGAGGCCACCCACCCCTAACCCTGTCCCTCTCCATCTCTCCCCCTCCCCCTTCTTCTCCACCTTTGACCCCATTCCCTGCCCTCCTCCCTTGCTTACCACCTCTCCATTTCCCCTTCCTTCACCTGCACTATTCCTCCCTCTCCCTTCCTCTTCATCTCCTGCCTTGATTCCTTTGTCTATTTTCATTGCTTTTATTTCAACATTTTCCTTTTCTTCTACCCTTGTATTCAGTAATGTCTTCCAAACTTCTTATTCCTTTCAGAAGAGTTCCTTGAGTCCCCATCCTATGATATTCATCATCTAATTTTTTAATGCATTCTTTTTTAAAATATTTATTTAGAGAGAGAGCATGTACAGGCACCTGAGCGAGCAGGGAAGGGGCAGAGAGAGAGGGAGACAGAGAATCCCAAGCAGGCTCTGCACTGTCAGTGTTTCTCACGATGGTGAGATCATGACCTGAGCCAAAGTCAAGAGTCAGACGCTTAACTGACTGAGCCACCCAGGCACCCAATATTCATCATCTATTTCTTAAGCCAGAGACTCTTTCTCGCTCTGGCCTCTCTCTTGTCTCAGCACACACTCCATCACTTCTCTGGCTTCACTGGATAAGGGGCTATACCCTATAGCTCCTCTCCCACCCATTAGTCAACACCACATGCCACATGCTTTTGGAGTGTTGACTGTCCACCAAGATGGGCACTGTGGGGCACAAATAAAGATCTGTGTTTCTGCCTCTGGGAGCTGTCAGTTAAATTATGGAGGAAAAACATAGACACATAAAAAGTCTATTAAAATGAGGATGTGTAAATGTTACAGGAAAAATGATTGCTAGAAAAATGTATTGACACTGGAAGAAGGGAGGAGGAGGAGACTATCCAGAAGAGAGTGATTGCTAGAGTGATTTATTTCCAGGCACCATTCCAGGAAGTTCATGTGTTATTTTATTTAATCCCCTAGAAAATTCTATAAAGATGATGTTTTCATTCCTACATTGCAGATGTGGAAACTGAGACCCAGAGATGTGAAGTAGCTTAATCAAGGTCAAATCTCAAGAAGGTAGAAGCCCTGAAATTTGACTGATGTTCTGTTGGACTCCAACTATCTCCCTACCATTGTATCACATGGAATCTTTGAAAGACAGGTTGTTATGTCTCTGGATGGACAGTTTTAAAGATATGTCATGAATGTATATGACAGCACCAACTTGTAAACTCTCCAGAGACATGCCCATTTCATCAACACCTAGTGATATGGTCTACACATGAGGATGCATCATCTGGACCTGGACAACTCTGTTTGAGACCTGGGCATTAAAAGTGTCTTTGTGTATCTATGTCTGTGTTTCCTTTACTTAGGTGTATGGAGAAGATGCCATGGAGCCAGGGAACCTCACGTGGGTATCAGAATTTGTCTTCCTGGGACTCTCACAGACTCGAGAGCTCCAGCTTTTCCTCTTTCTGGTATT
>CM053565.1:26111886-26248425 GCA_028646485.1 Cryptoprocta ferox | reverse complement strand
TTTATGTGCTTGACTTCTCTTCGCAGCACCCCTTCCGGCCTGTGTCCAGAGTGTTAGAGAAAGCACAGGCCTTGAAGATGTAGCCGTAGCTTGAGAGCCCTTGACCCATTTGTTACCAGACTGGTGACGTTGGATAAGCCACCTGGCCTCTCTTGAACTCATGGATTCTCCCTCACCAAACTGACATAAAACAATATTTGTCCCAATAATCTCACAGATTTGTTGTAAGATTCAAAAATTGTACAAGAATATTTTATAAATCTTACATAGAACCTATGTGAGGGTTATTGTCATTGTTATGATTATCCCTGAAATATATATTATCATCAGTTGAGCAGTGTTTTGGAAGTGTTTGGTGGTGATTCCACAGTGTGGTGAAGGAGGTATGGGTGAGGTTGGGGGCTGAACTCCAGAGGGCCATGCAGCATGCCCACAAGGGAAACAGAGAACAGAGAGTGAGGATAAATTCAGGGGCATATCTGCACGACTCTGACATCGTGCATCTCCCCACCTAACCCGATTTTCAGACTCAACGCTTTTTGCAAACAGGAATGGGAAGATCCATTCATTTGTTAATTCATTAATTTTTGTAAATATACATTTGGGGCCTGTAGCAGTACTTTATGCATAGACAGTGCTCTATAACAGTTTGCTCACTCTCTGTTTCTCTTTATCCCTAACCCTTTTTCCTTCTCTCCCTCCCTACATTGATATTGCCAGTTCAGTCTTTATATCCATCTGGGCTTTCCCTCCATCCCCGGTTCACTGGTATTCCTTGCTTCCTCTCTTCCTGGACAACATCACCACCACCCATCATATATTTTCTTCATTACCACACTGGGGCTTGGGGTCAGGTTGTTAGGCAGAGTTGAAGAGAAGAAATAAGTTATGGTTAGAGTTGCAAGGGGCTGCAACCCCGACAACTTTTAATAAAAAGAGGAGGTTTAAAGTTCTCGCTGAAGTTACATATTGTGAGTATAAGAAGCTGTTAGGACTGACACAACTGGTCTCTCCTCTTTCCCTCCCTCCTTCCTTATGCAGCCACTGTATATGTGGCTCAGATGGGAGCCTCAGCCTGAAAACCTGACCTTCTCATTCTGCTTTCTGCACAAAACTAGCTTGGTGTCTCAGGTTCCAATTCCAAAGCCCTATGAGAATAATCTGGTTGGTGACATTGGGACACATTTCCCATGTGGCTGAGGGGATGTACAGGTCATGTGACAAAAGCATGGCCATCACGGTCCATCCCTTCAGCAGGAATTGTGGGTGAGGGTTGTTCCCAGAGAAGGAGCATGTGGGTGGACAGAGTCTCCCATAGATATATCTGCCATGAAAGGCACAAGGAAGGTACCCCTTAAATGACACCATCCAAGGAACTTGTAATTATTTATGTCTAGATATTCATATGTTTATTAATCCATTAAATAAGTATTTATTGAAGTCTTCCAATTTAGCTTTTCTGTCCTACTTGTCCTCTTTACCCAAGGTTCTTAGGAAAACTGTCTCTTTCATGGCTGAACTGAGGGAAGAAAGGACAGGACCCCGAGGAAGCAGGGCATCCTCAGAGGACACATGTGGCAGCAGCAGTGGCTGATCCAGTAGAAGCCATCAGGAGTTGCTGGGGGAGCTGGGAAGAGAGAGAGCTGAAAGCAGGAGAGGAAGCAGCTGGAGCACCAAGGACAATGGTGCCTGACTGGACAACCACCTACAGCCATGTTTCCTGCATCTCATGGATGCAGGGGCATACCAAGGAAAGGGGAGAGGGTGCTTGTGTAGGCCATAGAGCGTTCTTTTTCTGTGGAGAGTTTAAAGGTGACTAAAGGTGTTTCAATAAGTACCATGCCTGGGGAACTCTAAACAATGTTGGAGCTAAAATTCTCCCTGCCAAGTGGGCTATTCCCACCACCCTGCCATTCATAAACCTGGTGTGTGTGTGTGTGTGTGTGTGTGTGTGTGTGTGTGTGTGTGATATATTGGCAGGACCCTGGGAAAGTGGGAGAAATAATTAGAATTAGAGAAATGAGAAGACCAGAGACCTTATGAAGAAGGAGAGTGTATGCAGTGGAAAGAGAGGACTTGGTGCTGTCTCTGATTCTGTACTGATGTCAATAAAACAGCAAGGCTATGGGAAGACCACTGAGGTGAAGGCCAAGGGGGAAAGATGAGTTTGAGCTGTAGTGCGGTCTCCCATGACAGGTAATGTGCCCATGGAGCCCCTTGTAGCCTTCCCAAGGACATGGAAATGGGGCCTATAGGCCCTTGGGCTTGCCCCATGCTGTGAATTGACAGAGAAGCCACAAGGACCAGGACACCTACTGCTTTGCAGTGAGAACTCTCATAAGCAAAAGACAAATCATTTTTTCCTTTCATCCTCCCCACAGGAGGTGCTGGAATCCTCCCTACAGGAGGTGCTGGAAAGAGGAAGGGAGAAGTGTGAGGAGACAGACAAGGAATAAGTGGACAAATAAATAATTTCATGAATAAAACCTATGAAGGAAAGGCACAGAGCAATGTTACTGGTAGGGTAGGTGGTACTATAAGATGTGGTGGGGGAAGGGATCTCTGAGGAGGGGATATTTGAACAAAGATATGGATAATGAGGAGCCAGTCAGGTCATCTTGCCCATCTAGGTGCTGGGCAAGCATTCCAGATAGAATGCAACAGCAAGTGTAAAAGTCCTGAGGTAAGAAAGAACTTGGTAGCCAAAGGAAAAAGAAAAGAGAATGTCATAGGAATGTGGTGAACAAAGAGGATCTTGGTAGGAGGTGGGCTCTAAGATGTTGTATTAGTTATCTACTACTGACTGCATAACCTAGCAAACTTACAAGTAGTCATGTATGACTACTGGCAGAATATGGCACAGACATCCTATCTCTGCTTCTTGGGCCTCAGCTGGAAGACTCAAAGGTGAGGGGTGGAATGGCTTGAGTTTCTTTCACCCACATATCTGGCTATCGGTGTCGGCTGGGTACCTAGGTGGGGCAGTTGACTGGTCTCTCCGTGTGGCCTGGGCTCTCTCACAACATGGTAGCTGGGTTCCAAGGACATGTGTCCTGGGAGAGAGAGCCAGGTAGAAGCTCACATGGCTAGTCTCAAAAGTCAATGAGCATCACTTCTACTGCATTCTGATAGATAGAAGTGAGCCACCAAGTCCAGCCCACATTCAAAGGAGGGGACTTAAACTCCATCTTTTGAATGAGGAGTGTCAAAGAATTTGTGGATATATTCTTAAGTTACTATTGATATGTAGATAAGAGCCAGATGATGAGAGAGTCTGAATTTTAAGTGCAATGAATCTTTGGAAGGTTTGGATGGGAGGTGGGATGATAGCAAGATCTAATTTATACTTTAAAAAGGTCATGTTGCCTGCTGGACAGAGGATGAGCTATAGAGGTCAGACCTGGTAGAGGGGGTTGAAAATTTGACTTGGAGAAAAGAGAGCTGGATTCAAGTTCAACTTCCTGCACTAACTACCTGTTACCTTGGGCAAGTCTCCCAACACGAGGATATAGGAGTACCCTTTTGCATTTATATGAGGATGTACCTAGGGCTTTTCCTTCCTCAAAGCTGCAGGGGCCAATGTTTGTTCATGTCTCTCCCCTGCTCGATGCCTGTTTTTGCTCACCACTCTAACCACAGTGCCTAGCACAGGACCTAGATTGTGAAGGCTTTCCACAAATATTTGTTGAAAGAATAAATGAACAAATAATATTATAAATATTGTTCCTTATCAACAGACCTCTCTGACCTTACCAACCCCACAAGCCTTCAGTGATAGGGCTGGGGTGAGGAGGAGCATTGAAGGAGCATCTGGCCTCGTCAATCCTGTGCCCATTGTGTATTGGAGTCCACAAGGCCTGATTGCATTCAGAACCACCATCACTGTCCAGATGGACATAAGGAGAACAATTCTAAAGGTTCAGAGTCGTCAGAGCTGTGGCTGCGGGTGCACTTGACCACCTGCCATTCCTGATAGCACTGCATATTCTTGCTTGTAAAGTTGGTTTGATACAGCAGTGAGAACACGGTGATTGCAGAGATGAAGAGACAGAACTTGATTTCCTTCAATTCTGTCACTTTATGTGACCATTTGGAGTTATAATGGTGAAGACTGTGAAACAGTGTAAACAGCAAAGTACAATGTTTTTAAAGAGAAATTTTACTTCATAGATGAATGGTGTACTGAATTTGAGTACCTTTACCGTTGCAATGTATTCTTTTTTTAAAATCTCAAATTGTTTATTTTACAACTAAAAAACAAATCAACAGAAACTGTAAGAATATATTAAATATTATATTAAAACCACCAATATGTAGGTAGTTTTTCCTATTATTTATTTATAAATGCTTATTTATTTATTTTGAGAGAGAGAGCGTGCGTACATGAGGAGGGGAGGGGTAGAGGGAGAGGAAGAGAGAGAATCTCAAGTAGGCTTTGCATTGGTGCAGAGCCCCAAGTGGGGCTCTGATCTCATGAATTTCAAGATCATGACCTAAGTCGAAATCAAGAGTCGCACACTTAACTGACTGAGCCACTCAGGCACCCCTCCCCTTTATGTAGAACACAGGCACATAATTAAAAAGTATTAATCCAATACCCCTTTCCTTTTTATATTTTAAAAATATATTTTTTAAATGTACTAAGAAAACTTTCACACATTTCTAACCATGGCCATTATTTATTTCATTTAATGAGTATTACTGAAAATAATTTTGTTATGTAAAGGAGGAGCTATCAAAAAACAATTGGCTCCCGGTATCAGATACTCTAGGTTGCTGCTGGGCAACACTTAGCCCCAAGGAAAATCAAACCTCTCCTCGATGAGGTCCCAGTGGGCATCATGAAAAGCCCATGGAGGGAATGTGCGGGGCTCATGGCCCTTGCCCATGTTCCTCTTCTAGTCTCTGGGTGTGTTTCTCCCTGACAACAGAAAAAGGCAGATGTCAAAGCAAACCACAGTGAGACCTGGCAAGGACCTCATATATCCCAACCTGCCCCAGAGTGAAGGTCATGGCTGGAGAGGGAAGCGGCTGCCCAAGCTGGGGAGCCCCTGGAGGGCTTCCCCCTCCATCACTGTCCTCCACTCAGTTTCCAGTGGCCTGGCCCTGGCAGCTGGAATGTCCACTCTGACATGAGGAGGAAGGCTCAGAGAGCCAGGGTCTGAACACACCTAACTTTAGAGGCCTGCCTCCCTGCCTCCCTCCCTCCCTTCTTCCTTCCTTCCTTCCTTCCTTCCAGGTGCACAGCCTGGATGGTCTGCAAAGCCCTTATAGTCACTGCCTCCTACCTTCACCCTGATGGTTCTTGCTGCCCTTGTGGGACAGCCTGGGGGGAGCTCAATAAAGGAAGCAATATGGAGGCAGAACAACAAGGCTTATGCAGCACCACTGAGGGTCCACTGTGGTGGCATTTTACATGGATTTGCATAAGGTAGACATAGTAATGATCTCCATTTGACAGTGAAGAAGTGGGCTCAGATGCTGAGCAGCTCACCCGAGTGGATGATGGGCAACAAGCTCTGAAGTGCTCCATGCTGTGGTTCTCAGAGGGAGCCTTCTTGCAGAATCTGAGAGGCCTGGAAGCAGATGGCAGGGGTGTGGGGGGAGTCGTCCATGGAGGGTTGGGTGTCTGCTGCTTAGGGGCAAGGTCCTGTGGGAGGGTGGCAGACAGCAGGCTGAAGGAGGGACAGGAGGACCACAGAGTAGAGCTAGCTTTTCCTTCGGTCTCCTTGGCTGAACCTCCGCCTGCCAGCCCAGCCCGGCAGCGGCCCTGGGAATCTGCCCTCCATAGACTGGTTGTACAGGGCCCCTCGGTGGCCCTGTCCTGTCTGCTGGCCTGTCATCACCACTTCCAGCAGTCAGTGGGCCATCCCCCACCCCCCCGAGAGCAGCCAATGCAGCAGGGCTGGGTCTAGAGTCCGATTCTGTCTTGAGCTTCTCCCAGTGACACACAGCAGCCCACAGCTCTGGCAAACCCTGGGACAAGTCACTACTGCTGAAGAATTAGAGTTCTCTCTGGGGGGACAGCAGAGCTCACACCAAGTCCTCCTTAGGGGGGACCCTGGAGAGAGGGCAACCAGGGTTACATGTACTCCCCCTTGCTTTCAGGCTCCTGTGGCATCTGGCTCCCTGTGGGCAGGGGAGGTAAAGCACATTTGATGAGCAGTCTACAATTTAAAAAATCTCTGCTTCATGGGGATCACTGCCCCATCTCACAGGTAAGGAAGCTGAGGCCCAAGGAGCAGAGTGATTTACCCCAAGTCATAGAAAGGGTCAGCAACAGAGAACTCGGGGTGCTTTTAGTGAGGACACAGTGACTTTCAATCCAGGCTGCTTTGTCACAAAAGCGGGGCACCTGCTGAGGAAAAGGAGATAAGATCAGCAGGGCGCAGACTTTCAACTGGAGCTTGTGAAAGACAGTGCTGAAGGGGTGTCTCAAGGGCAACTGCTGCTGGGGGTAGAAGGGGTCGATGGGGGTAGAGGGGGCCACTGCAGTGGGGAGGCAGGGGCTGCGGAGTCCGGGGGACTGGGTTTAGGTAGGGCATGAGGGCAGGAGGGCCCTGGGCAAGGACTCTTGCCTTGGTGCAGTTAGATACTGAGGAAGGGCCCCAACTCCCATCTGCTCTTAAAACTTGGTCACCTTCATGAATGATTTGCCAGCTGGCAAAGAAGCTAGTGCTAAGCAGGGCACATGAGTTGGGTGCTGAGGCCTGGTACTGGCTGCCCAAGTAAAACATCAAGAGCTGGAGCATGGTGTGACCAAAGTGGAAGGCCAGGGTGAAGACATTGGCCACACGAGGATCCACATTGGAGCAATACCCCCAGGAGGGCCCCAGGGTTCTCTCCCTAGGGGAGCCCGGGCCTCGCCCAGAACCAGGGGCAGAAAGTCTTAGCTGGTGATGATCTACAAGAGAAGACAGGAGGAACATTACCTTAGCGGCCGCCCACCCCATTCCCTGTCTTTGGACAAATCTTTTGCTTTCTGAAGGGCTGCTCAGACATATTAATTCCTTATTGCCATCATGTCAGAAGTGGAAATGTTAATTTCCCACTGGCTGATAAAGATCCTGAAGCCCAGATAGCTGGATGACAAGGACAGTGTTACACAGTGAGTTAGTGGCAGAGTTTGGCTCGCTGGCTGCTAGCTGAGTATGAGGACAGGCTGTCACTCCCCTTCAGCTGGACACGCAACAAAAGGCTCAGTGGCTTCCTCCTCCCTCTCGTGAGTAGCAGCTGAGGGTCTGGAAGATGTTCTATCCCTTCTAAACATGGGAAGTAGAAGCCCAGCCCAGAGGCAGCTTGAATCCAGCCTCGACCCTCTGCCAGCTAGAAGGCTTGGGGCAAGTAATTATAGCTGAGTCTCAGTTTCCTCATCTGTAAAATGGCGGTAAAACCTACCTCATATTGCTTGTGTGAATATTAAATAGGGTCCTAGTATAAGCATCTATAATTACTACCAGCCATTATAGTGTTTTTTCTGCAAGAGTTAGTGTCAAAGGATCTTGCTAAATATAAAGAGTGATATACCTTATTCTATGTCTATCGGTCTAAATGATTTCACATTTATCAGTTTATCGATTTTCTGTTCATATGTCAATATAACAATCAATCACCTACTCATCTGTCAACCTCTATTTATTAATTCTTCTTCCATCCATCCAATTTATTATCCATCACCTACCAACTGAGTATCTATCCATCTGTTCTGTCATCTAGGCATCCATTAGTCCATAGATTGATCTATTGATTTGATCTATTTACCCCTTTGGAAGACCTGGTGGGGTCTCAGCCAGCCAACGTGGCTTCTCCTCTTCTCTACTACTGGAATCCTCAGGACCACGCCACAGACCATCCTTCTAGGAATGACAGCCACACAGCGAGTGGCGATGGCAAGGGAGAGCAGGAGAGGAGGAGAGACTGTGTTAACTCCAGCAGGGACAATCTGCTGCACCTGAGTCCTGGGGTGGCCCCAACATTTTGTGGGGTCTGGGAGCCCACACCCCACACGTGGAGACCTATCTCCACGGCGGGTCTGGGCTGTCTTGAACCAGATTGTGTGCTGCCCCAGTGAGAAGTTGACCTCCCACTGGGCCCTGGCCCTTATGTTCATGCTGTTGGGACAGTTCATTGACCACGACTTGGACTTCACCCCTGAGCCCCCAGCCAGAGTGGTCTTCACTGTGGGCATCCACTGTGAGAGGACCTGCCCCCAGCTGCTCCCCTGCTTCCCCATCAAGTTACCCCCAGCCAGTCCCCCAGGCCCCAAGTGTGGCCTCCATCCCAGCCCATAAGCTGGAAGACTAACATACCCTCCTTAAGGAGCTGGAGTATCAGACCAAGGCAGGAAGGATGGTCCGGGACAGACTCCTAGTTCTGTGTGTGTTTGAGGGGAAGACTCTGGGCTGCTTCTTTTGGAGCCTGTAGGTTATCTTAGCTCTGGCCCTTCTCTTTCCTGAAGTGGCCCAAGGGCCCTGTATCTCTCACCATCTCCTAGGATCATGTGTGAGCAGGGCACTGTCCTTCAGGCTGAGAGGCAAGGGTGGTGTGGAACACTAGGGAAGAAAGGATGGATTCCAGGTAACAGAGCCTCTCTGGGGATCTGGGGACAGGGGGTGGTGGGGGAACACATGTGCATACACTCCCACATTCAGCGACATTCATGGGGCATGATGTGTGAGGGCTCCTGGGTGGCTCCTCCCTGTTGCAATCTTACCCCTTCCTTAGGCTCTGGTTCAGGGGCACCTCCTTGGGAGAGTCTTCCCATATTTTCCTATCACACCTTTTGATTTTGGCTTTTAGATCAAGCATAGCAAATAGCACCTCAATTTAGAGTTACTCTCTATGCGTGTGTCTGTTTTCACTGAATGCAGGCTTCCTGCAACGTGTGCTGGGTTTTGTTGACCTCATCCATTCCTAACCTTTCATGACTCTATGATACAAAGTGCTAAGCATGCTCAGACTGACCTGGCGGCAGCACTAGTCTGGGTGAGTCAAGGAGGGCTTCCCAGAGGAGGGGAGTTTCGAGCAAGGTTTTGAAGCAGGTAGGGGATGATCAAGAGGAGTGAGCTTGCTCTTGAGGGGCCCCGGTGTCAGTGGCTCTGCTTCCACCTCAGATCCCACCCAGTGACCCCCGCATCAGGGACCAGAGTGACTACATTCCCTTCTTTGGTTCAGTGCCCGAATGTCCCAAATCAGGACAACCAAGTCCGAAACCAGCTCAACGCGCTCACCTTCTTCTTGGGCGCCAGCATGGTGTATGGGAGCAAAGTCTCCCTCGGCCTTCGGGTGCAACCAGACCAATCACTTGGGGTTGCTGGCTGTCAACACCTGCTTCAGCAACAACCGCCGGGCCCTGCTCTCCTTCGACAACCTGCGTGAAGACCCCCGCCTCCTCACCCACCCTTCCCTGGGCATCCCCTGCTCCCTGGTAGATCAGTCCCAGGCAGCCTACTGAAGAATACGTTAAATAAGACCTTGTACACAAGGGTTTAGTTCAAAGGCAGCAAATGACTGTGTGTAAGGCCCACCTTCAGGAAGTTGCTTTCCTTCCCAGCCTCTAGAAGATGCTCTGGCTACAGGAACAGGCTCTGCCCAGCCCCCTCTCTTTCTCTTTCCCCAGGGCTCCCTGGGGAGAGCGGTCTGATACCAAGTGCATGGCTGGGGAAAGGTCCAGCCCTTGGCAGGGAATGTGCCCATGGATGCAGTTCATGGGACAGGTGGGTTCACAGTCCCAAGGTCAAGGTTCCTAGAGTCATCTGGGCCCCTTGACCAGCCGTGGACACACTTACTTGTAGAATAGAATCATTAGGCCCGAGTCCAGCAGGTGTTCTGTGCTTTCCCACCCTGCCTGAATCTGTTCCAGTAACTGGGATCTTAGAACCACTGTCCTCTGGCTCCTGACCCATTGTGCTGGGGTGGAGGGTGGCAGTCGGTGAGGATGTTCATAGCACGGCTGGGGAGACGGAGGTCTGGCCAGGGCCCAGAGCCTGGCCCAGGTCACAAAGGTCTACCACTTGTTTCTAGTCTCCAGAGCTCTGTCTGCTTTAGCAGAAAGACATTTCTCTGGGAAGGGCTGTGGTGACTCTGAACTCAGGGTTTTCAAGGTGACTCCTGATCACCTGATGATCGGGATCAATTGGCAGCGATGCATACTGTGTCTATGTGAGAGCACACCCGGCTGGCTATGGAGCTGAGATGCCTGAATCCCCCGTGGAGTGGAGACTTGCTGCACCAGGAGGCCTGGAAGACCGTGGCCATGGCACATGTGGGGAGTCCTGGGCCCAAGCATCCCTGAGAAGACAATCTGGCATGAGACACCATTTGAGGGAGTGGCTCCCACTTTCCTTAATGCATATTTTGGGAATGTGCCTCAGATCAGCTAGGTCTGGGTGGTTGAGAGCGGACCTAAGATCTGACCTATACCCCCAAACTCTGCCACTAACTCACTGTGTAACACTGTCCTTGTCATCCAGCTATCTGGGCTTCAGGATCTTTATCAGCCAGTGGGAAATTAACATTTCCACTTCTGACATGATGGCAATAAGGAATTAATATGTCTGGGCAGCCCTTCAGAAAGCAAAAGATTTGTCCAAAGACAGGGAATGGGGTGGGCGGCCGCTAAGGTAATGTTCCTCCTGTCTTCTCTTGTAGATCATCACCAACTAAGACTTTCTGCCCCTGGTTCTGGGCGAGGCCCGGGCTCCCCTAGGGAGAGAACCCTGGGGCCCTCCTGGGGGTATTGCTCCAATGTGGATCCTCGTGTGGCCAATGTCTTCACCCTGGCCTTCCACTTTGGTCACACCATGCTCCAGCTCTTGATGTTTTACTTGGGCAGCCAGTACCGGGCCTCAGCACCCAACTCATGTGCCCTGCTTAGCACTAGCTTCTTTGCCAGCTGGCAAATCATTCATGAAGGTGACCAAGTTTTAAGAGCAGATGGGAGTCGGGGCTGCAAACTTAGTGCCAAGAGGCCAGGCTGCTACTCAGGCCTCTGTTAATCATCTCCCCAGGGCAGTGAAAACAAGGTGGGTGCCACTAAGACCCTAGGTCCTGGGCCTCCCATCCCCTCAGGGACCAGAGGATTTCCAAAAAGGGGCAGAGACTCATGTCAGACTGGCGGCTTGTGGGCCTCATAGGAGCTTGCCTTCTACTCCTTCTTTAAGAAGTGGGGGTCACTTCTTTCTCTGCCAGCCCCAGCACCCTTCAAGTCTACCCAGGCCTTTGTTTCCTGATACAAACATTATAGAATATAAGTGAAGGCTTGTCCAGTTCTGAGCTAGCTTGGTGTCACGTGAGGACCACAGGGCTCCCCGAGGCCAATCCAGTGTGTGTTGCTCACATTCCCCGCCACCAGTGGCGCCGACCCCACCATCCGAGGCCTCATGGCCACCCCTGTCGAGCTGAACCATCAAGATGCCATGTTAGTTGACGAGCTGCGGACCGGCTGTTTCGGCGAGTGGGGAGGATTGGGCTGGACCTGGCAGCTCTCAACATGCAATGCAGCCAGGACCACAGGTCAGGGGGCTGCCCGTCCCTCCTCCCAGGCTTTGTCTGGCCTGGGGTTGCTGCTGCTGGTGGTGAGTGGGTTTCAGAGAAGACCCTCGGTGCATCCTTTCTGACTGCTACTGTCTACCTGATGTGCTGTGGTTGAGAAGCATGTGAGGCCATGCTTGATGTAGTAAAGCATCCCTGGGACCACCCTTTTGCCATCCTGTCATATCTTCTCCAGCTGCTGTAGGGCCTCTGGCTGTAGATTCACAGCACGGCCAGGACTTGGACACGGGAGTGGACAAAGCAGATCAGGAGTTTCCAGGTAGAGAAAACAGTAGATCCAAAGAGCAGGGAAGAACTGCTCCATTCCCAGTGTACCCAGGCGAGCTCCAATGAGGAAGACTCAAGTTCCAGGGATACAGACACTGGCTCCTGCTCTAAGTGCAGAAAGGTCAAGAGCCTGAGAGGCAGGAACAGGTTGAGCAAAATTAAGACAGTCTTGGCTGTTTTGTGAGGACACAAAACTCCCAGGAAAGAAGAAAACCTCATCCTGGAAAAGAAGAAAACTTAGGCACTTTGCTAGGAATTTTCATGGATATTAATCATTTACTTTTGCCAATGACCTTGAGAAGGATTACAGCCATTTTTATAGATGAGTAAATAAGCTCAAAGACATCTAGTAATTTTCTCAAGGCCACATAACTAGGAAGTAGTAAAATTTGAATCAAGTTCAAAATTTCTTTCTTCTCCCTGTTTAAGCCACAACATTAGGGGAAGGCCTTCGTCACTACCTTGCTCCCCTCTCCCTCCCCCGACCTCCCTACCTTTCTGTCCAAATACAACCCAAAGCCCCATCTGCCTTGGCTAATCTTTGGCCGTGTATGACGGGGTGGGGGCAGTCTCTACTGCACCTAACACAGAACCTGGCAGGCACACAGCAGGCACTCAAAAACCGGAGTTTCTTTCCTCCTTACACATGGGTGCTATTGACAACTGAAAAGCCGTGGGCGCCCCCTGCTGGAAAACTGAGATTGCCAGCCCCTACCCTTACCCCCACCCCTGCCCCCAGCCAAGGGCCACACACTGAATTTCTGTGCCCTCCCATACCTTTCCCTCCAAGCTGTTCCAGAAATATTCTCCAAATACTAGCTCTGACAGTCTCCTCCAATCCAAACACCAAACCTGGAATTGGGAGACCTTGTTTAAACTCCACTTAATGGTGGAGGGACCTTAAAAAAGTCACAGTTGGGGGTACCTGGGTGGCTCAGTCAGTTAGGCATTCAACTTCGGCTCAGGTCATGATCTCTGATTCGAGGGTTCAAGCTCTGAGTCGGGCTCTGTGCTCACAGTTCAGAGCCTGGAGCCTGCTTGGGATTCTGTGTCTCCCTCTTTTTTTTTTTTTTTAATTTTTTAAATGTTTTATTTATTTTTTAGAGAGAGAGAGACAGCGTGAGCAGGGGAGGGTCAGAAAGAGAGGGAGATGCAGAATCCGAAGACAGGCTCCAGGCTCTGAGCTGTCAGCACAGAGCCCAACGTGGGGCTCGAACCCATGAACTATGAGATCATGACCTGAGCGGGAGTTGGACGCTTAACTGACTGACCCACCCAGGCGTCTCCCTCTCCTTCTCTGCCCCTCCCCCACTTGTGCTCTGTCTCTCAAAAATAGATAAATAAACGTTAAAATTTTTTTAATTTTTTAATGTTTATTTGCTTTTGACAGAGAGAGAGTGGCAGGAGGGGCAGAGAGAGAGGGGGACAGAATCTGAAGCAGGCTCCAGGCTCTGCGCTGTAGGCAAAGAGCCCCATCAGGGGGCTCAAACTCATGAATTCAGGAACTGAAAGATCATGACCTGAGCCGAAGTTGGACGCATAACCAACTGAGCCACCCAGGCGCCCCTCAAAAAATTTTTTTTAAAGTCAGTTACTCAAGCAAATATCCTTTGATACAATGGAGATTACAAAATGCCTCACAGAAGCGTTGTGAGGATCAGAAGAGATGATCAGGTAACAGTGCTTAGTGAGGTGAAACATTACATTGTTTTCCTTTGCTCAGCTGGAAGGTGGTGTTTGTGAGTTGCAGTTCAATGGATGATATTGGACAAGCATTTCGTCAAGATTGAGCCAAACCTATCTCCTATCCTGATGGTCCCCAGGACTTGGTCCTACTGTGGGATCCTAATAGAGAAATCATATGGGTGGTCTTTGGAAGTTTCTGAGTAGGTGAAAACAAATTTTAAAACAGCTTTATTGAGATATAATTAGCGTATCCCAAATTCACCCATATGAAGTATATGATTCAATGAATTTATCAAAGGCTTTAGTACATTTAGAGTTATTTAGAGTTGTGTTTTTGTTTTTTTGTTTTGTTTTGTTTTTTTGCGTGTTAAGGTCTTTGGCCCATTGATCTCCATTGCTAATGTCAGAACATTTTCATCACTCACAAAAGAAACTCTATAATAACAGTCCCTTCCCTGTCCCCACTCCAGCCCCTGACAATCACTGATCATCTTTCTATCTCTACATAATTGCCTATTTTGGGTCTTTTGGGTAAATGGAATCATATAGCATGTGTTCCTTTTCTGAGTAAACTTTAATCACACTTTATTTCTTGGTTTGTTCACTTATTTGCTTCCTCACTCATTCCTTCTACAAACCTGATTAAGATTCTTTTATGTCCTGGGTCCTGTCTTATTTGCACCTAGTTAATGCCCATGAGCCCAATAATATCCTTGTGGTTGTGAGGGTTGGGTGGCAGCAGCTTCTTACATTAGGACACACTCACAAAGCATGGCTGTCTACTTGCTTTGAAAATCAGAGTGCAGTGTTTGATATTTGGAAGGTTCGGGCCTCTTCTGTCCGCGGGGATCTTGTCCTGCCCGACATTTCCTAACCACAGAGCTCTCTCAGGAGAAACTGTGGAGAAGCAGAAACTAAAGGGAAGTCAGACTGAATCGCTTCTGCCCCTTTCCCTACAGGGCACACTGCTCGCAGGCGCCTCTGTGGGCTCTCCCAGCCCCGGAATCTGGCACAGCTTAGCCATGTGCTGCAAAACCCAGATTCGGCAAGGAAGTTCCTGCATCTGTATGGGACGCCTGACAACACTGACATCTGGATTGGGGCCATCACAGAGCCTCTTTTGCCAGGGGCCCTAGTGGGGCCTCTTCTGGCTTGTCTTTTTGAAAACCAGTTCACAAGAGCCTGAAATGGTGACAGGTTAAGTGACCCTACCCTAAAGAGACCAGCCAAGTGGCAGGGCAGAAAAGCACTAGCATTTCAAGTCTCAGCAAGGGGGAAAGTACCCTTTTTAGATTCAGTTTTTCCAAGTTCACAGGGTCTAAGACCAGGAGGCTCTGCGTGGAGAGCTTGGGCAGAGGGAAAGGCCGTGGGCCAGGCTGATCTTGCCTGAACTACAGGCACCTTTAAGTGGTGAGATGGACTGACTGGTCAGCCTCACTGTTCCAGGCTCATGGGTCCCAGGAAACATGGGCAGAAAGGGCTGAAGCTGGTTTCCTTCTAACAAAGCTTATGGTTAAAGACCTGATTCCTTATTTGGATTTGGTATTTACTGGGTTCAAATCCAGCCCTGGCCACTTAAATTACTGTGCATGTTATACTGGGCAATTTACTTGACTGCTGAATCTATTTCTTCATTTATAAAATGGGAATAATACCTATTTTGCAGGAACTCTGGAGAACTGAATGAAGTAATATGAAGCACCTGGCATGCAATGGGTGCTCACAATGTTAATTCCTCCCTAATCTTCAGTCACGTCCCTCGACTGTCTTGGTGGGGAAAATGGTGTTTTCACCAAGAGACAGCAAGAGGCCCTGAGCCAGGTTTCCTGGTCTGGAATTGTGCATGACAACACCGGTATCATCGCTGTTCTGAGGGGTATCTTCAGGGCCAACACTCGCCCCCAGGGCTTTGTGAGCTTCACCCGAGTCCCCAGGTTGGACCCGTCAGCTGGCAAGGCTGATGAGGTGACTGCAGGTAAGGGGGTGGGGTGGGGGGCTCCTCCAACGGCCCTGGGTGGGCCCAGGCCTCCACATCCTTCCCTGGACCAGAAGGCTGAGACCTCTTAGGGCTCTAGGCAGATACAACAAAACTTGTCACTAGAGACAGGGTACTCTCCCCTAGTGGCTTCCCGGCATGCTAGCTTCTGGACTGTTAAGCCAAGGCCAGGACTTTGGGGGGCAATCAGGCAGTGTCGGATTAGCCCCAGCTCAGTCATCAGCACCCTGACACAGCTGCAGGTCTGGACACCCAGCAAGTTCCACACTTGCCCCCTTGTGTTGCTTCTGCAGGAGCCCGTCCCACGCCTCCAGCCTCAGACACAAGATATCGCAGGGAAGACCACATGGCTACCTTCTCCCCGGAGCAACCGCGCCTGCTGACGCTTGCTGACCATGGCTCAGAGCTGGTTCCAAGGCTGGGAGTGACAGCTGGGGCTCCCGGCAGTGGTGAACCCTCCCCCCACCTTGGGAGCCTCTTAGGTAGAAGGTTAGGCATCAGCTACGACTGCAAGGTCTTGAGGCCCAGGCATGAAAAGTCATCTGAACAGTTTCCAGCCTCTTTTTTCTATTTCTCAGCCTGTCCCCAACCCCTGCCCACAAGGCCACCCCACACCGGCCCCGGACACCCCACGACCCTCTGCTGGAGCCTGCAGGCCAGGCAGCATGCTCTGCTCCTACCAATAAAGGACTGCTAGGGGCAGGGGCTGCTTCCTGGGTGACGACGGGGAGGGCATGACCTCAGTCTCGTGCTCTGCTCCAAATGTCTAGAAGGAACACAGCCAGGACACCAGTGGCACTAACCCCTAAGGCTCTCCTGTGGGCTGACGTAAGAGAACCAAAAGCAACACTAGGGATAGGAAAGGGCAGAAAAGCGGAAGATTCAGGAGAATACCTTGGCCACGCCAGCAACCTAAGCAGAAAACCAGCCGACACGTCAGTCAGTATACAAAGTTTTTATGTACAAAAACCACAATAAAGGTACTACCCAGCTAGCAAAAAGGACTGGGCACTACCTTTAGCCTTCATTTACTTCAAAAATAAGTTGCATCTCCAAACACAACAAGCCCCAAGCAGCAGGACAAGGCTACCCTGCAAAGTGGAGGCTGAGGCTCTCGGGCCAGGAATTCAAGATATCTCTCACCTTTCTTTCTTGAGCCTCCATTGTGTTTTTATTTTTATTTATTTTTTTATTTAAGTAGGCTTCATGACCAGCACGGAGCCCCACGCGGGGCTTGAACTCACGACTGTGAGATCAAGACCTGAGGTGAGAGATCAAGAGTTAGAGGCTTAACCGACCGACTGAGCCACCCCGGTGCCCCCCGAGCCTCCATCTGTAATGCAGGCCGTGGAGCAGGAGGTGCCTGGGCTCTCGACTGTGAGACAGTGAGACAGGCTGGGAAAGAGGCTGTGTTGAGGACAGGACTAACTGGGGTCACCCCAAATGGGGTTAAACCAATAAGCTTGCCTTGTGGTGACACCCACTGGCAGTAAATGAAATATGAAGAGGGGATCATAGGGTCTCCAGCTTTATTGCTACCCAGCAGGGAGGAGGCCCTGCTGAAGACCAGGCAGAGGGACTGGCCTGGGATTTTCTCAGCTCTCCCGGTTCTTGGCAGGTCAATGGGGTCACCAGTCAGAAGGCTGAAGGGGGGCGGGGGGGCAACAGCGTTAGACATCGCTCATCTCGTCCTCTTGCACAGGGGCCAGTGCAGCAGCAAGCTAGGAAACCATGGTCCCCGAAGGGCTCACCAGGTCCTGGGGAAGGCTTTCTCGGGCCTCCTGCATGCGGCGCCGGGCGCGATGGAAGGCCTCTGCCAGGGGAGCAAGTATAGCTGTCAGCTGCCTCAGTGCGGGGAGGAGTGAGGCTCCTGTGGGTGCTGGGTGGCCACCCGCAGGGGGCAGGGAGACTTACCCAGCACACTCTGAACGGAACTCTGCTGGCTGAATCCCTCCAGACGGTCCAGCACGCTCCGCATCCTTTTCCGCAGGAAACTGGACTCCATGAAGGCCCTGCGCGCAAACCCACATGGCCACAGCTGCTCTCCGGCCCTCAGGCGTAAGGCTCCCCGAGGCGGAGGCCAGGCTGACTCACCTGGACTGCTGCAGACAGTGCAGGCGGAAGGTGACGCTGCCTGTGGTCTCCGTGCGGAACCCAAAGCGGCTCAGACGCTCCCCCTGTGGCGTGCAGTGAAGACAGCGTCAGGCTTCTGTGGTGTCTGGATCCCAGGCACGTGCTGGCCTCACCCCCATCCCGACTCCCATTCTCGAAGAGAACAGATCTGTTGGGGAAACCTCACTGCAGCACCCACACTCCATCACTTCAAGGCTGACACTGGGTTCCCAACTGTAAATGAGGGGACATTCCAGCCTTACTGGAGAAGAGCAGTCTTATAAGCGGCCTGCTAACCCTCCCCACCTCTGATTACTGCAGCCTCAGTGATGGGCCAGAAGGAGGGGCCAGTAACTGATGGGACCAGGGGAATCTCTGAGTATACTCATTTCCAGAGATCTCCTAGGATAGGAGTGTAGATGTCTGTACCTGGTTCAAGATGTGGCCTCCAGCTTAAACCACAGGCAGGAAGGGACTAAGTAATAATGATGCAATTAAGGGGCCTTAACCCTGATGCCACCTTCTCCAGAAGAGACAGGAACCTAAGCTCCCAGCATGAAGTCTTCCCAGAGACAAAAGTGACCTTGAAGGTTCCCGGTATCCGCACGTAGGAGAGGTCCTCCAGTTCCAGAGAGCCGCCAATGAAAAACCTCCTCAGCTCAGCCACCGTGCCAAGTTCCATGGGTCTCCATGTGGAGACTGTCAGGGTGTGCGAGCCTGTGCAGGGAGCACAATGGGACCACAGTCAGAAAGGGCACGTGGCCTCTCATTGACCCCCAGCACTGATGCAGGCCTACCCACCACTAAGACGCCTGGGCTCGATGAACTGACCTCTGGTGATGGTGATCATGGCGGCTTGGGGCACCTGTTTGGAAGTCAATTGGCTAGAAAATCAAATCTCAGCTCTGCCGGTTATTACTTGCGTACCCAGGTCAAGTTTCTTAACCCCTGTGAGCCCTGTTCCCCTCACTAGTAAAACGGACAATGGTAACAGCACCTACACTTGCAGAGTGGCTGGCAGAATGAAACAAGACGCGTTTGGCGCAGTGCCTGCCAACAACAGAAGACAGTGGCAGTGATTTCAACGTGAATGCTGATCATCAAATACACGTGTGCTGAGAGCCCTCCCTGCCTGAGCCAGTCCCCTCAGGGCCAAGAGTCATCAGAGGAGCATGGAGCCAACGCCACAGATGCCCAGGCTGCTCTACTTCATGCTTAGTTGCCATTTCACTCAGTTTTCTCTAACGGAGGGGAAATTCCTCAAAAGGAGCAAGGAATCTTGCAAGTTAAATGCATCTAATTCCTAACTATCCCTACTTCTCCCTGGAAGTGGTGGAATCTCTCGGAAGTGTTAGTCTCGCTCCTAGGAGCTGGAGCACAGGGGCTGCGTGGAGGGCAGGGACAAGAGGTCACCTGGGGTGGCGGGCAGCATCACAGCCCCGTAGCCTTCCACGCGATACCTCTGCCAGAAGTCCAGGGAGAGGACCTCACAGTAGAGCACAGGCCACTCTGGGAGAGCATCTGGGAGACATAAGAAAAACAGTCAGGACAGGAGGCCTTCACCAAGAGAGGGCACCGCCAGAGGAGCCGCCGGGCCCGGATCTACTCAGCTACTCACCAGCAGATTCGTCTTCATGGAGGAAGGATGCCTCAAATGTAAATGGGTAGGAGAAGTAAGCCACCTTATCCTAAAAAAGAGATGTGTTATTTTGTACTCAGTGTCATGGGGCAGGTTAGGCCTCAATGGGAATTTGTTCTCTCTGTGGCCAATGACATACCTCCACGAGGGAAACACTCTCACCCAAGATAGGAAATAAGAGGCTGAGAGGGGAGGGGACACCCAAATACAGGCTGCTACCATCCACAGAAAGACAGAGAGGGAACCCTTGGACCAGGCAGCCCTGCAGAGCCCACAGAGAAGGGCCAGAGCCAACTGTGAATCCTCCCCAGTCCTGATAATCTTCAGAGTCCTGATCCCCTCCAGACACCCCCTCGTTGCCCATACCATTCCCACGGATTTGGTGGCACAGGTCTGTGTTATTCCTGAGAGCTGCTGGAATGCTGGGCTTGACCATTCTGAAAGCCAAAGACCATATATACAGTCAGTTGACCTGGGAGGAAGGGAAGTGGTTGAGAAAAAGACAAAGTTCCTTTACCCATTCAATTCACTCATACACTCTGTCATTCACTTAACATTTATGGAGTGTCTCTGATGTGCTATGACCCGTCACTGGGGCGATCTTGGTGAGCAGACAGAAAAGATCCCTGTCTCTCATAGAGCTCATTCCCGTTCTCATTTTCATTCCAGTTGGCAGGGAAACAGACAACAAACCAGCCAGCAAGAGGCTATCGGGTAGTGAACAGATACTATACTAAAAATAAAACAGGCTCATTTAGATTGGGTGGTGAGGGAGGACCTCTCAAAGGTGACACTTCGGGTGAGACCTAAATTTGGAAGAACCACTCGTGCAAAGATATGACAGAAAGGCTTTCAGACAAAGGAAATGATCCCTAAAAGGTCCTGAGGTGGAAATGAACTTGGCATGTTCAAGAACAGAAAGTCTGGGGGTGCCTGGGTGGCTCAGTCAGTTAAGTGTCCAACTTCGGCTCAGATCATGATCTCACGGTTCGTGGGTTTGAGCCCCGCATCGGGCTCTGTGCTGACAGCTCAGAGCCTGGAGCCTGCTTCAGATTCTGTCTCCCCCTCTCTCTGCCCCTCCCTTGCTTGTGCTCTCTCTCTGCCTCTCAAAAATAAACATTAAAAAAATTAAAAAATTAAAACATAGAAAAAAAGAACAGAAAGTCTGACTGGAATTCTGTAAGGGAGAGATAGGCAGAGGCCAGCTTGTTCAGGCTTCGGAGCTTGGATTTTATGCTAAGCGGGAGGGGAAACTGTTGGGGTTTAAAGCCTAAGGGAGACACAGCTAGTTTCCATTATCAAACGTTCAATGTGGCTATAGTGCCTGTGGCAAATGAGGTGTAAAGGAAGCAAAAGGGGAAATAAGAAAGTTAATGCATTGGCCAAGGCAGGAGATGAGAGATGTAGGTGGCTTGGTCTAGGGTGCTCGAGAAAGTAGACATTCAGGACATCTTTTGAAGACAGAGCCAACAGGAACTGCTGATAGAATGACTGGCTGCAGGGAACTAGAGAAAGTGAGGAATCCAGGGTGTCTCCTGAGTTTTTGGCATCAGCAACTAAGTAAATGACAATGGCATGTCCCTTAGGGAAGGGACTCTTTCCCTAAGGTGAGGAAGACCATGAGAGCAGGTTTGATGAGGAGGGAGAATCAGTTCTTGGGGTCATGCTAAGCAGAAATGACAAAGAGGTAGCTGGATATGAGCTTGGAGCTCGGGGTAAAGGCCAAGGCTAGAGAGAAATCTGGGGGTCTGAGATGCAGGATACAAGCCATGGATGGATGGGACCACCTAGAAAGGCTATAGAGAGAGAGAGTAACAGAAGGCTCAGGCCCAGCCATGGACACTCTAATGCTTTAAGACCAACAGATGAGCAAACAGCCAAGGGGACTGAAGAGCCACCAATGAGAGAGAGGAGAAGAGCGTGAAGCCAGAAGCCAAGAGGAGAGTTTCAGTGAGGAAATGCGAGCTGGGCCACGCGCTTCTGAGAGGTCGTGCAAGGTGAATGCGGCTGAGGTCACCACAGGATTTGACAACTTGGAAGTGATCTATGACCTTGAAAAAGACAGTAACTCTTTCTTTGAAAAAAGTGGGAAGGAGGCCTGACTGAATGCCTCTAGAAAACTGTCAGAATGGGTATAAAAGAGACTTATGAAAATTACTTACTAGTGGTTGGCAATTCCACAAAGAAGTGCACATAGAGATTGTCATACTCGTAGCCTCGGGCTGAAACTAAGAAAACAAGAAACGATTTCAGCTCATTCTCCTGTCACCCTTAGCACTCAACTCAGTCCTGAAGGGCCTACACTCTTCAGGAATCAAGTCCCTGGAGGGTGGGAACCCTTCTGTTTCCAGGAAAGACTCAGGACCGAGTTTCCCAAGTGGTGCAGACACTGGAGCCTCCCCTGGGGCTCGGGGCTACTTCGAGGCTCTGCGGGGCATCAGGGGATCTCTGTCTGGGGAGGCACTTACCTACCTCTCCATTTACAAAGAGCCGGAGGGCCCCTGGGGCAGTCTAAGGTGGAGAGAAGCGGGAAAAGGTCAGGGCATCTGGGGGAGTCAGCACCTCTCCTCCAGCTGTCCACAACCCCCCCCCCCCGAGACCTGATACCGGCTGCCATATCTGGGGGTGTCACTACTGCGCTTCCTCCCTACCCTGCCACTCCTCCACAGATCCGTGTCCTTCATTTCTAAAATTTGTAACAGAAAAGAAAGCACATCATTTAAAGGGTGAGGAGGGCAATGGAGGCTGGAGAGTTTACAGGAACAGCCAAGGGAAGCAACAATCGCTGCCCTTCGCCATGGGGGGGGGCAGAGCTGGACACCCCTGTTCCCTTTGGATGCCTGAGGTCAAGGAACGAGGGAGTTCACTTTTTTAATTACTTGTGTTTTCTTATCTCACTTTTTAATCCTGACCATCTGCTGTTAATGCAATATAAAAATAATACATTGGTTTAGGGAGAGAGGGAGACTGCTGGGTAATCCTGTGCTTGTTTCCCGATCTAGGAATGGAACTTCTGGAATAAAGGAGGACAAGGAACAGGACCACAGAATAACTGACACAAACTACTTTGTTTGGGTTGTTTAAGAGCTAAACTATTTGGCAAACAGAAATGATGCCCCTTCCCTCTCCATGGGGCATCTTAGGAAAATATCCACAGGAAGAATGAGGAAGACATTTTTCATCTTTATATTTATTTTTTAAATTAATTATAAAGGAACACCTGCATGTGTTACCACTGATAAACATGTAAAACTGCTAAGTTTAGGGAATACAAAGTAAACATTCCTGACGTATCCTTCTTACCACCAAACCCCCATCTACCTTCCCAACCCAACCCTCTGCCCCGAGAAAGCCATCCAGAGCGCGTGTGCCCTTTTAGAACTTTTTCCCTGACATTTTTTTTCCATTGACGGTTCTGTCAATATGTTGTGTTTCAAAACACATAACAAGAACTATGCTCTGTATGCTATTCTCTGACTTCCTTCTGGCATAAAGAATATGTCCTTTAAGAGAGGTGCCATTATGCAGCCACAGTCAGAACGCTCCAGCCAAACCCAGCTTCTGGTGCCGCGGGAAGCCAAGCTACTCACCATCTCAAAGTCAGTGCCCACCAGGCTGCTGAGATACTCCTTGTGGCGGCCATAGAGCTGAGGAAACAAAACAAACCATGTGAACACTGAAATGCAGCCCCAGCCAGGCCACGCTTCAGTTCTGGACGGGTGGGAGAAAAGAAGCTGTGGCGGGAAATGCCACAGACAGTTGGAGGCCTAAGCATCCAAGCCATGGACTTCTTTATTCTATTTTATTTTTGAGAGAGAGAGAGCAAGAGAGCGAGCACATGCACGGGGGGGAAGCGGCAGAGAGAGAGAGAGAGAGAGAGAGAGAGAGAGAGAGAATCTTAAGCAGGCTCCACATCTAACATGAAGCTCACAACCACGAGATCCTGACCTGAGCCAAAATCAAGAATCAGACGCTTAACTGACTGAGCCACCCGGTGCCCAAACACTACTGTCACTGACATTTTATTTATTTATTTATTTATTTATTTAAATTAAAAAAAAATTTTTTTTATTATTTATTTTTGAGAGAGAGAGAGACAGCATGAGCAGGGGAGGGTCAGAGAGAGAGGGAGACACAGAATCCAAAGACAGGCTCCAGGCTCTGAGGTAGCTGTCAACACAGAGCCCGACGCGGGGCTCGAACTCACAAACCGTGAGATCATGACCTGAGCCGAAGTCGGATGCTTAACCAACTGAGCCACCCAGGTGCCCCCACTTTAAAATGTCAGTGACGGGCGCCTGGGTGGCTCAGTAGGTTAAGCATCCGACTTCGGCTCAGGTCATGATCTCACGGTTTGTGAGTTCGAGCCCCGCGTCAGGCTCTGTGCTGACAGCTCAGAGCCTGGAGCCTGCTTTGGATTCTGTGTCTCCCTCTCTCTCTCTCTCTCTCTGCCCCTCTTCTGCTCGTGCTCTGTCTCTCAAAAATAAATAAATGCTAAAAAATTTAAAGTGAAGACCAAGAGGCTCTGGAGTCTGCTAGTCTGGGACCAAATCCTGGCTCTTGCACTTACAAGCTCCATGACCTTGGGCAGACTTCTTAGCTTTTCAATCTCAGTTTCCTCGTTTATAAAACGGTAATAATAGAAGTATTTACCTCAAAGGGTTGTTGTATTGTCTAAATGAAATAAAGTATGTGAAGGGCCTTGCAGAGCTTGGTAAATACTCAAATAAATGGTCACTGTTACTAGGTTACATTATGATCAAACACTTGTGGCTGACACTCAGCAATGCTTCCTGTGTCAGGAGACGGTGAGGCCAGTAGGAGACTTCGCAGCTGCGGACATCAACCTCAGACATGGCCTCCGCTCCTAGGCACCGAGGCTCATCCCCGCACTTCGAATGAACTCGCTCTTACATCCTTGAACACCCGTTGCTCCCGCTCCTCCTCCTCTGGCTGTGCGAGAGAGGACACGTTGTCGATAGTGTACTTCCACAGCTCCTGCTTCTCCCCCTCAGTCTCAATTCTGTAAGGTCAGACCACAAAAAGACCAACTCTTGCAAACGACGAAAATGGCCAAATGATGAGCAGGAGAGGGAAACACAGAGGAAAAGCAGAAAGGGCATTAGAGTGGCCACAGAGTATAGGTCTGGGGCCCATTTCTGCCTCAAAGTCATGGCGAAGCCCTAAAGCACAACATCCCTGGCACCCAGTTCTCTCACCTGAAAACACAGACAGGTAGGTTTAGATCACTTCTAATTTATAGTCCTGTTATTGTAAGACATGGAGGCAGGAACAGCCAGCCCAGAGGAGATCTGACTGAGCTCCCTTCGCCCTGTTCAGGCCGGTGCCTTCATGCAGCAGCCCCGAGGATTATTTACACTTAACTACACCACTGAAGGTATGCCTTCCAAACTGGTATCGCTGCACACTTTCTAACAACAGCGTCCCCAGGATCCAAGGGTCTGTTATAAACAGAATATGAACCACTGCCTGGGAATTTAGACATCAGAGCAGATGAAGGACTTCTCAGAATCTCCTCAATTCGGGGCCAGAAGTGAAGCCAAAGTGGAGCCACAGCTCCACTCTCCCCTTCTTCCTTTCCTCACCTGTAGGGTCCTTTGAGGCCGGTGAAGTCAGGTTTTACTGTGATCACACCATTGCTGTCCACCTTCAGAGTACAGAGGACATGTTCATACTTCTTATAGCCAAGCCTAGATACCAGGAAATCAACACGCAGGTTCAGGACCACTGGTCCCACCTCCAGAGAGAAGACGCAGGCAGCCCACGTCAGGTGAGAGCATAGAGGCTGTGGTAAGAACCATCACAGTATCTTCTTCTGAGTACAACTAAGAAGTGAAAGAAAAAGAAAAAGCCCCTCCCTCCCGCAAACCCCAGGATGACTGCAACGGGTAGGTGATGGTTAGCAAGAGGAGAAGAAAAGAATCTGAGCTGGGTGGTGAGAGGCTTCACTCACTTTCCATAGGGCCCCAGGTCTGCCATGATGTACATTGTCTGAAGAGGGGTGTTGATGACATGATTGTTCCTGACAAATTCTTCTGAAGGTTCCCAAGTAACGATTCGCGACTTGAGGATGCCACCCTCCCTGGGAGACACCACAGGAAGGGTCACTTTCCCGGCATCCCCCAAAGAGCCTAAAAGAGGAATGTGGGGGAGCACAGCCAAGGGAGGCCTACTGCAGAATGGGAAGCTTGAGTGGGTGGACATACCCAGATACTGGCCTGGAAGGACTACAAAGGCCCTCCCAGCTCCCATACACATTTGCACTCACATCCCTCGCCTGTCCTGCCGTCGCCGCCTGACATTTGCCATTCGCTCGACCAAGAACGATGGCACCTCCCGGGCTGCGGTGGTCATTTTCTGACAGTGCTAGGAGAAGAGAGCAGCCCTGTGTGACCATCTGGTCAGGGCCACATGGGATCAGGTACTGAAGGCAAGCCTTCCCTCTGAAACCTCATCCGGTCCCTGAATCTAACAGTCACATCTCACAATTGTACGTGTCAGTGGAGGAGAGCAGAAGATTCCTACCATGCCTTGGTGCTCCAAGATTTTAGCAGCGTATTATCCTTCAGATATGAGTTTATTTATGCTAATATTAAAAGGAGTCTACAATCTCTGAGTACATACCAACAAAAAGGTGGATGAATGTGCCTGGTAGATGTCGATGTTACCAGGTACTTGGAAGATGCCAAATGGGATACAAAGTATCGTGTGAAAAGGCCTTTGCATGGGTAATTCAGCACTAACTATAATTTCATTTACTTTTCTAAAATTAAAAACCCAAATTTTTATTTGCTACCATAATTTATATGCTACCAACCCAGAGCTTTACTAACATAAGCACATCAATCTTTCAAAAACATTCATTTAATACCTGCTCCTTGCAGAGCCACAAGGTCATAGACAAAAATCAGAAAATACAGGCTCCACTCTCAAGGAGTTTAACATCTCCCGGGAAGAAAGAACATGTCCTACAGGGACTGAAGAAAATGTAAAGCAAGCCCACAAGGGTATGTGGGCACAGGCAAATGGCACGAAGCCACTCCCCCCAGCTGTACTGAATCCCTCTTCACACCCACAGACTCCCGAGTTGTGGCTGCATCCCCTGATGAGTTTTATCGAGATGGTTCAAGACTCCCCCCGCCTGCCTCATCTCATGATGAGCGGAGGAAGTCCAGCCCAGGGGCTGCTTCCCTCGGGTCTGTAGTCTGGCAAGCCTATCATTAGACACACTGCAGCTTCCCCAGGCCCTCCAGCAGGTGGGGAAGGAGCCACACCACCTGAAACTGCGCCCACTGTCCAGCCTGGCTGCCAGCAGTGCGAGGCGGTTCCTACATAGGCTGCCTATTCCCCCTTAACAGGCTTCTGGTTTAAGGCTAAAGCTAGGGGAGGAAAAGGAGGAGGAAGCCGTGGGACCCCAGAAAAAACAATACCTCCTCCACATTGGTGTATCTATCAGAGTCTGTGTAGGTAAAAATCCGTCGGTTCTTCCTGCCGCCCGAATCATCCAGCTTCAGGATCTCTTGTCGGTACTGATGATCCAAAGGGCTCTGACAGGCCACTTCGTTTCGGTACAGATCTACTTCAAACTGAGGTAACAAGGACACAGAGATCTACTGAGAAAATGTCAAACTTTTTCACTGTAACGGTTTACTCAAATCAGTTCTATAGAGCTGATGCTATTTGACATGTTTTCATAGCCAATTTCCATTTATCTGAACTAATGCAGGGCAGGGGATCCAAAGAATGTTAGAGCTAAAAGGAACCAGAGTGATGGTCTAATCCAACTTTGCTGATAGAGATGGCAGATTTCACCCAGAGGTGAAAAGTACCTTACCCAGGACGTAAAACTGGGGTAGTGTTGGTCACTATGCTATACTGCCCTTTAAACACAACAGGGGAAAGTATAAACTGCTAGAACTTTCTGGAAATCAGGGAATATGTACCAAGAATCTTTCCCTGCTACTGGCCAGGTGGAGGTGGACCAGGTGGAGGTAGATAAGTGACACTGGCTCACCTGGCTAAAGAGCTTCTCCTGCCACCCAATCACGACCTCTTCTTCTTCCTCTTCCTCTAAGCGGTGTCCACCTCCAAAGGTCACAGAGTGAGTCAAACGTTTGAGTCAAATCAGCACCACTTCTTGCTCTGTGATTGGTTATTACTGAAGTCCCTGCTCTAATATTTGCCACAAAACCAGCTGGAGTTTGGGGATTTATTAAGCACTCACTCTAAACAAAGGTGAGAGAGGCTGTGGATATACGTAGAAGCCAGGAGCAGGATCCAAGAAGTCTTAATTACTACTCTAATTTGAATAAAAGGAAGCCATGGCTCCCAGGAATTACTTAATCTAATTCAGTGTCAGGAGTCAAATTTAGATATGGGTTGAATAGCTCTTCCTCAATCCCAACTGTCTACATTTGCTACTATTCCTGAAGCCATATATCTAGAACCACAAGCCCTATACCCTTTAGGAGACCAAGTACCAGAAGAGAAGAGGAAAGGCAAATAGATGATTAAAGAACCAAATGGAATACACTCTTAGCTGAGTATGCCTTTTTCAGAGACACATGCTTCACAACACACCAGCCCACACTCTTGCCCAGGAATATATCTGAACAGAAAAAACAAAAGCAGAGAGACTAGTGATTTAACACAAACACACTGTCTTCTTTTCCTCACTCTTCTGGCTTCCAAGATAAGGAAAACTGCAAGAGAACAGTTGATGTTAATATGTCCCCTTTTCAAGCAGATACCAATTAAAAAAATTTTTAAATAGTGTGTATGTAAAATTTAAAGTTGTTTTTTAAAAAGCATATATATATGTATGTATATATAATATATGTATATATATGTATATATATGTGTATATATGTATATATATATATAATATACACATATATTAGGAGTTTGGGGCATTTTTCTCTTAGGAAAAAAATGCCACAAGCAGTATTTAGGTTGCTAGGCAGATTTATAATGTATCTAAGGTATAGTCTTTGTTATTTTACTACATTTGACCACAATTCGGATCAACTCTTGATGGCAAGAATTATGTCTTACTCAATTTTCATACACAACATAATGAAGTAGTTAAAACTGCTTGGGATCAAATCCTTGCTTCAACATTTACCAGCCGTGACCATGGGTAAGGAACCCAACCTCTCTATGCCTTTTCTTAGACTACAGAACTGGGACTACTCGGTCTTAAAAGGTAACTACCGCCCCAGGCCCTTCCCCAGATCCCCAAAGGGCTGCATCACCACCAAACACCCACTGGCAGCTGGGTGAGGCCTAAAAGTGGCCAAGTCTATGAGGTCCTTCCCAGGCTGGGCAGCAGGCTGGTAACGGAGGAAGTTGCTCGATGTGATTCTTTGCAAGTGGACTCTGTCAGGAAAAGAAAAGCCCGAAATACTCATTATAATAAGCCATACAACCTGGAGATGAACAAAGAGCAAAGATGCGGGGTGGGGTGGGGTGGGACAAAAGAAGAGGGTGCGGCTACCAAGGTGTGCTTGGTGCACGTGAGCACTGCCCGGGGTCCTAAGGGAAAGAGTGGCGATGAGACAGTATTGGAAATACTGTCCGAGGAATTGGAAAAGGGCAGAGACTTGAAACGGCTGGGATAGGTCTGGAAGTTGTGAGTGGAGAAGGTTGAGGGTAGTGAGGGAGACGCGAGGAGACCACAAAGGCAGAGACCAGGATTAAAAGCGGAAGTGGGCGCTCAGCAAACAAGTGAGGTTCAGGCTCGAATTATTTGAGAGTATAAAAGCACAGGGCTCTGGGACGATGCGACTACCGGAGGCGCAAGTTGCGCACGGGGTCCCGGGAGCGATACACAGCCTCCCCCGTATCAGTGCTCCAGACAGCCTCCGCCATGACAGCTGCGACTCGCCGCGACAGCGCCGGAAAGCGCACCGCCCCCAGTTCCCCTGGCAACGGAGACGCGGGGTTTGGGAGGCAGTGGCGGTGCTGCGCGCGCAACCTACGGTTTCCGGCGCTGCGCCATAGAGGAGCGCCGGAAGCCGGTGGGACCCTGGCTGGGCTACTAGGCGCGGTAGGGTTGCGGTACCTCTGCAGCGCCCTCGGCTTTTTTCAAAATGGTGAAATGGTGATTCAGAAATGGTGATGGAGATTCAGAGCCAGGTGACCTGAGGCCTCGACTCGATTTTTCTTATCACGCCACACTGCCTTCCACTGATGCTCGGAAACTTTGCCCAGAAAATGGGTGAACGTGACTCAGAATGCACCCATTCTTTCCAAAGGAGTCAGGGAAGGCGTTGGCACTTATTCGGACATGAAATATATTCTTGGAAGAAAACAAAACAAAACAAAGAAAGAGTGTCAGAAGAGTTATTAGTCCTTGAATTGGTATTCACTGATCCGGAGAAAGAAGAAACAAGGAAGCTAACAGTAAGGAAGGAATATTTGTTATTATTGAACTGGTTTTTCCCCTGTACATGTTAGTTCCGGATTTTTAAACCACTTTAAGATACTGCACTGGCCTCCTGAAAAGCCAACAAAGTGCTATTCAAAAGTCATGCTTAACTGGACCATCAAAACAAGACACACCATCATATGGAGTATGGCTCTCTGGCCCCTTGAGGTATAACAGTTATCAGCCTTTGACATTTGCTACTCTCCCAACAGAATAAGCAGTTGTCCCCTGAACTCCGGAATCTCTTGCCAGTTTGAATATATGGCTTTGGGAGCCCTGGGCAACCTAACTGCTGTTGTGTAACACCAAGGACTTATCGTAATAATAACACCATAATTTAGCGTCCAATACAGCCTGGGTGCTTTGTTTGCATTGTCCCTAATCCTCACAGAAACCCCTTAAGTAGGCATTGTTACTCCCATTTAAAGTATGAAATTAGGGAGGGCCAGGGTTTAAAGGGTTTATTAAGGTTGAACTCTAGTAAATGGCGAAAGAGCTGGGATTCCAGCCAGGTCTGTCTTTTGAAGCCTGGACACCTGCTCTGCCTTGCAGCCTCTCACCTACCAGTTTATTTCATAAGAGCACACAGTTTCCGATGTGAGAAATAATTATTTCAATAGATGAAACTATGGAGGCAGAATTCTAGCTTTTAAGAAATGGTCTAATTTTTCCTTTTAAAGTTGTAAATAGACAACACTATGCCACATGAACAACAAATGAAAGGTAGTGGGTGCATCAAGAGTTTAGTTTATTGGGGCACCTGGCTGGCTTAGTCAGTTAAGCGTCCAACTTCAGCTCAGGTCATGATCTCACAGTTTGTGAGTTTGAGACCCGCATGAGGTTCTGCAGTAACAACAGCTCAGAGCTTGGAGCCTGCTTCAGATTCTGTGTCTCCCTCTGTCTCTCTGTCCCCTCCCCTGCTTGTGCGCACTCTCTCTCTCTCTCTCTCTCTCTCTCTGGCAAATAAACATTAACAAAAAAAAGAGGGTTGAGTTTATAACCAAATCAAACTTATAGCCAAGTCAATCTGACATAATTATAAGCAAAATAGGTATTATACCACATGGTATGGAAATATGTGAATTATTTTTATACCGGTGAACCAGATTTTTATATTTTCTCTTTGTTTACTGTTTCTATATATCAGGATTCTTAAACCTGGGGTCCATGAGTGAGGTTCAAGGTATCTCTGAAGTCTTTCCCTAGAATTTTGTGGGGTACATTTTTTGGGACAAGTTTGTGGCTTTTATCAGATTCTGAAAGGAGTTTGTACTGTGATTTCAAGAATGATGTGCTTCCTACTACACTTATATACTGACATCTTGTTAAGAGTCAAAAGTTTGGATTGCATTGGATACAGGGTAAAGTCTCTTGAACCATCAGCAGCAACCCTACCACCCTTACTTGGATGGTTCAGAGTTGACATTTACTGTGTTCACCCTAAAATAACACCATCATTTGGAGAAACTGGTTTAGAAAGCAACTTGTACAAACCATCATGAAGGGTAAATATTATTGCCTCCATATCACATATTTATAAACCAAGACATTAATTAAATATCTCACATTCTTATGACAAGGAAGCACGGAGCCTGGATTTATATTAAAGATGTTTTGACTGCAGTCTGTGGGCTCTCCTTTGCATTTTGATTTCTTTTCATGTTTATTTTTTGGGCGGGGGTGTCAGAGAGAGAGGGAGACACAGAATCCGAAGTAGGCTCCAGGCTCTGAGCTGTCAGCACAGAGTGTGGGCTCTCCTTTGAATTGTGCTGCTTCCTTATACCTACTCCTGCCCCAACCCCTTCCCTAATTTTTTCGTTCCTAAACTGGTACAATCTGAGGCACATCAGAACAGCCTACCACTCTCCCTTTCCACTCCCCAATTGATACTTTATAGCTTATGTGAGCTCTCCTTACTCCTTACTTAATAAGACTTTAGGAAAGCATAAAAGGAAGAACATCACTATAGTTCTTCAAAAACTTGTCTGGGTCCCACAGTGTTCATGCTTTGTGCCTAATAAATATCCCTCAAACTCACCAGTCCCAGGAAGAGATCCCCCTGAATGAAACAATGAGGCATAATAGGATTGACTTCTGCTTTACTCTCTTTTTCTCCAACTTTGAAGATAGAGGAAGGGGCCATGAAATATAGACATGCCAATTTAAAATTTTTTTTTACTGTTTATTTTATTTTTAAGAGAGAGAGAGAGACAGAGCATGAGCAGGGGAGGGACAGAGAGAAAGGGAGACACAGAATCCAAAGCAGGCTTCAGGCTCTGAGCTGTCAGCACAGAGCTCAATGCGGGGCTTGAACTATGAACCATAAGATCATGACCTGAGCCGAAGTAGGACACTCAACTGACTGAGCCACCTAGGTGCCCTAAACATGCCAATTATAAATCAGAGATTGTCAGATTAGATAAAAAGTAAAATCTAACTGTATACTGCCTACAAAGAGCCCACTTTAAATATAAAGATAGTTTAAAAGTTAAAGGATGGGGTGCCTGGGTGGCTCAGTCAGTTAAGCGTCCAGCTTCAGCTCAGGTCATGATCTCACGGTTCGTGGGTTTGAGCCCCGCATCAGGCTCTGTGCTGACAGCTCAGAGCCTAGAGCCTGCTTCAGATTCTGTATCTCCCTCTCTCTCTGACCCTCCCCTGCTCATGCTGTCTCTCTGTCTCTCAAAAATAAATTTAAAAAAACATAAAAAAATAAAAGTTAAAGGATGGAAAAAGATATACCACACAAATATTAATCAAAAGAAAGCTGGAGTGGCTATATTAATAACAGGAAAAATAGACTTAAAATGAGGAATATTAGAGATAATGAGGAATATTTTATAAATTTGATTATCTATTGATAAATGCAATTCATCAAGAAGACATAAACCTAAATATATACTTAATAACAGAGCTTCAAAGTACGTGAAGCAAGAAATTGATAGAAATGAAAGGAGAAATAGGAAAATCCACAATTAGAGGTGTAACATTTTTTCTTAGTAGATGATAAAATATGTGGGGAGAAAATCAGTAGGCTTATAGAAGGCCTAAACAACATCGTCAACCAATTTGACCTAATTGACATTTGTAGAACATTTCAGTCTACAACAGAATGTATATTCTTTTCAAATGCACATGGAACATTGACTAAGACCACTTCTGGGCTATAAAGCAAGTCCTAATAAATTTTAAAAGATTGAAATTGTATGAAATACATTCCAAGACCACAACAGAATTAAACCAGAAATCAAATGCAGGAAGAGATATGGAAAATTTCAAGTATTTGATATTTAACATCTAAATAATCAATTTTTCAAGAAAGAAGTCATATTGGAAATTAGGAAAGACCTTGAACTAAATGAAAATGAAAACACAATGTATCAAAATGTTGGGTATGTTTAGAGGGAAACTTAAAGAGCTCCATTTAAAAAAAAAAAGCTCTCAAATCTAAATTTCAATTTTAATAAACTGGAAGAAAATTAAAACCAAAGCAAGAAGCAGGGAAAGAATAGTAAACATACGAGCAGAAATCAAATAGAAAATATAAAGACAAGTTTTTTAAAAAGCCATTTCTGGAAGGGTAGAGGAAGAATCTCAGAAACTCACTTCTTCATAAAAGCAGTGATAACACTAGCAATATTTATCAAAATCAACTTTTCCAGAAATCTAGAAATTAACCACAGGAATGCAATAATCCAAGGAGCATTTATTCAAGCAAAATAGCCAAATTTCAGTAAGAACAGTGAGATGTGTGGCATCTTAATTATCTTATTGCCTCTCTCCTTGCCCCAACTCAAGTTTACCTTTGAATAACCTTTTCCCCTGGAAGGGGGGGAAGGGATGTCAAAAGCAATGTCATTGCTTTCATTTAATATTGCAGTTGTTTAATACTGCATCCACTTGAGATGGTGATAATACCTGAAACAAGCAGAAACTAACCAAAAAACTTGAAAGGAAAAACTGAGGACTGATATGTTCATGATAGTTTTCAAAAGCTCTGATATTATGTTGGAAATCTAGGCGGTCACACACATGCAGGGTAGTGTGTATATCCAGGAAAGACATGAGGTGTCCGAATCTCTCATCTCTGGTTGACCTTGAGGTTCTGATAAATACAAAGTGAAAGCTAAAGCAGAGTTGTAAACTGCTGGCAAAAACATTGATGGTATACCCTAGTATATTCACAAGGCCTTAGACGGAGGCTAAGAGACATGAGTTTAAGGTATTTAAGAAAATCTGTTCAATCATTAGCTGACCAACAAGCTAACCAACTGAGCAGACTTCAGTGGCCACAGAAGGAATACAGATTTTACAGAATTAGTTCAGAAAAGTCATTATAAAAATAATCAGCATCAAGACCAACAAACAGCAACAACAACAAACCCTGGGCAGAAGGGAGAAAGTTGCCACTTTATATTATTTCAAATGTTCAATTTTCAACCAAAAAGTACAAGACAAGCAAAGTAACAGGGAAGTATTGATCATACACACAGGGAAAAAAAGTAGTCAATAGAAATTGTCCCTGAGGGAGCCCAGATGTTAGAATTATATATATATATATATATATATATATATATATATATATATATAACATATATATTATATTATATTATAACATAAACATTATATTATATATATAATGTTTATATATATATAATGTTTATATAAAAAGAATTTTTATATAAATATGTTCAAAGAACTAAAGGAAACTATGCCTGAAGAACTAAAGGCATAGATGAGAATGATGTCTCACCAAATAGAGAATAAAAGCAAAGAAATATAAATTATTTTTGAAAAGAAAATAAATTCTGGAGTTGGAGAGAACAATAAATGAAATGAAAAATTCACTAAAGAGCCTCAACAGCACATCAGCACTGGCAGAAGGACAAATAAGGAAACTTGAAGATAGGCCAATTAGATAATCCATTCTGAGGAACAGGAAGAAAGAAAAATGAATGAACAGAGCTTCACAGACTTGTACTGTAGGACACAATCAAGCATATAAACATATAAATAATGGGAGTCCCAAAAGGAAAGAAGAGAGAGAATGGATCAGAAAGAATATTTGAAAAAATAATGGCTGAGAATTTCCTAAGTTTGATGTGAAAAATACTAGTTTATACATCCAAAAACTCAATAAACTCCAAGTAAGATAAACTCAATGAGAGAATCTGGAAAGCAGCCTGAGAAAAGCAATTTCTCATGCACAAGAGATTCTCAATAAAATTAGCAGCTGATTTCTCATCAGAAACCATGGAGACCAGGAGGCAATGGGTTAACATGTTTAAGTTGCTGGAAGAAAAAGACTGTCAACTAAGAATTCTATATGCAGCAAAACCAGCCTTTAAAAATGAAGGAAAACATAAGGTATATTATAAAACAAAACCCAAAATTGAGAGAATCTGTCATTAGCAGACTTCTCCTAAAAGAAATACTAAAGGGAGTACTTCAGGCTAAAAGGACAAAATACAGTAACTCAAATTCATATGAAGAAATAAAGAACACCAGTAAAGGTAAAGCCACTGGGTGGCTCAGTCGAGCATCCATCTTTGACTCAAATCATGATCTCGCAGTCTCTGAGTTTGAGCCTCATGTTGGGCTCTGTGCTGACAGCTCAGAGCTTGAAGCCTGCTTTGGGTTCTGTGTCTCCCCCTCTCTCTGTCCCTCCCCCACTCATGCTCTGTCTCTCTCTGTCTCAAAAATAAATAAACGTTAAAAAAAATAGTAAAAGGCCACCTTTCCAAGGGCGGGGTGCCTGGGTGGCTCAGTTGGTTGAGTGTCTGACTCTTGATTTTGGGACAAGTCATGATCCCAGAGATGTGGGATCAAGCCCTGTATCAGGCTCTGTGCTGAGTGTGTGGAGCCTGCTTAAGATTCTCTCTCTCTCTCTCTCTCTCTCTCTCTCTCTCTCTCTCTCTCCCTTCCTTCTTCCCTCCCCCTGTCCCTCTCCCCTGCTCTTGTTCTCTCTCTCTCAAATAAAAAATAAAACATAAATTTTAAAAAAGATGACAATTCCTAAACTGATGTACAGATTCAACATAGTCCATACCCAAATCCCAGCTTACTTTTTTTTTTTCAGAAAGTGACAAGTTATTTTAAAATTTATATGGATACTCAAGGGACCCAGGATACCCAAAACAGTCTTGAAAAATAAGAACAAAGTTGGAGGACTCAGACTTGCTGATTTCAAAATTTACAAAGCTATAGTAAGGAAGATGGTGTGGTACTGACATGAAGATAAACATAGAGATTGATGGAATAAAATTGAGACTCCAAGATAAACCCTCAACTCTATGGTCAATTGATTTTTGACAACTATGCCAAGATAATTCAATGGCAAAGAGTAGTCTTTTCAATAAATTGTGCCAAGACAATTGGATATGCACATGCAAAAGAATGAAGTTAGATTGCTACCTCAAGGCATTTATAAAAGATTTAAATACAAAAGATTTAATCAAAAGATAAATACATCAATGTAAGAGTTAAACTATAACACTTTTAGAAGAAAACAGGCATGAATATTTATGACTACAGTAGGCAAAGCCTCCTTAGATACGACAGACACCTAAATACAAATGATTAAAAAGAAAGATAAATTGGACATCATCAAAATTCAAAATTTCTGCACTTCAAAGGACAATGAAATATTAATAAAATGAAAATACAACTCATAAAATGAGAGAAAATAGTTTCAAATAATGTATCTGATAAGGTACCTGTGCCTAGAATATACAAAGAACTCCTACAAATCAATAATAAAGAGATACATAATTCAAGTAAAAACATGAACAAAGGATCTGAATATACATTTCTGCAAAGAAGATCTACAAATGACCAATGAGCACATGAAAAGATGTTCAGCATCATTAAGAAAATGTAAATTAAAACCATAGCGATATACACTTCACTCCCGCCAGGATGGTTATAATAAAAAGACAGATAGTAAGTGTTGGCAATGATGTCAAGAAATTGGAACTCTTGGGGTGCTTGGGTGGCTCAGTCGATTGAGCATCCGACTTCAGCTCAGGTCATGATCTCACGGTCTGTGAGTTCGAGCCCCACGTTGGGCTCTGTGCTGACAGCTTGGAGCCTGGAGCCTGCTGCGGATTCTGTGTCTCCCTCACTCTCTCTGTCCCTCCCCCTCTCGCTCTGTGTGTGTGTCTCTCTCTCTTAAAAATAAAAATCTTTTAAAGGAAATTGGAACTCTCTTACACTGTTGATGGGAATACAAAATGGTGCAGCTACTTTGAAAAACAGTCTGGCATTTCCTCAAATGTTTAAAAATAAAGTTAGCATATAATACAGCAATTCTACTCTTAGGTATTTACCTTAGAGAATTAAAATCCAATGTTCCCACAAAAAGCAGCTAACATCATACTTAGTGGTGAAATACTGAATACTATCCCTAAGATTGGAAACCAAGAAGAATATCTGCTTTCACCTACTATATACATGATCATGTATGTGAACAATCCTAAAGAATCTACAAAAATACCACTAGAACTAACAAGATTAGCAAAGCCACAGAATATAAGGCCAATATATGAAAATCAGTTGTATTTCCATATACTAGGAACAATTTGAAATTGAATTTTAAATATCACAGCCATCTGCAATGACATAAAAAAAAGAAACAGAAAAATAACAAAACATGTGCAAGACTTCTAAAACTTCAAAATATTGGTAAGATAAAATGAAGACCTGGTATATTAAATGGGGTAACATGTTTATGGATTGGAAAAATTAATATTATTAAGATACTCTTCTGGAGTGCCTAGGTGGCTCAGTTGGTTAAGATCCAACTCTTGATTTCAGCTCAGGTCATGATCTCATGGTTCGTTAGATCAAACCCCAAGTGGGGCTCTTCACTGACAGCATGGAGCCTGTTTGAGATTCTCTCTCTCCCTATCTCTCTGCCCCTCCCCCTCTTATGCTCACTCACTCACTCTCTCTGTCTCTCAAAAAAAGATACTCTCCCCAAAATGATCTAAGTCCCAATAAAAATCCTACCAGGTTTTTTGGAGAATTAACAAACTAATTCTAAAATTTACATACAAATGCAAAAATTTAGCCAAAAACAATTTGACAAAGAAAAAAAGAATTGAAAACTCACAATATTTAATTTCTAGACAATATAAAAACACAGTAATTACTACAGTGTCCTACTGGCATAAATGTAGACATATAGATCAATGGGACAGGATAGAGAGTCCAAAACAGATCCATACATATACAATCAATAATTTTAGATTTTTGACAAAGGTCCCAAATTAATTCAATGGAGAAAAACAATATTTTCAATAAACAATGGAAAACAACTGAATATCTGTATGCAAAAACAAAACAAAACAAAATCAAGTCCTTACCTCATAGAATTTAGCAAGTTAAAGCAAAATGGACCATAGACCTAAAAGTAAGAGCTACAACTACAAAACTTGTAGACAAAAACAGAGAAAATCTGTGAGATCCTGAGTTGGGTAATTTTTTTTCTTAACATCTTTATCGTATCTTTTTAAAAAAATTATAGTTGATGGGTAAAATTTTTTCTTAGGACTCAAGATGTACAAATTATAAAAGGGAAAAGTTAATAAATTGTTCTTAATCAAAATGAAAGCACTTCTTCTTAGAAAAACACTGTTCTTAGAAAACACTTGTTAAGAAAACAAAAAGATGAGAAACATATTGGAAAAACATTGCAAAATGCATATATGATAAAGGACTTATATTCAGAAAAATAAAGTACTCTCACAGCTCAGTTATCATAAGACAATCTTATATTTTAATGGCCAAAATATTTGAATAGATATTTCACCAAAGAAGATATATGAATGGCAATAAGTCCACGAAAAGATGTTCACAATCATTTGTTATCAAGGAAATGCATTTTAAAATCAAGATAAGATACCACTGCACATTTATTCTACCTATTAGAATGCTAACGTTTAATTGGTAGACAATAACAAATGCTGGTAAGGATGTGGAGCAATTAGAACTCATGAAATTGCTGGTCAGAATGAAAAATAGTATAGACACTTTAGAAAATTAGACATTTCTTACAAAGGGAAACATTTACCTACCATATGATCCATGAATCCCATTCCTAATCATTTACTCTAAAGCAATGTCAATATATGTCCACACAAAAATCTATATGTGAATATGCATAGCAACTTTATTCATAATAGTAAAAATGGGAAGCAGCCCAGATGTCCACCAACATGTATATATTTAAATAAATTGTATAGTATCTATACAATGAAATATTACACATTAAAAACCAAGTAACTACTGATACATAAAACTACATGGATGAATCTTCAAAAGTGATTAGGCTAAGTGAAGGAAACCTGACACAAAGTGCTATATTCTGTGTGGTTTCTTTTATATGACATTCTAGAAAAAAATTAAAACTATAGAGATGGAACAGAGATCTGTGGTTGCCTGAGGTTGGGGTTGGGAAGACATTGAGCATAAAGGGGCAGTGAAGGGAATTTGGGAAGTAATGAAACTATTAAAACCTATAGAACCACGTGTCATGATGAGTGAATTTTATTGTATTGTAAACTTTACCAGGTTGTGAAAGGTACCTAAACTGGAATGCAGACTATGACAAAGAAATTGAACTGTGTTACAAATGACTCACTTAACCACACTGAAGGGAAAGTGAGCCAATCTCAATAAACCTCAGAAAACAGTATTTTGACTGGAAACCCAAGGCTGAAGATAAAAAGAACTGTGCACAAATGCTGTACTTTAGTTGGTAAATTTGTTTCTCAGGGGGGTGTGGGTTAGCAACTCTGAAACTACTTTATGTGTATACTAAGTTTGAACAAATAAGTAAATATATTGTAGATAACCAGAGACATATTTCTCCCTGATTGAGATAGAAATTACAAATAAAGAGAAGAGTGAAGGCAAGAATGAACCCTGTGGTGTTGTATCAGAGCTGGAGTTAGCAGTAAAACCTCATGGGTATTTAAAAATATGCATAAAAACTGAGTCAGAAATGAATGTAGGTATGTATGTATGCATGAGTTGGCATACATACATAGAATTCTTAGCTCTGTCCACTGAGAGAGCCTAGACATAACGACTTCCCAGTAGAAATAAGCCCTCCCATATCCAGACCTTGGCTTCTAAACTACCATACCACTCACCATTACCAAAGCAATCAGGGCTTATTGGAGAATTGATTGATTCCCTGAAAGAAGCAGAATAGAACCTCTTAGGCAGCTCTGGGCTAGGGAGCACCCATCGGCCAAGAACAATCATGAGATAGGTGCATGTATGAGCTGTTGACAGTCAACATGCTCAGCTGCTGATCAAGGGGACCTGGGCAGGGCACCAAGAGCATCTGTTACAAGTACATTTGAGGGAGGTGATTCTAGAAAACACTGCTATGGGAGTGGTGCTCTTACTCAGGGCATCTCCATCTTTCCCTAGCCCCTCCTGGGCAGTGTACCAACAGGTGGAATAGGTGGGACTACATGGGTATTTCCACACTGACATTACCAGAGTTGGTAGGAGAAGAAAATAGGTCAGTGGTACCCAGAAGCTCAGCTTCTTTTTTTTTTAAACATTTTATTTGAGAGAGAGAGAGAGAGAGAGAGAGAGAGAGAGAAAGAGAACACAAGCAGGGGAGGGGCAGAGAAGGAGGGGTCAGAGGATCCAAAGCTGGCCTTGTGCTGAGAGCAGACAGCCGATGTGGGACTTGAACTCATGAACCATGAGATCATGACCTGAGCCAAAGTCAGATGCATAACCGACTGAGCCACCCAGGCGCCCCTAGAAGCTCAGCTTTTGAAGCAGTTTATTCATATGCCCAGTCAGATCTCAAATGCCTTTTCACAAGAAATATACTCAGTTTCTGATAATTAACTGCTTTTATCTTGAGGAGCCTCATTTTCCCTACAGTGTGTCCCAATAGGTTAGCCCAGGTCTTCAGTGAACATTCCTATTGCTCAGAGCAATAGGAGTGTTCCAAATAGTAGGACTCTGATGACATTGGCTTCTATGGCCCCTCCTCTTCCAAGAAATTTCAATTTTTAGAAATACAGAGACTTTAAAATTCACCTTCCATGATCCTCCCTTTCTTGGTATTCTCCTGTCTTCAATAAATTCTAATAAGTGGCAGAAACTTTCTGCCAGCTGCGGATTCTTTCAAATTTAATCTTGTTAAAGTTTACTGACTTTCCCCTTTTGACAGTCTATATTCATATCTATACAATAATTTTGAATCCAATTTTTGGGTATTCTCTCAAAAAAATTGTTTGGCTACTGCTGTCGGGATTCAAAGTAAATGGTGATGCAAATTCCTTTGAGTAAGGATTCTCGGCAATTCTATCCAAGCCCCTAAAATGTGGTGGTTATGAGTTTGCTCCACCATTCATTAATTAGTGCACTTCATTCATTCATTCATTTAACAAATATTTATTGCTGGTCTTCTATGTGTGGGGCACTGTGTTAAGCCCTGGGGATGTACAGCCTCTGACCTCATGGAATCTACATTGTGGTCGACAGAGAGTAAACAAAAAAGTAAAACACAGTACAATATATAGTGGTGGTCAGTTCCATGAAGAAAACTAAAGCAAGGAAGGATGATAAGAATTGTGGGAAGAGAAGAGTTTGAAATGTTTTTTAAGGGAAATCAGGAAAACACTCACTGAAACTGGGATATTCAAGTAAATACCTGAAGATGGTGATGGAGCAAGCCACATGGATATCTGGAGAATGAGCATTCCAAGCAGAGGAAACAATGCAAATCTGGGTAATGGAGCATGGGTATATATTGTATTTATTCTCAACTGTATTATGTGAATAATTATAATAGTATACATTGTTAAATTAGATCTGGTTCCAACCTTCCACTCAGCAAATCTTATGAGAAATCTAGTGTCAGTCAATATTAGCAGCCTTTTCCACTCCGTGGACTCAGAGTAGTGTCCCTGTGCCTTGAAAAGACATCCACTCCACCATGGTCATTACTGGGGTGGTCACGGCCTGCACTCTCAGAGGAGCAGCTACTTTCTGCTCATCATGTCCATCTTCCTCATGACTAACTCAGTCCTCTGGGGCCCTAGTCTTAGGGATTAATCCCAGATATTGATGTGCCACCCCATTAGAGGTCCTGCCTCATCTAGGAAAGCTGAAAGGGAGCTAAAGTTCCCTGTTTCTTTGCCCTGCATCTCCAAGATAACTAGCAATCCCTCCATCCCTTCAGGTTTCAGAAATCCAAGCCATCTCCTTTCTACTTTTCCCCCTCCCCTGAGTACCTCAACAGAGCTCCCTAACCTTTGTGAGCTATGTTTGTCAGTTATGTTGTTGGTGTTGTTGGTGTTGTTGGTGGTGGTGTAGGTTGGTGGCCGGCTGGGTGGTTAATTTATTTGCTTGTTTAGTTTACGTAAAACAAAGGCTTATTAATTTCCCAGGAGGAAAGGAAAATGCAATCCACCAGAACACAAAACTCTAATTGCTTTCTTGAGGGAGGGTTGAGGGGAAAATATTTTTATTCTTTCAATAGAAGAAGATTGAGTTAAGGTCTCAATTAGGTTAATCTATCACATACATATCTCTGGAATCTTGTTCTGGCTCCCCACCTCCAGGACCACCAGTCACTATCTTATTTCAGGTTACCACTAGCTCTTGCCCAGATGATAGCAACAGGTTCCCACCTGACCTCTCTGTCTCCAGTCTTGTCCCCATCCAACTCTTCTCCATATTGAAATTAGAGTCACCTTTCTAAGGCAATAATCTGATGAGGTTTAAAATCTCTTTGCCAATTAAGAAACCAGCATGTGATCCAATTCAGGCCATGTGAGATGTGAGAAAAATTTTGCTAACATTACTCCCTTCTGTGAGATTCTCTGCCTTTCTCTGAATGTGGTTGTGTGCCATCTTGCTTCCAAAGAAAGGAAGGGTAGAAGCTTGAAGAAGGCAAAACCAGGAGAACTGCAGAGTAAAGGAAGCCAGAACCACTGAATTAAGTCAATCCTGAAGTCTGCCTTATCTCTAGACTTCTGGTTAGATTTTTTCTTTTTTTAATGTATATTTTAGATAATCAAAAATATGGAACAGATGTTGGTTGCACAACAATGTGAATACATTGAACACTGAACTGTGCACTTAAAATTATTAAAATGGTAACTTTTATGTTGAGTGTATTTTACTACAATTTTAAAAAAGTTACACTGATAGAAATACAGAACAAATGGTATTAATGACTGCTTGTGTATCTAGCATCCAACTTGAAAATTTCTCTATTAATTAGGCCAACTTGAGTTGGATTTTTGGTGACTTGGGCCCAACAAATGCATGATAAGTAATGCAGAATTTGGTAGCAATAAGTAGGAATGTTTAAAGGAACAAACAGATCATAAACCTGATGGAATTGGCTGAACTGAAGAGATAGGGGTTGATCATGGGCTGGAAAGTCAGCAATCCTTTTTAGGTGATTGTGATATACTTGGTTTATCTGCCTCTTGAAATTTAATGGAAAAAAAAAGATTTAGGGATCTTGTTCAAATGACTCCAGTTCAGTAGATCTAGGGTGGGGACCGAGAATCTACATTTCTTTCTCCTTTTTTAAAGGTTACTTTAATGTTTATTTATTTTTGAGAGAGAAAGAGCACAAGTGTGAGCAGGGGAGGGGCAGAGAGAGAGGGAGACACAGAACCCAAAGCAGGCTCCAGGCTCTGAGCTGTCAGCACAGAGTCCAACGCAGGGCTCAAACTCATGAACCCTGAGATCATGGCCTGAACCGAAGTCAGACACTCAACTGACTGAGCTACCCAGGTGCCCCAAGAGTCTGCATTTCTTTTTTGTTTGTTTGTTTGTTTGTTTTTTTGAGACAGAACGAGGCAGAGTGCAAGAAGTGGAGGGGCAGAGAGAGAAGGGAGAGACAGAATTGGAAGCAGGCTCCAGGCTTTGAGCTGTCAGTACAGAGCCTGATGTGGGGCTCGAACCCACAAACTGTGAGATCATGACCTGAGCTGAAGTTGGACGTTTAACTGACTGAGCCACCCAGGTGCCGCTAGAGAATCTGCATTTCTAACAAGCTCCCAGGTGATGCCAATATTGCTGATCCATGGACCACTCTTTGAATAGCAAGGAATTAAACTGATGTACCTTGAAAGAGGGACCTTATATCATGCAAGCTGTTGCATCAGGAGGATGGTGGGCAAAATTCAGGATGTTGGATTGTGTTAGCAACTTATAACCCTGGGTAGGGTTTCATAGGAGACATGCTTCGCCTCACACTGGCCTGTGTGCAAACAGAGAAAGAAGAAAATACAACTCTGTTAAGACAGGTTCTCAGTCTGTGAACTGCAATAAAGAAATGGCTGGAATTGTGATAATGAAATTATCTCTATCTTGGTCAACTTTTTAGAGTGTGTCTATATTTATAGAAAACACAAGTGAATGGTGAATAAGTGAACTCACCATAAGAAAAAGCTGCTCAGACCCATAACCAGCAAAGAAATTGAACCAGTCATTAAAAATCTCCCAAGAAACAAGAATCTTTGGTCAGATGGCTTCCTGGGGAATTCTACCAGCTATTTAAAAAAGAGTTAAGGGGCACCTGGGTGGCTCATTCAGTTAAGCATCCAACTCTTGATTTCAGCTCAGGTCATGATCTCATGGTTTGAGAGATCAAGCCCCACACTGAAACTGCAGAGCCTGCTTGGGATTCTCTCTTTCTCCCTCTCTCTCTGCCCCTTCCATGCTCTCTCTCTTTCTCTCTCAAAATAAATAAACACTTAAAAAACAAATAAAATAGAGTTAATACCTATGCTTCTCAAACTCTTCCAAACAAATAGGAATAAAAGGAAAACTTCCAGACTCATTTTACAAAGCCAGCATTACCTTGATTCCAAAACCAGACAAAGACCCCCTAAAAAGAATTAGAGGCCAATATCCCTGATGAACATGGATGCAAAAATTCTCAAAAAGATATTAGCAAATTGAATCCAACAATACAGTAAAAGAATTATTCACCGTTGATCAAGTGGAATATATTCCTGGGCTCAGAGCTGGTGTCTTCCCAACATACAAGGGTGTTCTCAGTCAGCATAAATACAGTGCCCCTTCTATCTGATATCTTCTTTTTATTCCTCTACTTCTCGACTTAAGCCCACATCCCTTCATATTTGCTTCACATCTCCCCTTGCTTAGGGCAGCCTCCTTCACCTCAATTATGTTAGTTAGGCCCCTGCCACATGCGTTCAGATCATATGTACCCTTACTTTCTACCATTAGTACAGTTGAAGTTACACAATTAAAAGCATGATTAAAAAAATTACTGTCAACTCTAAGTTCCATTAAGGCAGAAATCGTGTCTATCTTGAGTTCCAAAGCATCCCCAGAACTTAAGAGCTCAGCATATAAATGGTAGGCACTTGCTCAATAAATGAACAATTATCTTTTTATATGTCTTTCTGCTCCACTAACCAGTGAGCTTTATAAGAAGAAGAACCCAGACTCAATTTATCTTTGTATCCTCGGGTAACCCAAACAATTGCTCAATGCATAATTATTTGGATTGTACTGAACTGAATTAAACTATCAGGTGTAGCAGTGTCCCAGGGACTGGACTAGAGTTTAGGGGGAAATTCCAGGGTTTGGACAAGAGAGGATAACAGTGAGGCCATCAACTCAGGGGCCCAGGTATTTAGATTAAGGTGGGTCTCCTAAGGTCTGCCACCAGAAGAGAAAAGAGAAAACATGGGTTGGTATTAGCACTGCAGACTAGTTTTAAGTGTAAGGCTAGGAAACCCTGCTAGGTTGCTTTCCAGGAGACAAGCATCACCACCTGTGCAGAAGTTAGGCCCACAGGGACTTCTGAGAGATGGGAGCAGCTAGCCTGTGTTGCTGGGTTCAAGGGCAGAAATCCTGTCTGGGCCAGCTGCTATCCCTAAGCTGTGAACATCCACATCTCCCAAAAGGGAAAACTGAGAGCTGGCCCCTTGGGGGACAGGGTGGTCCCCATGGTCCCCATTACTTCTCTCTTTCTCATCAGACAGCAAGTAGGCCACAGGGGGATTCCACAGTCACCAAGACAGACAGGAAGTTCAGCAGCAGATGCCAAAAAAATTTTTTTTCCATTTCCTTCTTTCACATCATTGACATGCAACCCAGCAATGAGAACATAGGATTTAAGTAGTTTGTTTCTTAGTTTCAGCTTTGGACTCTCCTTGGGACTATAACTTGAGAGTCAGAAGAGCCTGCAAGAGCACGAAATGTGATGACTCAAGAACAAGGGCATGCTGCAGTAGCTGCTCACCCCCCATGACTAAGAACTTTTCTTGATAACCATATCTGACATGTGAATCATGCTTCATGTGTCTGCACACACAATCTCAGGTTATGACACAGGCTAGTGCTACTGATCCCTTTTGCCAGAGGAGGAAGCCAAGGCTTCCTTGGAGAGACCAAGTGACCAAGTGACAGCTATTGAACAGGGTTGTTAGGATCCACTGAGATCTCCTGGCCCCACTTCAAGTTCACTCTCTGCCCAAGCTAGCTGGACACCTCTCCAGGGGAGCAGGAATAGCCCAACAAACAGAGTACAGGCTAAATGTGGCTCATACTGAGGTGTCTGCTTTAGCTTAATGTTAAGTAAATTTAAAATGTTTATATAAAAAACAAACACAGATAACTTCTGGAGTAGGACATGAAAACATAACTTTTTAAAGTTAAAATGTGAAATATCAAACTTTTAATTGATAATAATGTAACAATGTTGGTTCATTAATTGTGATAAATGTACTGCAGTGACATAAGATGTTAATCATAGTGGAAACTGCATATGGGTATATGGAACTCTGTACTACCTCTACAATAATATTGTAAATCCAAAAGTGTTCTGAAGTAAAAAGTTCTATTAAAAAGTGTGAGATATTAAAGAAATTGTAGAATCTCGGGTTCTTCCAGAGATACCTGCTCTCAGTCTTCTTTTGTTAGAGGTACACAGAGGCAATGTTTATAAAGTTTGCCCATGCTCTATTGTTTGCAGAACAGAAGGACATTCTACAGCATTCTTCTGTCTTAAGGGAAGAACAAGAAGGCAGAACACTAAATATTCTTTCACTGCCCTCCCTGGGCCTCTGTCCCTTCTTAGCACCCCAAGAAGAATAAGAGACAAATAGCCACTTAGCCCACCCCAGGTTCCCACCAGAGTGGAAGGGATTCTATGATAGAGTCAGCTGAAGCACCTCACCCTATTCTAGCCTCCACAATAATCTTCCAGAGCATGTTATCCTGGCACACCTCCAAATCATCTGCGTGGAGCCCCAGCCAGAAGTAGTGAGAAATCATCCACTTACAGTAAGTCTGGGAAGAACACACCTTGGCACCCAGCACACACCACCCACCAGTGGTGGGCTAGTAAGCAGGGGAGCAGGGTGCCTTTTCCGGGATGTCCATATAGTACTCCAGCGTCCATCCAGCACAGAGACCTAAGCAACTTTATACGACTGGGGGCACATGGGCCCTGCTGCTTCTGAAACATTCTTCAGCCATCTGGGAAATAGGCATTGAAGTTCTACCTTAAGTTTGAGAAAAGGATTTAAGCTACTGTTTTCTCCCAACTATAAAAGGACCAAGATTCAGATGTTCCTTATGACCACTTGGCCCTATTTTTGTACAGCTTAGGATGGGCAGTGGGGCTCTAAGTTGGGGAAAGTGAAGGAAAAAGAGAAAAATCCAGAAATTATTTCCTCTAGCTACACCTTAAATAGTCACAGAATTTTAATCAGTCTATGAAATTGTTTCCAGAAACAGCTTTAGAACTGGCAGTCAAGAACGTGGACTTCACTAAGTCAGGCCAAGCGATTTTTACACCACTGTCATCATCTTTATAATCAAAACAAATATTATTGATTGCTCAATATAATTTAGAGCTCCTAAGATACTGAGAATCTGATTTTGGCAACAGAGAAGATGCTTGAAGAGATAATAAATAGGAAAAGCAAAAGGAAGAGAAAATAAACCAATGGGCAGTGCTCTCTGGATCTTGACAGATAGGCTTCATAAAGAAGATGGGGCTTGAGCTGAACACTGGCCTTGGACAAGAAGGGAGAGAACAAGCTAGGCATGGAAGATGGCAGAAGGAAAGGCACAGGAGCAGTATGTGCATAGCATGTTGGAAAAAAGGAGCAGGTGAATTTGGCTGGAATGGAGAGCTTTGTTAGAGGCGGTGATGTGTGATGGGCTTGGAGAGATAGGAGGGGATTTATGGAGGACAATTGGTTAGGAGTTGGTGACTGAGATGTGAGACAGAAGGAAGAAAAAGAAAGAAAGGAAGGAGGAGGAGGAGAAAAAGGAGAAGTAAGGGAAGAAGGAGGAGGGGGAGAAAGAGAAGGAGGAGAAGAAGAGGAAGAGGAAGGAGGAGCAGGAGAAGGAGAAAAAGGAGGAGGAGGAAGAGGAGGAAGAGGAGAAGGAGTAGAAGTCATAAAAGCATCCAGGAGGACTCCCTGGTTTCCAACTTGAGTGACTGAGAAAATGATCACATTCCCTGCAGAATTTTTCATCCCCTTTCTCAAACAAGATTCCTCTCATTCTTTTATTTCAATTGTCCCCCAGAACTAAACAAAACTCCATCTGAGCTGGTCCTGAAAGTGAACAACATAGGATTCTGGTCCCCTATTTTTGTAAAGAGTGTAGGTGAGGATATGTGACTTGCACAGAATTGTACAAGGGGGCAGGGGCAGACTGGTACCAGGACCTACTGGACCTGATGACAGAATACTAAACATCAGAGCCTATGGGGAAGCACCACATTTATTTAATGGGTCCTCTTCTCTTTTCAGATAAGGAAACTGAGGCCTGCAAATAAGGAGTGACTTCCCCAAGGTCACACAGCCAATGTGAAGCAAGCTAAGACTAGAACCTGACTTTCTGAGTCTTACTCCAGCACTCCTTGCTCTTCCACTTGTTGCTTAGTGTTTCGTTTATGTGTGCGCATGTGCTTGAACAACAGGGGCATTTTATTGGAATGACATTTTCTTTGTGGATTTACCCCAAATTATACCTCATTAGACTCTTCACATAATAGCAATAATAATTTAATGTTGCTTTTGTTGAAAATCCTGAGTTTATTCATGACATATATGATAGTTAGCTTATCTCCCCATCACTACCCCAACCATGTCTGGATTTATTTTTGGGTCAAATTGTCTTGGTTTAACTCTGAGGTCTGTGCTTCTCCCACTCCTATCCCTACATTATCCTCCCAAGGCACAGAACTGATCTGATGCCTTTTTCATTTGAAATAAACTTACCAAAATTCATAATATGTAAGCTAAGAAGAGAGGATTGAGAGTAAGAAAAAAAAAAGGACACACATAATGCCAGGTGCTCAATGAATATCCAAGAAAGCAGAGAATAGAGGAAGGAAGGAGAGACAGAACACTGGGGGAAATGGGAGAATGGCCTTGACCAAAAAAAAAGATTTTCACTGAATGAAGAGAAGGAAGGGAAAACATTCTACCCACTCCACCAAGGTTCTTGGGGAGGCCTGAACAAGACCCAGCACTTCAGTTCCCAGCATACTGTGGCTAATTGGAAAAACTCATTGATATGAAGTTTGTCACTCAGAAACCTTATGTTATGCCAATCTCAGAAACTACCAAACATCCAGTGACTCTTTCCACTACAAAATACTTAGAAAAGACAACAGAGCCCCTTCCTGTCTGTTGAGGGAGGCACACAAATTATCCCAGACATTTTTATCTTCTACAAATCCCTCCTCACTCTGAAGGGGTCTGCCTGGCAATGTGCCATCCCTCCCAAGTGTCTGTGCTGCCCAGAGACAGGGTTCAGAGAAGTTTAGTCATCTCCAGCCCACTCCAGAGGCCACGATGGCTTAAGCCAGAGCACCTGGGTTCCTCCCTTCTCTGGAGTAGAACAAATGGACAATGCCCAGACAGGGTAGACACTGGTATATGGAGCCATGCTGGGGACAAGAAGTCTATTTGTTTGGTGTTCTTGGAAACAACAAGAGGAAATGGATTTTAACCAGGAAAGAAAAAAATAACCTGCCCAGATCTGAATGGCAGCCAAATCACCAGGAGATCAGTACAAACAGATGACTGAGGAAGGGACTGGCCATGCTCCCAAGGAAGATGGCACCTGAAATGGTGGGGATGGTGGGGAGGCCATGGGACAGGATGAGAGCTACAATCACCTCATAGAAACAGTGGCCACTTTGGTACTGACCATGAGTGTCCCTTTGATCAGCCAAATGTTTTGTGTGTAGCATTCAGAATTCTAATTCTGGAAGGCGATAGAGAAAAGCAACCATGTCTGAGGTCAAATGGACTTTATATTCATTGGGTACTCCCAGCTGCTGCTGCTCTATTACTAAAATATCTTGAAATCTCTGTGTTTATATATGAGAATATGTTGGCCTTTTTAGCTTTCTACTGGACCTTCTGTCTTCCTGTCTTCATTTCTCAGGCCAGTTTGCCATTCCCTAATAGGCAGACAACTAACTGTGCTAGACAGATTTAACTAGATTCAGATAAGTCCATGAAAACATGTCATTGCATGTCAGCAAAGCTCTGAAAACACAAATTATCCATAGAACAGTTATATGTCCGCTGTGACTGCCTCCAGGTATACTTCATGCTAAGAACAAGGCAAGGGCCATACTGGTCTAGAGCGGACACTGCCCCATCCTTGCCCATTACAAAAAGGTCAGACCTATGACATGTCACATTTATCATAACATGATCAAGACCTAGGGACAGTCAGACCTGCCTTTTGCTGTTGCCCCGACTCCAGTAGTTTACCATATATTGCACATAGTAAAGTGATTTTATCTCATAGATCTTCTAGAAGGAAATTCCATCTTGAAATCAATTGAAACCAACTAGGTCAAGATTCATCTAACGATGCATCTTTGTTAACCCATAGCTTGAAACTCAGAGGTGAGAGCCTGGAGAAGCATGCTCCAAAGTTCAGGGAATGGTCACACAAAGAAAAACAATGCTTGGCTGAGTAACAAAAATGTCTTTCAAAGAAAACAAGAGCCTAAAGTCCCTCACTCCCCTTTCCTGGACAGCTGCCTTTTTCTGAGATGCCCAGCTCATTTGTCTGGGCAAATCACAAGAGAAGCAGCTTTTAACTACTTTCCATAAGCTGAAGAAAAGGGATATCACTTTTTGGAAGGTAAACCCAGGGTTTTGGTGCGTGGTTGTTGAATTTCTGACAGTCTCCCAGAGTATTTTCAACCCAAGGTATAATTTCATAAAGAGTTTACGTTTTTTTTAATTTTTAAAAAAATGTTTATTTACTTTTGAGAGAGAGAGTGGGGAAGGGGCGCGGGGGGGGGGTGCAGAGGATCTGAAGTAGGCTCTGTGCTGACAGCAGAGAGCCCAATGCGAGGCTCAAACTCACAAACTGTGAGATCATTACCTGGGCTGAAATCAAATGCTTAACCGGCGGAACAACTCAGGCACCCAAGAGCTTGTTTCAATTTGTCTGTCTACTAAATACATTTCGATGAAATTTCATTTTCTCTGACACTTCCTGTTTCCTTCCGGTGTAGAGTTAATTAACTTTAACTTTCAAAGTCATTGAGGTAGGGGTGGTATATTATACATATTATATTATATATAAGTTCCCAGGTATTGGTGTTTTTTAATGGCCATCCTATAAAAGGCATGAAGTCACAGACTCCTAATAATCATTTAAACTATCAATTTTGCAACTAGAGAATGTGACATACCAGAAGGTGAAATGACTTGCCCAGAGCCATATAATGACAAAAGCGGGGACTTAACCTACCACCCTGACAACAAGTCCAGGGTTCTTGTCACCTCTCCGGTGGCCAAAAGAAGGGCAGTATTTTGAAATTTTAGACAAAAAAAGTCAGTGTTTTTTAATTGATTTAAATCCAAAACACAAATCTATCTGCTTCTACAAAGAATCAGATGAAAGGTAAGGGAGGGATCAAAAGGCAGTGAATAAATGAGTGGGGAAGAGAGTCATTCAATTGTTCTTAATTTAAGACCTATTCAGACGCCATAAAGGGCTTAAGAGGGACAAGCATGCTCATTGTTTGGAATTTTGCTTTCCATGACTGCAGTAGGACCATGTATTTAACTTTGAAAATGGGAAGAAGAGGTTCTGTTTCACCCAATCAGTGATACTGCATCAACCAATCCCTGCAGTTTCCTCGTGCATCTGCCTGGAGTCACAGGGTGTTTCCTGCTGAACCTGAATGCCTCCTTCAAGCTATCTCAGCCCCTCAAAATCTTCCCTTCTGGGCCTTTCCCAGAAATAAATTCTTGGTGGAAGCTATAAAACATCAGTTCTTCCTAGCAGAATAACTCTACTGGCTGCCACCAAGAGGCCAAGGCACTTGGCAGGTAAGACTCATTAACTTTAATCTTTCCAGATTTCTGCAAAGTTGATGATGAAATTTCCTAAAGACTTCTCAGAAAGTTTGGTACTGCATTTGGACTTGTCTTCATTGGGCATTTTCTGCTGCCATATTTGGCTGCCACTGTGGCAGGTCATTCCTGTTTGGTGTAAGGAGAATGTGATTAAATCCTGTTTGGTGTAAGGAGAATGTGATTAAATCCATGTGGGTCAAGGCAGCTTTTCCAAGTCTGAAAACAGTCACAGAATCATAGACCCTTAGGGCTAGAAGGTACCATAGACCTCTTATCCATCATCTTTAGGAAATGAGGCCAAGAGATAACACACAGAGTTGGGGATAAATAATAACAGAATGATGCTCCATGTGGTGTTCTTAAGATTGATATCATGTAACCTCTAAACTAGAGTGAAAATTTTACAGTGTTTTAAGAGTTTCCTAAGCTGGGGCTCTCAGATCTTTATCTTGTTTCCAGCATCTCATGCCTGATATTTATAGCATATCTGAACATCTAGTTAGCCCTGAATGTCTAGTCCCATATGTCTTCAGTGCTCTTGTGGACACCTGAATCTCAATCATGCATATGAATTGCAGCAAAATGAAATGGGCTTCATTTAGGAAAAATGGAGTGATTGAATCATATTGCATTTTATGTGGTTCGGTGTCCCAAACCCTGTGGCTGAAGTGGGGGATTGTTTCTTCTAAAAAGATCTTGATAAGGGCATCTGGCTGTCTCAGTTGGTAGAGCGTGCAACTCTTGATCTCAGGGTCATGAGTTCAAGCCCGACATAGGGCATGAAGCCTAGTATAAAAAATTTTTTTTAATTAAAAAAAAGAAGAGATCTTGATAAGAACTTTCTCCTCACCATTTTCCTCTTGATCCTGGAGCTACTCAAAAGATCAAATAGAACATTCTTGGGGGTGATGGGGTATTTGTTGGTTTTCCTCTGGGCTCATCCCATCATTCTCAACAGAGTTCTTGCCATTCATGGAAAAGAATCCCATTGATTCCTTCCATTTTCGGGCTTTTCTGCAGCCTCTCTTGGTGACTTCTCAGAAAGTTTGAGAGCCAGACTCTGGAAGCGTTGGTGCTCAGAGTGTAGACTGCAGACCAGCAGCAGCAGCATCTCCTGGGAGCTTCCTGTTGGAAGTTTAGGCTCTCAGACCCCTTCTATGACCTTCTGAGTTAGAATTTGCATTTAACTAGGTCCCCAGGTAATTGGCAGGCACATTAAGGTGAGGGCTAGGGGACCATCACGATCATAACTCTCTGTACCCTCCAGATGCTGGACTTCTCTGCCCTTAGAATTTCATTTATTCAGCGTGTACCCAACACCTATTATGTACCAACACTAGGCTTGGGCATGGGAAAAAACAAAAATAAGACATAGCCCTTGAGGAGCCCATGGTCTGATAGGGGAAACAGACATGAAAACAGTGATATGTGATACAAGTGAAGTACAATGGGAGGGCAGGAAAATGAATGACCTAACTTTGCGTGGAGAAATCTGCTACACTTCACATAGAAAGCAAAATTTGGCATGGCTGTTGAAGAATGAATAGTTCATCAGGCAGAGAGAGCACTGCACAAGAGAGTGTGAGTAGAGGCAAGGAATTGTGGACCAGCCTGCCATTAGAGGGGCAAAGGCTATGAATCTGTCTCCAGATAGTGCTTCATGTCCCAGGGAAGGTCCCAGGCTTTGCTGCAAACCAAAGGGCTTGGGAAATGATTTCTGCACTAAGCATGATAATAAGTATGTGGGTAAATATCTAAACATCACAGAAGCCTCTTGTTGACCTCTTACACCTAAAGCCCTATGTCCTCCACCCTCTGCCCTGCCTGGCTCTGGCTGCAGACAGTGTCCCTCCAGGATCTTTTAGCATACCCTTTTTTTTCCAGTGCAGTGGCATAAAATTGCATCTGCCTGGCTCTGCTTTCTGTTCCATATCCTTCCTTCACACCCACCAGGGAAGTTGGCAAAACTATGGAAAATAATTTGGCTTTGGCTTTGAGGTCTCTCCCCCCTTTCCCTGTGAGAAGAGTATGAAGGTGTTTCCAAGGAAAGGAGAAGAGAAATGAGTGTAGAAGTTGTTTTTCCTGTTCAGATTTCTCAACGGTCATGTCTTCAACTACGATATTTTTCTTCCTCTAAGTCCTGCGATGTCTTTTTTCATAGACTAACCTTTTACTTTTTTAAAATTTATTATGAAATACATTAGTCGTTGAAGGAGCAGTATAATGAATACTTGTGTACCCCTCAGCCCTCTTTAAAAATCAATGATATGTTTGTTGTTAGGGGAAGAGGGAAAAGGGTGTTGGTCTTTAGTGGGTATAGAGTTTTAGTTTTGCAAGATGAAATAGTTCTAGAGATCTGTTGTACAACAATATGAATATACTTGTCACTACTGTATACTGTATGGTTAAAAATGGCTAAAATAGAGGGTAGCTGGGTGGCTCAGTTGGTTAAGTGTCCTACTCTTTTTTTATTTATTTTTTAATGTTTCTTTATTTTTGAGGAAGAGAGAAAGACAGAGTGTGAGTGGGGGAAGGGCAGAGAGAGACGGAAACCCGAAGCTGTCAGCACAGAGCCCGATGTGGGGCTCAAACTCAGGAGTCATGAGATCAAGATCTGAGCTGAAGTCAGATGCTTAACTGACCACCCAGATGCCCTATAAGTGTTCTACTCCTGATTTTGGCCCAGGTCATGCATGATCTCACGTTTCTTGAGTTCAAGCTTCGACAGTGCAGAGCCTGCTTGGGATTCTCTCTCTCCCTCTCTCTCTGCTTCTACCCCACTCTCCCTGCCCCTCCTCTGCTCTCTCTGTCTCTCAAAATAAATAGACAAAAACTTTTAAAAAATGGTTAAGATAATGGGGCACCTGGGTGGCTCAGTTGGTTGAGCACCCGACTGCGGCTCAGGTCATGATCTCGCAGTTCGTGAGTTTGAGCCCCGCATAAGGCCCTTGCTGACAGCTGGGAGCCTGGAGCCTACTTCTCGCTCTCTCTGCTCCTCCCCTACTCCCTCTCTCTCTCTGCCCCTCCCCTGCTCATGCTCTGTCTCTCTCTCAAAAATAAATAAAAACACTTTAAAAATGATTAAGATAGTAAATTTTATGCTATGTATTTTTACCAGAATTAAAAAAAATATATCAGTGATACCTTTTACTCCAAGCTCATCATCTATATATGCCTAAAGAGCAGATTTCTGCTGGCTCAATGGTCTTCTCAAGTTACAAAGAGGAAGACTACAGTTCTACTCGGGGTCATAGAAGTATAAGAACAAGATCCCACTGAGGGTCAAGCCATTTGAGAACTCTTGGAAAAAAATGAAAGTGCCAAGGAGAATCTTGGCCAGAAAGGTATTTATTCATACCTTGGTTTTTTTCTAGAGTTAGCTTACAAAAATTTTAAATTGTTAGAGGAATCATAAAAGGACAGAGAGAATGACTGGGGAGTGCGAGGGAGACCAAAATTACCTGGTCTAGATACACAGTCCTCTTCTGGGCTAGCCTAATTCAAGAGGAGAGTATCTGGAGGGTGTCCAGAAGACCACCTGGGTAGCTTCTCAGGCAAAGCTCCAGAACCACAATTTCTCTTACGAAGCTTCAAGTAGATATGGAGGGAGTAGCCAATCTGAGATATTCTCCCTGGTGTGTTTCTGGAATCCACCCAGTGTATGCACACTGAGGGAAGAACCCATGCCCACTTGTGAAATCTGAGGGGCCTGTCAAGAGCATGTTCTAAACACATGATCATTTCCATCTGCACGCCGTGGGTGCTTACTTGGGCTAGAGCCAGAATCTCCTCAAAACACCTTTTGGTTCAGGGACTTCTGGGTGGCTCAGTCAGTTAAGCATCTTGATTTCAGCTCAGGTTCATGGGTTCAAGCCCCACATCAGGCTCTGCACTGACAGTGCAGGGTCTACTTGGGATTCTGTCTCCCTCTCTCTCTCTGCCCTTCCTCTGCTCCCATGCTCACTCTCTCTCAAAATAAATAAATAAACATTTAAAGAAAATGGTTCTATGCCACCAAAAGTCATGAACACTCTAAGCCCCAAAGCCCCTCATCAGCAAACAAAGGTGCGGGAATTTTTGCCTGATAATTTGCATTCAGGGTTAAAGTTCACAATGAAAGGGTTAATCTAAGATCTAGAATCTCTCCAGGCAGTCTCAGGCACAGCTGAAGGCTCAGGGGAGCCCTGAGTTTTGTCATAACTTTCATTGATGTGCTCCCATCAAATTGGCTCTTTGAGGAAGGGCAGAAGCTGGTAGAAGCTGGTTTCTGAAGGGAGGAGCTGACTGCCTCCATGCTCCCCAGATGCAATACATCCTCAGGGGAAGGAGGGAGGGGAACTCCAAAGACCTGTCCAAGTTTGGTAACAGCATTTCTCACACTTGTGACAAGAAGGTATAGGATGGCAGGTCACAGGCTGTCAGGGCAGAATCAAACATCTTGGATCACTTGGCCCTCACTTGGCGGGCCAGGGGCCCAGAGATGTTAAGTAACCTGCCAAATGTCACAGAGCTAGTTATAGCAAATGCAGATCTTTAACTCTGGATCTCCTGACCCCAAAGCCTGAATTATTTCCCTTCCAGCACTGCCTCTTTCCACGTCTCCCAATATCTGGCATGGGTCTGCAGAGATGATTGATGCTAACTTAAGTTATTGTAGTTTCTCCATCTCTGCTCCAATGTTAGGGTATCTGCTGTTCCCTGGGCCTTCTATGCTTTATCATCCCTTTCTGTGACTCCGTCTCTCCCATGGGGGCTCTACAAGGCTCACATATGATCCTGGGTCTCGTTTCAGCAATGCAGGTCCTCCATCTCCCAGTCCTTTTAGCTTTCCTGACCTTGCTCCAGGCTGCAGCATTGGCCACAAATGGTAAGTGTCTCCCCATATTGAATTCCTGGGGCTGCTGTAACAAAGGACCACAACAGAAGGATGACAACAGAAAGGTATTCTACAGTTCAGGAGGCTTGAAATCCAAAATCAAGGTGTCAGCAGGGTCCTGTGTTCCTCTGAAGTCTCTAGAGGAGAACCTTTCTTTGCCTCTTCCTAGCTTCTGGTGGCTCCAGCAATTCTTGGTACTCCTTGGCTTATAGCTACATCAGTTTAATCTCTGCCTCTGTCTTCACATACTTCTCTGTGTGTATCCTGTGTGTTCTCTTGCTGTAAACCCACTAGTCATTAGATTTAAAGCCCACCCTAATCCTGTACCTTTATGATCTTATCTGAATTAATTACATCTGCAAAGACCCTATTTCCAAATAGGGTCACATTCTGAGGTTCTGGCTGGACATGTATTTTGGGGGGACACCATTTAACACACCATATCCCCCCTCCCATGCTCCAGACCCCAATACAAGTGAGAACAAGAATTCCTACCTCTCCTTCTCTACTTTGTGGCACTGGTGATCAGCTAAGCTCTTTGATGGACTCGCTTAAGTGTCTACCTCACCAAGAACCAGAAAAATCCCCACATCCCAGTAGTCCAAGCCAACCTGAGCGGTCGCACACCTTAATCCCATCCCTGGGTATTCTAATGGACCTTTGAAGAGCAATTCTGACATCTTACCAAGGATCACAGGGCATTCTTCCCATTCTGTGCTTTTTCTCCTTGAGGCTTCTTGTTAATGTTTCCTAATCTCAATCTTCTGCCTGCTTGGATCTGAGGGGCAGGGGTAATGGCTGAGATAGAGGGAGACAGAATCAGAGGGTATCTCAAAGGAATGGTGTCAGATATTCTGCTCCTTGTCCCTCCTCCTCCAAGCACAGACCACTACAACTGCTGCCATCTCTGATGCTGTGAGTCAGGTCAAGGTCCAAGTCAACAAGGCCTTCCTGGATTCCCGGACCAGGTATGTGAGACACAGACACAGCGTACTTCCCTTTCTAGGCTTCTGGTTAATGACAAGCACATTTAGGTCAGCCCTGACAAGCCAGTGAGAAAGCAATTATACAAGCTGTGCTACCACTGCCCCCCAACTCTGAGTGTGTGGCAAGTAGGAGTGATAGCCCACAAGTCTTAAATCCTCAGCCTGTAAATTACCTTGAAGAGGATGTCTAATCTAATACTGTAAGCACTTTCTTCTACATGGCCGGATGTTTCCTTGGGTCATGCATTCCAGAGTCTCAGAAAACCTGTCAGTAGAATTTCTCCATTCATTCAACTAATATGGACTGACATAAGCCCGGTTCCTTAGAAGCAGAACCTGAGATGTGGATTCACGGGCAGGTGACTAATTAAGAATTACTCTCGGGAAATCTGGGAAATCTCTCCCATCATAAATGAAGGGAGAGGGCAAAACTGGAGATGTCAAAGGATGAAGTTAAGCAAGGTTTGGCTCAGTAATCACACAAGAAGGGTACATGTGTGAGCCGTCAGCAATTACACCCAGAGCAGCTAGGGGCGCAGCACCCCAATGCCATAAAAAGATCCAAGGGCACTTGGGGACCCCACAGGGCACCAGCAGAGTCAGCCACCCTCAAACCACATGTTAGGGGCTGGGATCTTCAAAATAAGCAATGCAGACTGGGTCCCAGCCCTCAGGAAGCCCATTGAGCCAAAGGCAGACAAACAAGAATAACCATTGTGTTGAGCAGAAAACAACCTTATTCCTTCCTCTTGCTGTCCCTTTGCACTAGAATTGGGGCTTCCTTCCTCCTTGGCCCTCGAATGACTTTTAAGCAGTCCCATAACTGTTTTTGTTGACTTTTAGATGACAAGATGTGCCCCAGACACTTCTAGTCCCAAGAACAGAGTCCTTTCAGGAATTCAAATGTCAGCGTAAGAAGACAAAGCCCAGAGCCTCTCATCTCCCTGGACTCAGAGCTGCTTTATTAGGCTTATAATGAGAAATGGAGCACAGTCTGCTCATTCCTCCTTCCTGGGCTCCTCCCTCTCCCCCAACACAGGTTTCTGACTTCTTAGGGGTTAAGCTGGGCGGCAGGGAGGAGAGATAGCAGAGGGCAAGGTCTAAGTCACCTCACGACTTAGTGTGTTGAGAGGGTCAGAAGCTCTACTCCACCTTGGGCATTTATCGGCTATCTCAGAGATTCTGCTGCCAGTTCCCTGACCCAGAGAAGTTTCTGGCCAGTAGCTTACAGCTCCAACCCTCAGGACAGAAGCATCTGGCTCACTCTCTCAACTCCCCACAGCCTCTTGAGCCAGGTCCCTTTTAAGCAGGCTCCAGAAGACTACAAGCTTCACCCTGCTGCTGGAGGAGGTACAGATTTCACACAGTGCTGCCCTGTCTGGCTTACTCCATTAAGTGCGTAGTGCCAGCCTCCACTTCTTTAGGCTCTTTGGGCAGATATCAGGCACTGGCCATGACTCTAGCCTTCCTCTTAAGGCCATTTTCACTAGAATTAAAGCACAGAGGAAGCCCCATGGTGGCAGTAAAGGAAGTACCTGGTATTTCAGTAACTATCTCCAAATGAAAATTCTCTCTCCCTCCTTAACTTCCATCCTTTTATAGCCCCAAGGTGGGGATACAGTAAAGGCCACAAAATCAGTGTTAATCACCTCCTTTGTAGGCTGTGCACCAGATGACCAGCCCTGCTTTGGACTTCATCCCTCCTGGTTAGTTCTTGGACTTAGAGGCCTCGTGGAGACATAAAGAATCACACGTGACCATTTGTTACACAAACAGTCCAATGAAGGAAATAAACAGAGCAATGGTTGCTACTCTAGGCCCAGGGATCAAGGAAGCCTGATGGAGGACGAGAAGCAGCCAGCCATGTAGAGAGCCAGGGGGATAGCATCCCAGGGACTGGGAAGGGCAAGGGCAAAGGCAAAGGCAAAGGTGATGAGGCAGGAAAGAGCTTAGGGTGCTCGGGAAACAGAAAGAAGACCAATGCTGGTGGAGGTGGTAGATAGGGAGGAGCACATGCAGGTGAGATAGAGAGGTGGACCCTAAGGGCCACAAAGTGAGAAAACAGATTAGTGGTTGCTGGGGGAGGAGGGCAGGGGAGGAGTTGGAAGTGACTGCTTAACGGGTATAGGGTCTCCTTAGGGGGTGATGAAAATGTTTTAGAACTAGATAGAGGCAGTGATGGCACCACAATAGGAGCATGTGTGCAATAAGCAGATGGATTCATCCATGTCCCAGGGTGAGCACTCCAGCAGCTGTATGTGGAACAGACAGCAGAGGGGTGGAGAGGGATGGGAGTGGGGCAGGACTCTGATCAGGAGGCTGCTACAGCCGTCCAGATGGAGGCGACAGTGGCTAGGATGAGGGTGGAGGCCTGGAGATGGGTAAAGACTTCTTCCCAAACCCTGACTGATCCCACGGATCCCAGCCCTGAGCAAAGCAGTAGGTATCTCCAGTGAGTCAGCATTCAGGCAGGAGAAGCACGGAGAGCCCATGGCAGAGGAGGAAGGAAGGAGCACGTAGAACTTTGGGTGGGACCTTCCAGGTGGAACTCTGGAAGGCCCAGCAGCACCCCTTGTTTACCGGGTGGGGAACCCTTTGGGCCACCACCCTTGAGGACGGTGGCGCTGATGCTAATACACGTGTGTATTCTACACCAGATACAGCTCTAGGTGCTTTACATTCCTTCCTCCCCCAAATCTTATGAAATGCTAAATTGAACTTCATGAAATAGCTTGTTTTTGAGGTTAAAATGATGAAATAGCATGGCTCAACCTCAGGTACTGTCATTATCTCATTTTATGGATAAGGAAGCTGGGTAACAGAGAGGTTAAGCAACTTGGCCAAGGGCACATAACTAGTGAGTGGCAGTCAGGAGTCAAACCAGCCAATGTTCAAATCTTGCTTCCAAAGCTCAAACTCCAGGTCAGTGTGGGCCCATAGAACTTTCTGTGATGATTTTCTGTAGTGCCTGTGAGGAACTGAATTTAATTTAATTTTAATGAAGTTCCATTTAAATAGCCACATGTGGCTGGAGGTTACCATATTGGACAGTGTAGCACTCCTGGTCACTGGGCCATGCGGTCTCTTGCAACAGCAGCAAAAAGACAGTCTGATTTATTGTCTTGGGTCTTTTTTATTGAGGTTTGGAGAGGCTGATCGTGGGTAAGCCTGCTGAGTAGGGCCCATTGTCCCTGTCGTCCTTGCTTCTGTCCCGCCTGCCCAGGAAGTCCCTCAGACTGAGACACCATACCCCTCTCACCCTTGAAATAGTTAAGAACTTGATCTGTAGATCTGGCCAGGTGTTGCAGCCAGCGAACTGTACCCCAAAGGCAGAGCTGTCTTTTGTGAGATTCTGAACCACTTCCAATATTTCCAAGTCTTAGAGCCATAGATATCATCTCACGGAACTCTTCCTCTCACACATTTGGAAACTGAGGCACAAGGAGGGGGTGAAGGATTCCCATGGAGGGACTTTTCTGACACCAACTTGCACTCAGTCATCTCTATGTTTGTCCCTTTTCTATGTTTAGTTTTGAGAGAGAGAGAGAGAGAGAGAGAGAGAGAGAGAGAGACAGAACACGAGCAGGGGAGGGGCAGAGAGAGAGAGGGAGACATAGAATCTGAAGCAGGCTCCAAGCTGTCAGCACAGAGTCTGACACGGAGCTCAAACCCACAAACTGTGAGATCATGACCTGAGCTGAAGTTGGACGCTTAACCAACTGAGCCACCCAGGTGCCCTTGTCCCAGACTTCTTGGTAGCAGGGATTTGGGCTCCTCCCTTTACACATGGGAAATTAAGAATAAAAAGGCTGACCATCTTGCCCTAAAAATGGTCAGCAAGAGGCTGGACGCTACAGCCCACATCTAAGCAAACTCCACGCTAACTCTAGGACCAGCTGCAGTTAAGGATGTTTCCATGGGAAGAACTGAAGGCCCGTAGGCTTGTTATTTCTAGAATTCTCTTGTATTTCTAAATACCTGCATGGCAAGAGTTCCTTAGTCTGAGTCAGTACATCCTGGGCTTAGGTGTTTTTACATTTCTCTAATTAATTCTGACCCAGCCAGCACAGCTACAACCCTCTCATTCTAATTCAGGAAGCACTCACCTCCATCTGCCTGCCCTTTCTCAGAACCAGACCTAACAAAGCTTAAAGACACACTGTAGCTTCCTCCTCCCAGAAGAGATTTTCCAGAGGCATCAGAGAGGAAATGAGAAAGATTCTGAGAGCACGGGGAGTGCTTGTCTCCTGCGTGCTGTCCACACCCCCTGTGGCTCCTCCCCATACACACATCCCTTCACACCCCTTCTAAAGGGTCAGAGCTGGAAGGCCCAGTCTTGACTCTCCCATTGCTCTCCATTGTAGGCTGAAGACTGCCATGAGCTCAGAGGCGCCCACCACTCGACAGCTCTCGGAGTACCTCAAGCATGCCAAAGGCCAGGCGCGCACAGCCATCCGCAATGGGCAGGTGTGGGAGGAGTCCTTAAAGAGACTGAGGCAGGAAGTGGCCTTGACCAATGCCACAGGTACAGAAAACCCACTAACCTTCTGATGGCAGGAAGGGGCCATCACCCTGCAGGAGAGAACAGGAGCTACCAAAAGCTGCATCCCCTATTAAGAGTGCCTCCTGGGAGAGGTACTCTTGGGTCTCCCTGCTCAGAATTGTGGACCTGCAGAGCAAGGAGGGACTGACGGGCCAGCTGCACCAGTATGGGTTTTTTTTTTTTTTGTTTTGTTTTTTTGCAGAGAAAGGAACTCAAGCCCAGCAAGGTCACACTGCCAACTCCAAATGAGGGGATATTCATGCTCTTTGTATAATGCCATCTGTAAGGCCTCTGTCCAGAGGAAGTACTAAAGTCAGTAAACATGGGCTCCCTGTCCCAAACCACAGTGTCACCACTACTGCCTGTAAAGAAGACATTTAAGCCACCTGTATCAGGGGGATTTACTGGGATTATGTCACAGGAGATGAGATTTCCATCTTGCTTTGGGTAATGTGGAGCTGAAACAATTAGGTGACAGATTGATTGTGATCTCCAACCCCTCCACTCCCACCCTTACCAAATGTCACAGCTCCTGGAGGGTCAGGGAGGAGGGGACTTGGTCCCAACCAGAGGAAGAAGCTGCAAGTTCTCCCTGGGAAAACAGCAGGTCCAGGAAGATAGCAGGCTTAGGACTTGGGCAAATTCCAAAGTTCTAAAAGAAGGAAACTGGGACGAGGTAGGGAGAAATAGGGGTCCCTTTAGACTCTGAGACTCAAAAGATGCAGAGGGTTGAACCCCTGCCCCACCAGCCTTCACAGATGGTACCCTGAAGAAGCCCCCATAGAGCCAGATTCCCTAGCCTCTCTTTCATGCTGGCACCAGGATGATCACAGGCTGCGTGTGATCTTCTTTTTGTGCCAACATGGAAGCCTCTGATGCATAAAGCACCCCCCCGCCCGATGTTACGCCTCCCAAGACCACAGTGCCCCCCACTTAAAAATTACCTGCCCCAGGGCACCTGGGTGGCTCAGTTGGTTGAGCGTCTGACTTTGGTTTAGGTCATGACATGTGCTTCGTGAGTTCAAGCCCCACGTCGGACTCGCTGCTGTCAGCCTGTCCCGTCAACACAGAGCCCTCCTCAGATCCTCTGCCCCTCTCTCTCTGCCCCTCCCCCACTTGCTCTTTCTCAAAAATAAACAGTTTTTAAAAATTACCTGTTATCTTCCCAACATCTTCCTTACCTAGATTCCTGCTTGCTTGGTACTTTAGATGTAAGTGAAACTTCAGAAGATGAAAAGCAGTCTTATCAGACTAACTCCTGCTAATGTGTACTTAACCTCTCAGGGGTATTTTCGTTCTAAAAGAAAGATCTGTTGGTTCAGAATGACCCGATAAACAAAGAATCACTAACAATTCTAGGCACTTTCACAGTTACTATCTGTGCGGCCTCAGGCAAGTCTCTTGAGCACTGTGTTCTCAGTTTCTTATCTGTATAATGGGAATTAAAATTCTTACCTTAATGAGTTGTCAGGATTAAACAAGAAACAACCTGAGAAATGCTTACCTAAAACAGAAATGCATTCCCAGAAAAATAAGTTCACCTCGGCTTTGAGTTTCCTGCCTTCCCTCAGTGCCTCAGAATTGAGAAAGAACTCAGCCCCTCTGGCGTCTTTCTGTTTCAGAACCCGGCCTGGACTTGACTGCACTGTCTTGGGAGGTGGGCTGTGGTGCCCCCATTCCTGTGGTGAAATGTGACAAGGACAGTCCTTACCGAACCATTACAGGAGACTGTAACAACCGGTGAGGGGGCATGGGCAGGTGTGGAGGGAGCCTAGCGAAGGGCTCTGCCGCTTGGCCATTCCAGGCAGAACCCCCGCTGCCTTCCCCACCTGGGCCTGCGGCTCACCGGAACCTGTACTATTGGAGGAACCTTCCCGAACTTCCCCATCTTCCAAAGGGACCGCTGTAGCCCCGCGCCTTCAGAGTGGACGCAGTTCAGAAGCCCAACATTCGAGAGGCGCTTCCTCCGGGCACCCTCTCCCTAGGGCGGAGTCCCGCTCCTTCCCCACGGGTCCCCAGGGGCTTTGGAGAGGCAGAGCCGGAGCGCCGGGCCGAGGCTGAGGGCGGGTCTTGCTCGGTTTCAGGAGGAACCCGGCTCTGGGCGCCGCCAACAGGGCGCTGGCGCGCTGGCTGCCCGCCGAGTACGAGGACGGGCTCTCCCTGCCCTTCGGGTGGACCCCGGGGAGGACGCGGAACGGCTTCCCGCTCCCGCTGGTGAGCGCAAGCCCCGAGCGGGACGGTGCGGGGGCGGGGGGCACTCAGAGGGGCGGGGATGCGCCCCCAAACGCACACGGAACGGAAGAAGAGCAGGTGGCAGGGCAGAGGTGCGAGGTGGGGCCGCAGCCGGGGAGAGATGGAAGTGTGGACGGGCTCCCCGCCGGGCTCCCCTAAGTGCCACTAGAGGGCAGCAGAGCCCGGAGCCCGGAGCCCAGCCACGTGGTGGTCACGACCCAGCTGCCCACAGGCCAGATACCCTGGGGTCTTCCAGGCAGATGGCCTCCTCGCCCCATCCTGCCCGCGCTTACCCCGCCCCGGCCCCTGGGGCGCATCAGCTGTTGTTTGGCTGGAGGTCCTATCTGTTGGCCTCTTCTGAGTTGGCCGCCCCTCCCCAGAGTCCTTCTCCTCCCAGACACCTGGCACGTCCGTGACACTTCAGAAGCAGCCTTTGTTTTTCCTTTTCCATAGTGGAAAGGGCACGGCCTTGCAAGACCTGTGTTCAGTCCCATCCCTATCCCGTTTTTAGCTGCCTCCCCTCTCCAGGACTCAGAGTCCTCACCTTCAGAACAGGTGTAATGCGACCCACCTCACAAACTCGTCATGGGGATTAAATGTACCTGTTATGCCCTGGGTATTCAGTAAAACTGCAGCTGAATCTGACTCCTCAAAGCACTTTTTCCTCCATCCTTCCTCCCCTTCTCTCTCCATCTGTAGGCCCGTGAGGTTTCCAACAAGATTGCAGGCTACCTGAGTGAGGAGGGTGTTCTGGACCAAAACACGTCCTTGCTCTTCATGCAGTGGGGTCAAATTGTGGACCACGACCTGGATTTTGCCCCCGACACCGAGCTGGGCAGCAGCGAGTACTCCAAAGCCCAGTGTGACAAGTACTGTATCCAGGGAGACAACTGCTTCCCCATCATGGTAGGCCTCTACAGCCGTCGTGACGAACCTCCTGCCTCCCGGACGCAGCAGACATTCCCAGCTAGTCAGCCAGGGTCTCATGGTAGATCTCAAATGCTGATTTGACAGCTTCCCAAGCCTCACACATCCACTCATTCACTCATCCACTTATTCAGTAAATAGACATTAGTCATCTACTCATGCCAGGCAGTGCACTAAGCACTGAGGACCCAAAGTGAATAAGACACTGTTCCTTTCGTCAAGGACAAAGAGCGTGTGTGGGAAATGGACAAGTAACCACTAATGGCGAAATTGGGAAGCTCTGGGGAGGGTCAGGTCGTCTACGTGCCTAGCCCAGCAGCACTGGCATCACCTGGGGACTTATTAGAAATGCAAAATCTCAAGCCTCATCCCAGATATCAGGAAACAAAATCTACATTATACCAGGATCCCTAGGAGATTCATTCTATACACAGTAAAGTTTGTAGAACGCTGCTATAAGTCATCCGGGGTCTGGGACCGCTACTCCCAGAAAGAGCTGCAATTTCATGAATGAATCAGAGTGAGATCAGGGATTTGTGGGGATTTCCAGCAGGAAGAGAGAGGCACTTGCAGTGGTGCCCCGTTTTCTTCTTATTTTACAGTTAGTGATTTATTCACTCAAATAAATCAAGGCTCTGGGCTGTGGTATAAAGAACAGAGACTGTGGAGAGAAGTCAAGAAGTCAATCTAGATCTGAATCCCATATATTTCCCTTCCAGTTTACAAGTTCTTGAACAAATTACTTAACCTTTCTGAGCCTCAATTTTCTCACCTGTAAAACGGAACTGAATTATCTACCTTACATTTTTTGAGGACCAAAGTGAGATAAAGTATGCATAATACATAGCAGATGTTAGATCCAAAATAAATAAATGGTAGCTGTTTTTAGTAATTTTTTGATGTTTATTTCTTTTGAGAGAGTGCACACAAGTGAGTGGGGGAGGGGCCAAGAGAGAGACAGATAGAGAATACCAAGCAGGCTTCCCGCAGTCAGTGCAGAGCCCCACTGGGGATTTGACCCGGGGCTCATCACAGGGCTTGTTGGGGAGAGGCTCATGGGGCGGGAGAGGGGCTCAACACTGGGCTAGAAACCAGGAACCGTGAGATCATGACCTGAGTCAAAATCAAGAGTCGGTCACTCAATGGACAGAGCCTCCCAGGTATCCTGTTAGTAGTAATTATTAACAAAGCCTTTCCTATTTCTTGTCCTGCGTCCCTGTCCAGGGATCTCAGGACTCCCTCCCACCAAAAATTTGGAGCCTCTGCTATGAAACTGAATGATTCCCCTCAGCCCTTTTACACAGTGGGATGTAATGAACTTCAGGGCATTGTGGCTCAGGATGTATAGTGTCAGCAGGAGGCATCTGGAGTCTGTGTCTGGTGCCAGGATCCCAGGAGGGCTCCATCAGCATCTTTGCCAGCTGCATCCAGACCTGCCCTGGGGAGAGGTTGCCAGGTCCCAGGTGTGCCACCTCTGCCCAGTCACACCTCCCCCCCCAATCTCTCTGTAGTTCCCTCCCAGTGACCCCAAGGTGAAGACTCAAGGGAAGTGCATGCCCTTCTTCCGAGCTGGGTTCGTCTGCCCCACTCCACCTTACCAGTCCTTGGCTCGAGATCAGATTAACGCTCTGACCTCCTTCCTGGATGCCAGCTTTGTATACGGCCCTGAGCCCAGCCTGGCCAGCCGCCTTCGAAACCTCAGCAGCCCCCTGGGCCTCATGGCTGTGAACCAGGAGATGTGGGACCATGGACTGGCTTACCTGCCGTTTGACATCAAGAAGCCAAGCCCCTGTGAGTTCATCAACACCACTGCCCGAGTGCCCTGCTTCCTGGCAGGTGAGTCTAGGCTAGGAGCAAGAGGGGCCCAAGGACTGGGAGCAGAGAGAGGCCAGAAGTTCAGGAGGCTGCTAGGTAGCTTCCAGGAAGACTTTATTGCTGCTTCTTCTCACTTGTTTTCTGGAAAGATCCCCACCAAGCCCCTGCTACCTCTGGCACTGGTCCAGGACTGGCAGAAGGGCCTGATGAATAAAAAATCTAAGAACATGTGTTCACCATTAAAAAAAAAACAAACAGTTAAATCCAGAGAAGTACAAATAAGAAAAACCTACCACCCACCAATAATCATTGTTAACATTTTTAATGCCATCTTTCCAGGTTTTTTTAAATCATAGATATAGTTCTACATTGTTTTATACAATTTGGGTTATATTATCAGTTATGTTCTATAACCTGATGTCTTCACTTAATATATCACATCATTAAATATTCTCCAACATGATTTTTACTGGCTGCCTGGTATTCCATGACATATATTATCATAATTTATTTTATCAATCCTGTTTGGAAACGTTTAAATCATTTCTAGTTTTCCTCTGATTTTTGTTGTTCTTTAGTTAGTGAATATCCTTGCTGATGAATCTTTGCACTCATTTAAAAAAATTTTTAATGTTTATTTTTGAGAGAGAGCACGAGTGGGAGAGGGGCAGAGAGAGAGGGAGACACAGATCTGAAGCAGGCTCCAGTCTCTGAGCTGTCAGCACAGAGCCCTATGTAGGGCTCGAACTCGGGAACCGCAAAATCATGACCTGAGCTGAAGTCGGACGCTTAACTGACTGAGCCACCCAGGCGCCCCTGCACTCATTAATAATTTTATTAAAATAATTTGCTAGAGGAAGAAATTCTATATTAAGAGGAACGCTTATTTTTAACGCTTTTTATAAATTTGGCGCAAGGCCCCCACTCCATGCAACTGTGCACAACCAAAGCCCCCCAATTCTGCTCATTCTGGGGGGCTCATGTCCTCCTAGTCCTCTCTGCCTTTCCTCTTCCAAAAATCCACCCTGTCGGGACAACCCTCCCCTGCCCCGCCCACCTGGACATGGCAGAAAGTCAGTCCATAGGCCCAGATCTCTTGGGTAGATCTCTTTGATTCTGTGTTCACACATATCTCACATCAATCCAGATACAAAACTGAGCCCTTTCCTGTTTTCCACAAAAATATCCACCAAGACCAAGCATTTGTGAATTTAATGGACTTTTTCTAAAGATTAGAGGACACAAGAAATCCCCTTGTGAACACCTGGTCTTTTGCCAGTTAGCTGATCTCCTATCCTGTTACTCTCTTCTTTCCTTTCTTCCAAAGGCCCCCATCTCTAGACACTTCTCCCGTTATTACATGTACAAATTCGACCCTACCTAGGCTCCTGCCCTCAAGCTCACATTCGTAAAACTTTCAAAGTTTCTCCCCACAAAAAGCCCTTATCTATTTGTACCTCCCCATCTTAGAAGGAGTTGGGATTGTAATTAGCAAAATTTTCCTTTTTCATGTCATCTGTAGTTTTTAGCACAATCTTGTGCGGTCAGCCTTCTTATCCCTGTTTTCACAGATACAAGGACTGAGGCTTAGAAATGCCAAGTAACTTGTCCTAAGTGACACAGCTAAGAATCACGCGTGTGGAGCTGAGATTCAAACCTCTGAATCCCAACCCCGATCCCATTCCACTTGACTTCCCTTAGGTTAACTGGAAGGAGGGGCTTAGGAGAGAGACCCTTGGAGTCACTATTGTGTATTTCTTTATGCGGGTTACTGGGTTTTGGGGCTATTCAGGGGGAACCAACCTTCCTGCCTTCTGGGCTTTCAGGAGATTCCCGAGCCTCAGAGCACATCTTGCTGGCAGCTTCCCACACCCTCTTTCTCCGAGAGCATAACCGGCTGGCCAAAGAACTAAAGAAACTCAACCCTCACTGGGATGGGGAAAAACTCTACCAGGAAGCCCGGAAAATTCTGGGAGCCTTCGTGCAGGTACAGAAGCCCAGGAGCACTGCCTACCTCACCCAACTAGCTTCTGCCCCCGGCTCTGCCCACGGCCACCCTTTAGCTCCCTCCTTGGTGTTATATACCTCCTCTTCCCTTCTCCTCTGCTGCTTCCTTCCCACTGCCTCATTATTTCAGCCCTCCCTTTTGTTTCTTTAGCTTCTCTGCTCCAAAGTGAATCCCTGGATTCAGAGTGTTGGAGAGTCATTTGTATGTTGGTCACTCAATGTTCCTGCCCAGATGCCACCATCACTGGGAGCGAAGGCTCCATCTCTCCTGGGACTGACTGTTGCAGAGCTTTTTGGGTTATTTCTGTTGGACTGTCTTCTCTACACCTAAGCCACATGTCACAGGCAGAGTCCGTTGCTATTATAGATTGGCTTACTGACTAACTAGAATTAACTGTGCACATATTTTTAAGCATTTTATTTTGAAATAATTATAGGTTCTCAGGAAGTTGTAAAAAACAAAACAAAACAACAAACAGTACACACACCCAGCCTCCCCAGCGCTAATGTTTTTGCGTAGCTACGGTACATCAAAAGCAGGACATTAACATTGACACCAACCAAAGGCCTTATTCAGATTTCACCAGATTTAAGTCAATTGTGGGTGTGTGTGTGTGTGTATGTGTGTATGTGTGTGGGCAGCTCTATGCAATTTTATCCCATGTGTAGTTTCATGCAGCCACCACCACAATAAAGATACGTCACTCTCCCATCACCTTAAGGTTCTCTCCTGCCCCTCTGTTATAGCCACATCCATCTTCCCCCTTCCCAGGTCCCTATCCCCTGGCAATCACTAATCTGCTCTCCATCTGTACAGTTCTGTTGTTTCGTGAATGTTACATACATGAAATCATGCAGTATGTATCCTTTTGAGACTGGCTCTTTACATTCACCCTAATTGTCCTGAGGTTCATTCAGATTGTTGCATGTGTAAAGTCCCTTCCTTTTTGTTGCTGAGTAGTATTCCCTGGTTTGTTTAACCTTTCACCCACTGAAGGACATCTGGAGAGTTTCCAGTTTGGAGCTATTATGAATGAAGCTGCTATGGGCATTTGTGTATACATTTCTGCATGCAAATAAGTTTTCCTTTCTCTGGGAAAACTCTGCCCAAGTGCAGTTGCTGGGTCATATCGCGAGTCCATTTCAAGTTTTAAAAGGAACTGCCAAACTATTTTCTGGAGTAGCTGTACCATTTTATGTTCCCTCCAGTTTCTCTGCATCCTGGTCATGATTTGTTGTCATCATTTTTTATTTTAGTCTTTCTGATAGGTATGTAGTGTTATTTCATTGTGGTTTGAATTTGCATTTCCCTTATGGCTAATCATGTTGAACACCTTCTCCTGTGCTTATCTGCCACCTGTATATCCTTTTCAGTAAAATAACGTTCATGTATTTTGCCCATTTTCAAATGGATTATTTTTTAATGTTAACAGTTTTGCAAATAAAGATGGTTGTATCTCTCCTTTTATAATCTATATTTTTATTAAACATTTTTTAAACATTTATTATTTATTTTTGAGAGACAGAGAGAGACAGAGAATGAATGAGGGAGGAGCAGAGAGAGAGGAGACACAGAATCCGAAGCAGGATTCATGTATTTTGCCCATTTTCAAATGGATTATTTTTTAATGTTAAGTTTTGTATTCTAGATACAAGTCCTCTGTCAGATGTGTGACTTGTAAATATTTTCTCCCAATCTCTCATTTTCTTAACAGGATCTGTTACAGAGTAAGAGTTTTTACTTTTGATGAAATCCAATTAAGCCAATTTTTTTTTTTCCCCTCATGGGTTGGACTTTTAGTGCAAGTCTCAGAACTGTTTCTCTAGTCCTAGATCTCCAAGATTTTTCTTGGGTTTTTCCTAGAGGCTTTATACTTTTATGTTTTCCACTTAAGGCCATGATCCACTGGGGGTTAATTTTTGTATAACGTGTGAGGGTTAGGGTGAGGCTTATTTTCTTTGGCCACAGGGTGTCTAATTGTTCAGCACCACTTACTGAAAAGGCTACCCCTCCTCTAGTGAATTGCTTTTGTTCCTTATCAAAAATTGTTTGGGCATATTTATATGAACTTATTTCTGAATTATCTATTCTATTCCGTTAATCTATGTGTCTGTTCCTATACCAGCACTACAGTATTTACTGTGGCTATCCAGTAAGACTTACCATGGGGAACCATGATTCTTCCCACTGTATTCTTTTTCCAAAGTGTTTTGGCTATTCCGGGTCTGTCCCCTTCCTATATATTTTTAAATAAGCTTATCTAAGTCTACAAAAAAAAAAAAACTTGCTGAGATTCTTGCTTTAAAACTATAGATCAATATAGGGAGAATTGACATCTTTACAGTATTGAGTTTTCTAATCTGTAAACGCAGAGTGCCTAAGTGTTTAGGTTTTCTTTGCTGTACTTCATCAGCGTTTGGTAATTTTTATCATACAGATCCTGCACATGTTTTGTTAGATTTATATCTGAATATTACATTTTCTTTGAGGGAGTCATGAATGATATTACATTTTTTTTTTACTGACCTGCCATTTTTTATCAGTGCATAAAAATGTAACTGATTTTTGTATGTTGGCCCATATTCTGGCCTTGCTGAACTCAGTTTAGGGAGTTCTTCTGTAGAATCCTTAGGATTTTCCATGCAGACAATCATGTCATCTGCAAATAAGGGCCGTTGTATCTCTCCTTTTGTAATCTATATTTTCATTAAACATTTTTAACATTTATTATGTATTTTTGAGAGACAGAGAATGAATGAGGGAGGAGCAGAGAAAGAGAGGAGACACAGAATCCGAAGCAGCCTCCAGGCTCAGAGCTGTCAGCACAGAGCTCACTGTGGGGCTGAACGCACGAACCATGAGACATTGACCTGAGCCGAAGTCGGACGCCCAACCAACTGAACCACCCAGGCACCCCTGTAATCTATGTTTTTAAACATTTCTTTCCCTTGTCCTATATCAGTGGCTATAATTTCCAGTATTGTGTTGAATGAGAGTGGTGAGAACAGACATCCTTTGTCTTCCCAATCCTAGAGGGAAAGCATTCAGTCTTTCACCATTAAGTATAATGTTTGTTGGGGCACCTGGGTGGCTCAGTTGGTTGAGCATCTGACTTTTGATTTCAGCTCAGGTCATGATCTCATGGTTTGTGGGTTCAAGCCCTGCATTGGGCTTTGTGCTGACAGCACAGAGACTGCTTGGGATTCTTTCTCTGTTCCTCCCCTGCTTGTGTGTGCGATCTCTCTCACTCTCGAAGTAAATAAACTTTAAAAAAAGTATAATGTTTGTTGTAAATCTTCTGTGGATGCTCTTAATGAGGTTGAGGAAGTTCCGCTCCATTCTTAGTGTTTGGAGAGTTTTTATCATGAATAGATGTTGAATTCTGTCAAATGGTCTTTCTTCATTAATAAGACTTTTCTTCTTTAGCCTATTCTGCTTACTTCAGGTTTATTTTACTCTTCCTTCTGGTTTCTTTCAGTACCTGAAAAATGCCGTGCCCCTTCCTTCTGGGCTCCATGGTTTCACATTGGTGTTCATTTATAGATAATGTGTCATTTCTCTTTGGCGATATTTAAGACCTTTGTGTTTAGTTTACAGAAATTTAATTGTAATGCATTTTGGAGTACATTTCTTTGGGTTTATAATGTTTGGTATTCATTCAGCCTCTTGAATCCGTAAGTGTATGTCTTCCACCAATTTGGGGAAGTTTCTAGGCATTATTTCTTCAAATTCTTTTTCAGCCACCCCTTTCTCCTCTATGTCTGGGACTTCATTAATGGGAGTGTTAGATATGGTTTGTTTGAGGTGTTTGAGTGTTTGTTTTGCTTATTTTCTCTCTGTTGCTTAGATTGAATAAATTCTATTGATCTGTCTTCAGTTCTACCCTGTCATCTCCACTCTACTACTGGGTCTTCCTAATAAGTTTTAATTTTAGTTAGTATTTTTCAGTTCTACAATTTCAATGTTTTTTTTTTAATATAAATTCTACTTCTTTGCTGAGATGGTCTGTTTTGTTTTTCAAGGTTACTTGTAATTGATTGTTGAAGTATTTTTATTACAACTGTTTTAAAATCTTTATCATATCATCTCAGTATCTGATTCATGTAGGTATTGGCATCAGTTGACTATCTTTCCATTCAAACTGTGGTTTTTCTGGTTCTTGGTATTACGAAGTGATTAAAAAAATTTTTTTTAATTTTTATTTATTTTTGAGAGAGAGACAGTGTGTGAATGGGAGAGTTGAAGAGAGAGAAGGAGACACAGAATCTGAAGCAGGCTCCAGGCTCTGAGCTGTCAGCACAGAGCCGCACATGGGGCTTGAAACCACAAACCGTGAAATCATGACCTGAGCTGAAGAAGGAAGCCTAACCAACTGAGACACCCAGGTGCCCTGATATTATGAGTGATTTTTTAACTGATATCCTAGACTTTAGTTATTATGTTAGGAAACTCATTATCCTCTTTAAGTCTGTTTGGGCTTAACATGTAGGTCTGGCATACTTTTGTGGGCTTTAGTTCCAATGACAGGTTTTTTTTTAAGTTTTTTAAATTTATTTTTGAGAAAGAGAGGGGGAGGGGCAGACAGAGGAACAGAGGATCTAAAGCAGACTCTGTGCTGATAGCAAAGAGCCCAACACAGGGCTTCAACCCACAAACCCACTAGATCATGACCATGAGCCAAAAGCGGACACCCAACTGACTGAAACACCCAGGTGCCCCCCAGTGACAGTTTAGTTTCCTGAGCTCTTGAAATGCTATTCTGGTCTGCTTCATTCTTCTGGTGCCTTTGGGGTTCACACTCAGTGCCTACTGATGCAGTCTGCAAGGCAGGAAGGCACTTTCCTGGCTGCCTTCTGTTGCCGAGCAACCTTCTAGGGGAGCAGCAGCCACTGCACCTGGTCACTTTATTGCTGTTGCATGAAGAACAGAGAGAAATGGGGTTTCACTACTGCCACCACTGCAGGCATGTCAGACCATCCACCGGCCTGAGTTGTGGATCAAGGGCTGGGCCGGCTAAGTGCTTGGGTTGTGAAGTAGGTTTGGGGGCTTGCCACTAGGCCTCTGCCAGGTTCCCCTGTCCCAGTCCTTTGGAGAGAAAGAGCAGGATTTCCTTGGCTCCTTTTGTGTATTCCTACTAGAGGTTCCAGGTTGCCAAGCTCTCCTGTACTCAGTCTGGGGGCATACCAGAACTCATTGTGTTGTCATTCCTCAAGTCCTGAGGTCGTCAGTCAGTCCACCTTCTTTCCAGCTTTGAGACTCTATTTATCTTGCCTATAGAATAATTTCTAGAGTGTTTACTTATATTTACTGCAGAAGATTAGGGAAAAATGAGTCTCCTCCATATTGTTCTGGATCCAGAAGCCCTATGCACTTAGCTTTAACCATTAATGAGATATATCTCCCTTTATTTCTTCTCAAAATCTCCATAATTCAATATTAATTTTTTAATTGGATCAGAAATCTTGCTGCCTGAGATGTTTTTAGGAAATCATCCAAGGAATGAAAAGTATCTACCTAAAGATGATCTGAGTTAAGGTTTTATATTGGTTCGTTTGGGCTGCCATAATAAAGTATCATTGACTGATTAACAGCAGGCTTAAACAACAGAAATTTATTTTCTCACAGTTCTGGAGGCTGGAAGTCCAAGACCAAGGTGTCAGCAGGTTTTGCTTCTCCTGAGGCCTCTGTCCTTGGCTTGCAGATGGCCGCCTTCCCTCTGTGTCCTCACATGGTCTTTCCTCTGTGTGTGCATCTCCCTAGTGTCTCTCTCTCTTCTGACAAGGACACCGGTCCTACTGGATGAGGGTCCTACTCTTACGATCTCTTTTAACCTTAATTACCTCTTTATAGGCCTATCTCCACATACAATCACATTAGGGGTTAGGGCTTCAACATAGGACTTTGGAAGGGAAACAATTCCATCCATGAGTGACCAGCAGAAAGAGTGTCATGATCAATTAGCAATGTCTGCCATGGTCACAGGAAGGGAAATGGGCACATATGCTATCCATTTGCCCTCCTAGATTTTTGACTACTCATCCCTCTCAGCTGCGGCTTCCTCCAACCTCATTCTATGGAGATTTAAGTGTTCTCTCACCCTTTCCTCATGACATGTATCTCCCCCCAGATTATTACCTTTAGGGACTACCTACCCATTGTGCTCGGTGATGAGATGCGGAAGTGGATCCCTCCATACCAAGGCTACAACCAATCTGCTGACCCCCGAATCTCCAATGTCTTCACCTTTGCCTTCCGCTTTGGACACTTGGAAGTCCCCTCCACTATGTCCCGCCTAGATGAGAATTATCAGCCTTGGGGTCCAGAAGCAGAGCTCCCCCTGCACACCCTCTTTTTCAACACCTGGCGGATGGTCAAAGAGGGTACGTCCTTTTTGGGAAGCACTGTCACCTGGCAGTCTCACTCTGCTGCCTGCCTCTAGGGAAGCCTGGTGTAGAAGTCAGACTCTAGGCACTTCCCGCATGACCTTGGGCAAGTGAATTCACCTCATTGAGCCTCATTTGTAAAATGGGGACAGTGGTACCTATCTCACTAGGATATACAAAAAAATTAAGTGGCATAAATGTGAGAGCACCCTACAATGGTTCCTGACACACAGGAGGTGGCCAATACATATCAATTATTATTCTTTCACTCCTCCTCTGTCCTCGAAGGTGCCTGGGCTCTTCCTGCCTCAGGCTTCTTTGATCTCTGTAGAAAGAATTCATGGGTTTGGGAAATAAGTTGCTCTTTTCTGCTCTCCTCTAAGGCTTTCCACCTCCATTAAGTGCCAAAAGTCGGCGTCAGCTTCCCTTTACCTTGGGTTGGGCTGTGTCGAAACTGGCTTAAGGCCTCACAAGTCAGGACCATTCTCTGTAGACTTCTGCTGCCTCTTCTCATACTTCAAAGTTCCTCAGGGGAAACATATGGAAGGAGAAGGAGCTGGCTCTGTGAGCTAGAGCTCCAAAAAACTTCTGAAGATTATAGTCATGCCATTGCCCCAGGAATGCCTCTTTCTTCCCCACCCCAGCCCCCAGGCAGGCAGCCTGGACTGCCCTCCAACCCCAGCATACCCTGCAGGCTGCACCTAGCTCTTCTCTCCTGGCTTCCAACCTGTGATGTTCAGTTGGCCCTACTTTTACCTGAAAGGAAATGTTTGGTGTGAGGGGGGAGGGGTTAGCAGTGGAAGATAGCTTCACGCTACCCACATCCCAGGACGACCTCTGGCTCTCCCTTGCAGGTGGAATTGACCCTCTCGTCAGGGGCCTGCTGGCCAGTAAGTCCAAGCTGATGACTCAGAATAAAATGATAACGGGAGAGCTGCGCAGCAAGCTTTTCCAGCCCACTCACAAGATCCATGGCTTCGACCTGGCTGCCATCAACATACAGCGCTGTCGAGACCACGGGATGCCTGGTGAGTGGGCCTGGCCCAGGGAACTTTTTGCTTCTTTCTGGGGTTCCCAAGGACTCTCTTCCATTAACGCTAAGGATCTGACCAATTCTAAAACATAAGGCAGAGATACCAGTTTTTAAAATTCATTTTGTTCATCTGTGAAATGGCATCTTCCATTTTCCATAATATGGAGACAAGAGAACATATCTGATACCATCTTGGAACTCCTCAAATGAAAAAGAGGTCAACAACTGACTTGTAAAACCAGTTTAAAATCCCAGAAAAGTCACAGACCTAGAGCAGAGATGATAAAGACAAATGACTAAAATGACCAATCAGTAGGGCCTGTGTTGAGATGAATCAGAAGAGGAAAATAGAGGGGCTCCTGGGTGGCTCAGTTGGTTAAGCGTCCAAGTCGTGGTTTGGCTGAGGTCATGATCTCATGGCTTCGTGGGTTCAAGTTCCTCATTGGGCTCTATGCTGGCAGCAAGGAGCCTGCTTGGGATTCTCTCTCTCTCTCTCTCTCTCTCTCTCTCTCTCTGCCCTACCCCCATTCATGCTATCTCTGTCTCTCTCAAAATAAATAAATAAACTTTAAAAAGAGCGAGCGAGAGAGAGAGAGAGAGAGAGAGAGGAGAATAGAGAGAAACCAGTGACTATTGGACCTTTCTTTTATATCCATGAAAAGCAATTTAATGTAGTAATTAAGAACCAGACTGCCTGGGTTCAAATCCCAGCTGTGCCATTTCTAGTTATGTGACCTTGGGCAAGTTACTTAACATCTCTGTTCTTCAGTTTACATATTTGTACGGCACTTAGAATAGTGCCTGGATCCATAGTAAGCACCATATAACCTGCTAGCCCTCTCACGCCTGAAGTTCTGCAAGTATAAAACAATGGATCTCTGCCCACCCCATCCCAAAAGCTATAAGTCTAGACTTTCTGGGGCTAATGGAGCTGGAGCAGGTATGTCCCCAAGGGGGGTTGTGATGAGAAGCCCCTGGGATGAAACAACTTCAACCCCTCTGCCTTAGGGTACAACTCCTGGAGAGGCTTCTGTGACCTCTCGCAGCCCCAGACACTCAAGGAGCTGGACGCTGTGCTGAAGAACAAAAAGCTGGCTATGAAGTTACTGGATCTCTACAGAACCCCTGACAACATCGACATCTGGATTGGGGCAATTGCTGAGCCCCTGGTAGAGAGGGGCCGAGTGGGGTCTCTCCTGGCCTGCCTCCTGGGGAAGCAGTTCCAGCAAATTCGTGATGGAGACAGGCAAGTGAGACCTTGTGAGGAAGGGAGGGGAGACCAGACCCTTCTGTGATGGTTCCCAAGTCTTGTGTGAGGACTAGCCCAGACCTCAGTGTGTTCCTGGTGACCTCCTTCCTTCCCCTTTGGCACGGTGGGGAAGGAGGGGCCACCACCTGGGCTGTGTGGACAGACCCTGCTTCTGTCTCTGCAGATTCTGGTGGGAGAACCCTGGGGTCTTCACAGAGAAGCAGCGGGACTCTCTACAGAAAATGTCCTTCTCACGCCTTGTCTGTGACAACACCCACATCACCAAGGTCCCGCAGCACCCATTCCAGGCCAACAACTACCCACAAGGCTTTGTGGATTGTTCAGCCATTGACAGGTTGGACCTTTCACCCTGGGCCTCAGTGAAGAATTAGGGGTCCAGATTTCCTAGCCTCCCACACTGTGCAGTTTTGGTCCATGGTGCCATTTCAGGCAAGTTCAGTGACCCCATCCCGTAGAGCTGCACACCCCATCTAGATCCTTCTATTCAGCCAGGTTTCTCTATGCTTGCCAGAGGCACACCTCGCTCAAGCCCAAAGCCAGCACCTCTGCCTTTCCAGCTCTTCCACCTGAATCCCACCGTTCCCATGCCATCCACACTGTCAGTGGGATGCCACCCATCCTCTCCCTGCAGCAAGTCTTGGCTGAGGCCATGGTCTTTGCAGTCTTATCTTTCCTCCTCTCCTTTCAAACTAGATTGTAAGCCCCTCAAGCCAGGGACCTCTGTCTGCTTCCGAGTGTCCCCCGTGCCACCAAGCATGATGCTCAGCACAGAGCAAGGGCTCAATAAACATTTGATGATTGACTGAAGATCATGGCAATGACACCGTTGCCTTCCAAAGGCAGGCCTTGGAACCACTGCCAAATAAGTAACTAGATGTTTATAGTGCAGACACGTCTTACCACTAAGATGCGTGCATGTGTCTATGGGGTGAGAAGGCATGGTTTGGTGAAATTTCAGAGTTCTCTAAGAAAAGGGGGAGGCAAGGGGCTCCTGGGGAAAGAAGCGATGGCCATAGGTGAGGGAGAGGGTTTGAGGTGCCATCAAGCGGTCGAACAAGGAGAATGTCCGAGCCTAGATTCTTCTACAGCTAAAGTTGATTTTCCTTCCTGAAACCCTTCTGGGAAATACTTCCTTCTTCTAGGGCAGCCCTTGGAGCCTATGAGATCTCTGAAGGGGCATCTCCAGAATATTCCTTGCACTGCTATCCAATACATATTCATGTGTTCTTTTAAAATGACCCTCTGGGTAAGGTCAGCCCAGCCAGCACTTCCAGATCTCCCATCTGGTGGACTGAATGGAGCCACCTTGAGGGAAGAGCCCAGGACCCCGAAAACCTGGGCTGCAGTCCTGGCTCTGAAAACTACTTCTTCAAGCCTTTGGATGAGTTTCTTCCTTCTCTGAGCATCCCTCTCATCGTTAGTGACATGGGGAGGAGTATTTATCCTGCTATGGGAGGTTCTAATGTGACCTGGGGCTCCTATGGGTACATAGGCCTCAGCATCCTGCACACCTTCAGGCTCCCAGCTACCAGAGAAAGGGAGCAAGGGGGGCAGGGGAGAATCTACCAGTCTCAGATATAGGGCTCAAGCTGCAGGCAAGATTATTTGGGAAATACCCTCCTTCCCTTCCTGCAGCTCTGGCCTTGTCCTCTTGGGCCCAGCCCCATCTGATGTCCCTGCTCTTGGAAACTGGCTACATGAAGCCAGGACTAAGAAGGAGTCTACTGTCTTGAGGGCCTCTGAACCACCATGCCAGGCTACAGGGACGCAGGATCCAGAGGTGCCCCATCATCTGGGAAGGACCTACTTTACTTTCCCATCACACCTCTGTTCTTTCTCTCCTGTGGGAGTGTTTTGCTCCTGACACACAGTGAGCACATAACAAATACTTGCCAGAGCAATACATGAACATAAGGGCCTAGTGACCACAGTTTCTGTTCTCCAGGGTGTGGGTAGAAGGTGAGGTGGGATGATTTGACCTGGCCCGGAGGCTTCTAAGAATTAACTGCCTTCCATGTGTGGGTCAAAGGACAGCTCCTGGATACCCTCACCCACAATTCAGAGGCACACTGGTTCACACTGAGAACCCAGAGCAAGCCTCATGCTGAGGCTCTAGCCCCACAGCAGACATGGACAGAGTAAAGATCCCCATCAGTGGTGCTTTATTATCATAGATGTCAGATACAAACAAATGGCACAAAAGGACCAATGTGCCCCAGTTCCTCTCCAGGTGGACTCCTGTGAATAAGCAAGAGAACAGCATCAGGAAGCAAACAGGGAGCCACCGACTGAGTCCTGCTCACGTGTGCCCACACCTCAACCACCACACACCCTAACTGCTAATGGCCATTCCTCCAGGGGTCACTGGTTCATTGTCAAGTGTAAGCTACCTGAGGACAGAAATAGTGTCCGACTTTCCCCATATGTTTCCCAGGCTTACACGGTGCCTGTCAGTAAGTGCTTGATAAACAAGTAGAGGATGTAAATGGGGCCACTAAGGAGCCAGGGAAGCTTTTATTGGCAAAGGAAACTCAGGCTTAGTGAGGTCGAGTAATTTGTTCAAGGTCACACAGCTGGAGAGCTGCAAAGTCAGGATTTTCACGCAAGCAATCTGGCTCCTGAGCCTGTATCCACTCTAGTATCATTTCTATACTTAATACTCACATAAACAGCAAACACACACTCATGTAAATGATGCGTATACACAGCACACAAAACACTACCCACATTCACATATGAAATGCAATTTGTATATGTGGCACATGCACGCATACACACACATGAACGAATGAATGTCTAGTCATTCATGTTCTTGGCCAGAACAGGGACAGGCTCACCTAAGGAAGGGATATCCCTATGGTCCCAGTGGGCCAACCCAGGCATGCCCAAGCTTCACCTCACCACCACACCCCCTTACTTAGCCTCTAGTCCCTCTGTCTCCAGGAAGTCAGGTCCAATGCAGGGAGTGTATTGCAGTTGACAAAGTCCCGAGGGAATGTGTTGGACCTGAAGATGTTGTTCTTGGACACGGTGGTGATGCCCGTGTTGTCGCAAATGATACGGGGCAAGGAGATCTTGGCCAGTGCCTGCTGCTGCTGCATGGTGAACACGCCCGGGTTCTCCCACCAAAACCTGCATGGTGACACCCGGGGACATTGCACCTGAGGCTGTCCTCGGCTGAGAGGGCATCCGAGGGCTTGAGCTGCTCCCTAGATGGAAGAGGACCACCGCACACACCCGCTCCACAGCACAGGAGGGCTCCAGGCCCTCAGGCAGCCCCCGGGGGTTTTCAAAGGAGTGGTGCTCTCCTTACAGTACAAAGCACAGCTGCCCAGCTGCCTCCCCTCTGCCTCCGCTACCCCCCCCCCAACATGGCCTCAGAGGCCCCACCACTGCTACACAGGGAGCTGGGCCCACACTCACACAGCACTGTGCCCTGGCTTGGGGCTGTGTCCATGGGGTGGAAAGAATCTTGGGGTTGGTTTATAATGTGGCCACCCAGAAAGGGACACCTTTCTCTAATTTTCCCAAGGGCACAAAATGGGCTACGTAAGAACTAGGTATGACACATGTCAGGGCCAGGATGAAACGACACTAGGAGAGGATTGGGGACTGTTCAGCAGAGAGTGACTGCTGTATGGTTGCACCTTGAAGCCAGAGAAGGAGTCGGTAAGACTCAGAGTTTCTCTGTCTCCCTTCACAACCATGGCTCCGGGCCCCCCTCCTTGCTGTACCCCCAAGTTCAGGGTACATTTAGGGATGACCTCGAGGCCCCAGGACACACTGGAAAATCACAGATTCTTTCCTGCCCCTCACTTCACAGGAGAAAGTCGGGGCCCTGAGAGGTTCGGGAATAGGCCTGCCACCACACAGCGGGCCTGAGCTGCTCGCCGAGCCTCACCGGTCACCGTCTCGGAGCTTCCTGAACTGGGTCCCAATGAGGCAGGCGAGGAGCGGGCCCACGCGGCCGTTGGGCTCCAGGGGCTCAGCCACACCGCCCATCCAGATGTCGATGTTGTCGGGTGTGCCGTACTGCTGCATCAGCTTCTGGGCCAGGCGCAGGTTCTTCAGCACCGTGGCCAGCTCACCCACCGTGCGGGGCTGCGGGAGCCCGCAGAAGCGCCGCCAGGCATTGTACCCTGCAGGGGCGGGGAGCCGTGGCTCTGGGGGGAGTTTCCGGAAAACTCGCTTCCCCAACACACCGTGGCCATACCCAGAGGGGACATGAGGGAGCGGACACAGAGGGGCTTCTCCCAGGCTATAAGCACCCCCCCCTCCCCGGGAACCCTGAACTGAGGGGCCAAGACTCTTCTCTTTCCCTTGCCCTCCCACTGTGAGGAAAATCCGAAACTGCCCGAACTCCCTCTCACAAGGTCCAAGAATAGGAACATCTCATTGGCCCCCCTGAAGATCTGAGACCTGTGAGGCTTGAAGTGTGTCTAGAAGTTTCAGCCACACTAGCTGTTCCATAATGTAGGCACAGGCTTTGGGGTTAGGCTGATCTGGGTTCAAATTCAAGCTCTATCCCTGACTTGGCTGGAGAAGAGTCTGGACAGGTTCTGAAGCTCTTCAAGCCTCAGTTTGCTCATCAGTAAAACGGAAGTGATGATAACCTCTTCCCCTCAAAGTTCATGTAAAATGAAGCAACATGAAATGTGATAGAGACAGTTTTCCAGCCAGTGGGGAAGTTTGGGCAGCTGGGAGGCAGGAGGGGGGGAGCACTGGAGAGGGCAGGGCCCGAGAGTGGGGGGGGGGCGTGGAGCAGGGGGCCTCCTGCAGCCCCTCACCTGGGAGGCCGTGGTCCCGGCTGCGCTGCATGTTCAGAGCAGGCAGGTCCAGCCCGATCCTCATGACCTGCTCAAACAGCCGCTCCCGGATCTCATCCACCACGATTTGGTTCTGGCGATTCAGCTTGGCAGGGGTGGCCATGAGGCCCCGGAGGATGGGGTCAATGCCACCTGGGACAAGAGGAGCAAGACTTGGGGAGGGGTCTGGTTCCGTATCTAAAGCTCAGACTGGAGTCAGGGATACGTCCCAGGTGCAGTTGGGGGATTGCAGAAGGATGGGCACGTGCAGCTCCTGGTACCAAGGTGGCCCCAGTGGGCAGGTCTTCACCAGGGAATCAAGGTCTCAAGGGATAATGCCATTCAGACTTGCAAGTTGGGATGCACCCAGGCCCTGGTGTCCTGGGTCACTGAGAAGAAGCCAGATCCCTATGAGCCACCCACCCTACCCTTTATTATTATATCTGGAAGCAGTCAGGTGAACGGAGGCTGGGAAGTCAGATAGGATCCCCAAAGATGGAAGGCAGAGTATTTCTCCCGTCCTAGCTCCCTGCCAGCCAAGCCCACCCCCACCACATCCTCAGCTGCCAGCCCACTGTCTCCTGGCCTAGGTCTTGCTCACCTTCCAGCACTACCCTCCAGGTAGCAAAAAAGACCTTGCTGAGTGGCACTCGGGGGTTGGGCCGCATGGGCTGGTACCGGTTATCCAGGCGGAACATGAAAGGTTGGATGAGGGTGTGGCCATAGCGGAAGGCGTTGGTGAAGACATTGGCGATTCGAGGGTCCACCGAGTCATTGTAGCATTTGTAGCGTGGCAGGTACTTCCTCAGGGCCTGTGGTCCCAGCACCAGGGGCAGGTAGTCCCGGTAAGTGATGATCTAAAAAAAGGTCACACTCAGAGTGGCGTCTCTACTCCACCCTCTCTGCAGAGCCTCTGCCTGCGCTCCTGGCTTGGGGAGCCCCTCCCTTGTCTATGGCCAGGATGGTCTTCCACAGCACTGGATCTAGGTCCAATTGAGTGGCTCCTGAGTGGTGGCTTCAAAACAGAGCTCCACAGCTTACTTACTGTGTGACCTTGGGCCAGTTATTAACCTCTCTGAGCCCCTGTTACTCAAATGTAAATTAAGGATAATTACGCTGCCCTCTGACTTAAAGGATTAAATAACAAAAGGCTTTGTTAGTCAATATTCCTTTGCCCTTGAGTTATTAATGTTTTGTTTCTCCTAATTTATAAGTTCCTGAGGGCAAGGGTTGTAGCTCATTTCTCTTGAATTTACTCAGTGCCCAGCAAGCACTTCATTCACAGTAAGATTCGATATGTGTTTGTGGATGCGGGGGAGGCAAAAAAAAGAGGGGGCACCCTCGATGATTTCTCCCAGTGAAGAGAGAAGATATGGAACAGTTTCACTCTACAGTCTAGAGTCTGGAATTTTCTGTGAGGCTTAAATGAATCTCACTTAAGTTCTTGGTGCAAAGCAAAAACGTACCCTCAGCACCTGCAACTCTCTTCCCTTCCGGAGTCTGAGAGTATTAAAAAGGTGTGTGTTCATATGCACGCAGGTGTGTGCGTGTGTGTGTGTGTGCGCGCGCGCGCGCGTGTGTGTGTGTGTGTGTGTGTGTGTGTGTTTATGTCTTGGGGAGAAGATGGGGGTGCTGAAGTATCAAAAGTTAGGAGAGAGAACCAGGAACATTTCCCAGGGGTAAACAAAGGTGAGGAGATTGGGTGAGCTATGATAGAGCCAAAAGAAGAGGTGAGTGGGTGAAGGAGCCAGGAAGCCTGGAGAAGAGGAAAGGAGAGGCATTTATTGACCAACTGCTATGTGCCAGGCACTTCAGACCCACCCCCTTTAACTCCCCCCAAACCATCCCAATGGACAGGAAAGAAGAAAGGGGAGCAAGCCTAGGAAAGAGGGGATGGAAGGCAAGTAACCTTCGTCAGGCACTCAGTATCACCAGGTGTTTTCATATCATTTAATCTTTACAGCATCATGGTTGAATATGCTGAGGTTCAGGGGGGTTCACTCGCCCAAGGTCACATAGCCAGGATGTGGCAGAGGCACATCTGCATCCTGAGCTTGCCCCATCCCTGGCATCATCAATGCTCAGGACTGCCTACCTGGACCATGGCTCCCACGATCTTGCGAGCTTCCTGGTAGAGTCTCTCTCCATCCCAGCGTGGGTTCAGGCGCTTGAGTTCTGTGGCCAGCCGGTTGTGCTCCCGCAAAAAGAGTGTGTGCATGGAGGTGAGCTCGGGCATCTCACTTGAGCGGGTGTCCCCTTGGGGAAGCAAAAGCTACTGTCATTCCTAAGATCCTATCAGAAAGGACTTGCTCCACAGAGACTTTCTCCCCAGCCAAGATCTGAAACCCAGACTTCCTGTCCATCCATCTTTCCATACCATGCTCAGTTTACACCTCCTCCAGGAGGTTTCCCCTTGATGTCCTGGTCCACCATGATGAATTTTCTCTGTTTGGGGGCACTGCTGCTTGGAGATGCTCATTCAGTAGGCATCAGATCTGACACATGACTTGCCACCTTCTAATGCCTGAGATTGGGGGCTCCTTGAAGACGAGGACCATGGCTTGTTCCTTTTTGTATCTGACCCTCCACCCAACTCACACATAGACACATGGAGTTTAACACAGTGCCTTCTACAAAATAGGAAATCCATAAATGTTGCTTGGTTGACTTATTCTCTTGATTCAGGCTAGACCAAAAAGTAGCATTCATGTTAGCACTCCTTACTTCCATGCCCATGTCAGACATAGCTAATGATCACAGCATTCTCTCCTGCTAAAATTGGATGCAATCTCAGAATCCTTCTCAACACAATACTCTAGAAAGCCACTAACCACCTGATGAGAGTTGCCATCCTTGCCTTTTCTACATGCTAACTTGCAACCTGCTCAGGCTCCAGAGAACGGGGTGGGGTGTGTGTGTGGATTTTTATAGTCCACATCTGAGACTGTTCAAAAAAAAGAAAACCAAGTGAGACTCCTGGTCCCCCTGGTCCTCTCCAACCCTTCTCTAGAAGGGCCAGAGAGTTGGGACCAGGCCCTTTTAGCAGGACACTGGGTTCAGTCTTTATTAGCTCTAGAGGCTAGTGGGAAAGAAATTCTTTGGGAGCAGCTTTACCATCCCATGAGCTGCCAGAAGTCACGAAGATCCATGCCCAGGACATGTGGCTCGACGCCAGGATGGAGGCAGCCCTCGCTTGCTGAGGAGAGCTGCTCTTCCCTCACTAGCCCCAAAAAGTCTACACGGGAGCCAACCTTGATCCTCCTCCCCAGGACCCAGCCAGTGGAGAGACCACATGGAGCCAGCCATCAGGAGAAGAGGTTGAGAGGCCAGAGAGAAGGGCCTCAGGACCCTTTTGGATCCACTATTGGATTTACATTAAAAAACACTGGAAGTTTCTGGGCATGGGCACCATTATTGCCCCAGCCATATCCCCAGGGCTTCCAGGTATTTAAATTTAAAGTCTCACCCTCTCTAATTACAGGAAATCAAGATGGCAGGAGGTGATGTTCTGGAGCAGCATTGTCCCATAGAACTTTCTGAATTGATGAAAATGTCCCACATCTGTGCTGCCCTATATGGGAGCCACTAGCCTATGAGGGTATTGAACACTTGAAATGTGGCTAGTGCAACAGAGGAGCTGAATTTTCATTTTAAGTTAATTTAACTTAAATTAATTTTAATTAACTTAAATGTAAATGCAAATAGCCACATGTGGCTACTGGCTACCGTAATGGTTGATGCAGTTCTAGAGAGTGAGAGTGCCAGGTCCCCTTAGTTCCCTGTCCCTGGGGACTCAACTCTCTGGCAGAGTCCAGAGGGAAAGGGAGAGATGTGGAAAGGGATGGACAGATGGAAAAGAGGCTCCTCAGCCATCCCTGGGTCTCCTTCTTAGGTTTGTTTTTTGTTGGTTTTGGTTTGGGGGGGGTTGGTTTGTTTTTTGGTTTGTTTGCCTTTCTGCTCCATCCAACTTGTTACCAAGGCAACTGAATTAGTACCATGAAGTTGGTGAGGACAGAGTCCCTGTCAATGCAAACCCACAGACTGCTCGAAAACAGGCCCCACCCTCCCTGTGGCCCCAGCAGGGAGCACCCACATGCTGCCCCAAGTTCCTGCTCATGGCTGACCTGCCAGGAAGCAGGGGATGCGCGCGGAGCGGTTGGTGAGGAGGCAGGGGTCGTCATGCAGGTTGTCAAAGGGCAGCAGGGCGCGGCCATTGTCACTGAAGCGGGTGTTGACGGCCAGCAGCCCTAGCTGGTTGGTCAGGTTTCGAAGCTTAGTGGCCACAGGGTCCTCGCTGCCATACACCATGCTGGCATCCACAAAGGAGGTGAGAGCATTGATCTGGTTGCGAATGGTGATGTTGCTCTCCGTGCAGGCTGGGGAGGAGCGGAAGAAGGGGATGCAGTCACGCTGGTTCTTGATGCGGGGGTCATCTGGTGGGATCTGTGACACATAGACAGGCCCTGCTCACCAAGGGCAGGGACAGAGTGGCTCTCCCCCTGTCCACCCCCCACCCCAAGGCTTTGGTCCCACCTGCAAAGCAGCCTGGAACCCAGGACCAGAGGGGGAGACCCAGACACCACCACAGGAGTTCTTCAGATCTTCTGGCCCCTTCACCTGGCAGGAAGGCCTCTCAAGGCCCACAGATGATCCCCACCCGCGGTTGCACCCGCAGAGGGTTTCTGAGCTAAGGGGTGATGACCAGGACTCTGGAATGGGGGTTGTGCACCCAGGAGGAGAGCCAGCCAGTCCTCACCTTAACTTTCTCTCCTTCCTTCTCTCCTCCAGTCTGCCCCTCCCTCCCCTCTCCTCTGGATGCAGTCTCTACACTGGCAGTTGGCCTCTTCTTCCTTTTCCTTTCCTGTCCCACCCACTCCCCCCCTTCCCCATCCTTTTCCTGTCTTTCACTCTGGCTCCTGCCTATCTCTTCTCTCTCTTTCTCTCCCTCTCTGCCATCCTCTTTCCTTTCTCTCCCCTCCCACCCCCCTCCAGCCCTATGGCAATGGACACCCCAGGCTCTGTGCAATGTGCCCCGATGGGGGAAGGTGCCCCTCTCTGGTCAGAGGGGGACTGAACGCGCCGCACCTACATGCGGAGGTGGGAGGGAGGCGGGAAGGTCCTCCCCCGGGGAGGCGGAGGGGAGTGGGTGAGCAGGGCCAGCCTTACTCAGGAGCTGGGGAAGGGACTCGGCACAGAGGGAGGTGGCCGCTTTCAGGAATGATGCCCCCCCCTCCCACCCCGTCCCCACCCGGCAGGCAGCGGCGGGGCAGGAAGAAGGGAGCACCTTGAGCGGGAAGCAGGGCGGCTCCTGCTCACAGCTGGTTTCGCAGTTGACCCTAGAGATGAAGGACGCCAGGGCGCCCGGATCCGGGCTCAAGTCGAGGTCGTGGTCGATCAGCTGGCCCCACTGCATGAACAGCAGCGAGCGCTCCTGGTCTGGGGTCAGCTGCTCCGTGGGGAAGCGCACGATGGCGTTGGAGACGGCGCGCGCCTGCGGGACACCGAGCGTCAGGGGCAGCCTGGGCGCGCCTCTGGGCCCGGCCTCGCCTCCTCTGTCGGCCGGTGCTCACCAGGGGGACCGGGAAGCCGCCGCGCTTGACCCCGGGCGTCCAGCCGAAGGGCAGCGAGACGCCGTCCTCATACTCGGCCGGCAGCCAGCGCGCGAAGGCGCGGTTGGAGGCCCCCAGCGTGGGGCTGCGTCTGCAGGGATCGGACGGGGCGCTGACACGACGTGGCGCGGCGGGCCGGTGGGGGACCGGGATGAGGCCCGAGTCGCCCGCCCACTCCAGGCTGCCCCCAGCCGACTGCACCTGTTGTTGCACTGCCCGGTGATGGTGCGGTACTTGTCGTTCTCCGGGCACTTCACCCCCACGTCCTGGTAGGCGCAGCCGCTGGACTTGGACAGCAGATTCAGCTGCGCGGGCGTCAGCACGTCTGGGGCCGGGGAAAGAGGTGTGTGGGAGCTGAGTCCCCCACCCCTTTCCTATCCTAAGCTGGGGAGCCTTCACTGGGGGTATGGAGAGGAGACCTCGATGTGCCTGAGCCTCCCTGGAGGGGTGGGTGGGGCACTGGGAGATGCCTAAGGTCACCAGTGGAGCAGGAGACTGGGGTTGTAGGGGCAACAGTACCGGTGATGTTGAGGGGCCCTGGCCTGTACAGAGGCCGCAGCTTCCCCTCCAGCAGGCTTAGGGCCACGTGCAGATAGTCAGCAGCCCTCACAGCTGTTCTGGTGGCTGCCACCGGCTGCTTGAAGAAGGACAGGAGATCCATGGGGCTGGCCAAGCCACTGCGAAGCCGCTGCTTGATGCTGCTTGCAGAAGGGAGAAGTGAGGCCAGAGAAGGTGGGGGCAGAGACACTCAGCAGGGCCCACAGGACAGTGGAGACAGACCCACAGACAGGAAGGTTTCTCTTTATAAACAGACTACAGACCTGGGTATCCAGACAGAGGCAAGGCCATGGGGAGTGATGTTCTCAAACCCAAAGACACAAAGACAGACAGATAGAGGGTCCCATTCCCACCCACGAAGTCCCGGTGTCAAGTTCCTTCTCTGAAAGACCTGGGGCAGCCTTGGCCAGAGCTGGGAGGTGCCCAGCAACCCACCTCTCCCGCTGCTGCTTGTAGGCCGTGTCCACTAGCCTCTTGGCTTCCTCCATGCAGGTCAGCACCACTGAGGTCTCCACCGCCTCCCGGACAGCTGTCCATAACAGAAGTCACAAAGTCAGGAATGGGCCCCAGAGCCAGGGTGGCCTGCACCGAGGAAAGGGATCCTTGGGACTCACAACCACCCCCAACACACCACCTTTTTCCCTTCTTTCTGCCTTGTTACCTGGACCAGCACCCTCAGAGGGCTGGGGCACGGCCAGAACGGCCAGGAGCCCTGCAAGGGCCAGCAGCAGCTTCATCTCTGCAACAAGACCCCAAGCCCAGTAAGTCCAAAGGCCACAGTGCATTTGGGAGAAGAGAGCCCCACCATCCCTCTCCTCCTGGTCCTTCCCTCCCATCTTCATACCCCAGTCCAACCTCAATGAGTCCTACCTACCTCCTCAAGGGAGGGGTTCACAGCAGGCCTCTTTAGCTTCAGTCTCTCAACCCCTCAGGACCTCACCTCTGAAGTTCACCTGGCATTGGCCATGCTGTTCAGCTGAATCTAAGCATTTATGTCCTCCAGGCTTGGGGGAGGGGTGGAGCAGACAAAACCCGCCCCTGGAGACTAAACGCTCTCTCCTCCCCCACTGGGGCTGGGGTGCCCAGACGGTGATCCTTCATATGGGAGAGAGGGTCAGGAAAGGAGACCAGAACTGTGCCCAGCCTTTGAACTTAGCATCCCACCCCAGAGTTTCTCAGCTTCCATTGTGTGCCTAGACAAGTGTTGTCCCCAGGTGTACAGGCAATTAACCCCCCTCCAAAATTCTGTTTAAACTTAGTATCCAGGGATCCTTGGAAAGGGACAAAAGTCAGGAACCAACAGCCTAAGGAACTATGGGAAATAGTGACCCCAGTGGAGGAGGGAAGGTGTAAGGGACTCTTGGAGTAACGATCTGATCAGCTTTGGGGGGTTGCTCCCCAACCCTAACAGTATCCTGGCCCTTGGCAGCACCCCCCATTCTTGGCAAAGGCTAAAGGGACAGGAAATCTGGCTGGAGACCGTTGGGTTTCACAGGAAAGCCTGGGGGCTACAGGCTCAGGACCAAGGTAACTTCCTCTATCCCTCCCCTCCTCCCCTTTCTCATTGGCTCTGGAGAGCGGGCTATCTTCAGCACTCCTGCCACCTGCTCCTGGATTTCAGGAGCCAGGAAAGAGCAGAGCTGGATGTGGTTAGTGGTCAGGTGACCCAGCCCAGGGCCTCTCTGGGATAAGATCAGTGCAGTTAAGAGGACTGGGGCTAAACTTTAGGACCGTTCTGAAATAGAAGAGGGGGAGTGTCTGCCCTGAAGAACGCTGGCAAAGCAGCTGCCACTCTCAGGCAGGACAAGTACCCTATGACTAATGGCTGTGTTTGTCCATCTCCCTGGGCCCTTGTCAGGCTCCCCTGTCCTGTTTGGTCTAGCCACACCTCCTACCCCGGCCACCTTCCTGTCCTCACTCTTGTCTTCTATGCCGAGACCACATCTTGGCCGAGGAACGAGGGACAGCAACACATCCAAAACACCTTCCTGGTATGCCCACAGATCCTGTCACTTGTGGGCAGTGGAGCCTAGTGGAGCCCATGAAGGAGGAAGCCATTCTTCCAGCCTGGCTCTGCCAGCGACTTGCTATGTGTGAACTTGGACAAGTGGCTCCTTGTGAATCAGGTTCTAGAATTTTATACTTTTGAAAATACTCTTTTTAAATGTTTATTTTTTATTGATAGAGAGAGAGCACAAGTGGGAGAGGGACAGAGAGAGAGGGAGACACAGAATCCGAAGCAGGCTGCGGACAGCTTTGAGCCGTCAGCACAGAGCCCGACGCGGGGCTTGAACTCATGAACCATGAGATTATGACCTGAGCCAAAGTCCAACACCAATCAACTGAGCCAGCCAGGTGCCCCCAAAATACTTTTTTAATACTACAAGTAATATATACCCATTTATGAAAATTTAGAGAACACAAGCAAATATAAAAATAAGTCAAAATCACTTATAATCAAGTGAGGTTATGGGTAAATTTTTTCTTTCCAGCCTTGTCATTTTTCATACAAAAAAGCAGGAGGAAAATAATTTCTCATAATCCCACTACTCACAAATAATCCCATTTAACAATTTGATATCCTATATGTAGATATAATATACATTTTTTTTTAATTTTGGAGAGAGAGAGAGAGAGAATCTTAAACAGGTTCCACACTTAGCATGGAGTCAGACACCCAACCAATTGAACCACCCAGGTGCCCCTAGATATAGTATGTATTTTAAAAGCTGATAAGAACATACTCTAAATTTTGTTTTACAACCCAGTTTTAGTACTTAACAATTTAGCCTGGACATCTCTCTATGTCAATAAAGATAGACTTAGTTCATTTGTATGTCTGCATATTTTGTATGAAGTATTATGATTTATTCACTTATCCCCTCTTGTTAGATACTTGGATTGTTTCCTATTTCCAGTGTTATAAGTAGTACTAGGGTCAACATCCATGGGGTTAATCTGTAGTCCTATCTTCAATTATTTCCTTAGGCAAGAAGTCCTAGAAGTAAAATTGATGCATATTTGGGTATCAGCATTTTTAAGGCTTTTTAAAAAAAACTGTCAAATGCCCTCATGATGATTGCACCTCACCCTCCCACTAGCTACACCTGGGCACAACTGTTCCCCATTGCCCTCATCAACTCTGACAATTAGCGTCCCTTTCCTCTTTCAGGGGAATTGTCAAGGCTCAAGAGGACAGAGATACTTAAGCCCCTTGCAGCTCAGATGAGAAAGATGGAGCTCCAGATGAGAAAGATGGAGCTCAGTGAAGGAAATGACTGTGTCAAAGGCAGCAGTGTGGCACAGCTCAGAATGATCTAGCTGTTAGGTCTCCTGACCTCCACACCAGCACTCTTCACCCAATGGCCTCTGCATACTCATTCCTGACCTTTCTTTCCGGCGTTTATTCAACAAGTACTTAATGAGCCCTTGTATGTGCCACCTGCACTGTGCTGGCCACTGGGCGTTCCCTGCTGAGCAAAGTGCAGGCTTTGTCCTCAAGGAGCACACAGGAGAATACGGAAAGGCAAATTAATGGCACGTGAGAGCCTTGTGTGGTGTTCTTTGGGAGCATCAAAGAGTAGCACTTGGACCAACTGAGGGTACTTAGGAAAGATTTCTTGAGGAGTTGGTGCTTGAGACTATCTTGAAGAATGTTTAGAAGTTGACTAAGTAGGAGTACCTGGGTGGCTCAGTCAGTTGAGCGCCCAACTTCAGCTCCGGTCATGATCTCACAGTTCGTAGGTTCAAGCCCTATGTTGGGCTCTGTGCTGACAGCTCAGAGTCTGGAGTCTGCTTCGGATTCTGTGTCTCCCTCTCTCTCTGCCCCTCCCTGCTCATGCTCTATCTCTGTCTGTCTGTCTCTCTCTCTCTCTCTCAAAAAAAAAAAAAAAGGCATTAAAAAAGAACAGGACCAAATAGACACAGGGAGGAAGAGCATGCTGGGCCCAGAGGATGACATAGCAAAGGCCTTGACACCAGTGGGCTTCATTTAGATAGTTCTCACATGGGAGCAGGGAGGAGGCAGGGTGAGCATGGTAAGGCAGGTAGGACCCTGGAACCTAACAGTCTCCCTACCTATTGAGATGTCCTCACGGCCCCAGGGAGCCATAAAGGCTCCAAAGGGCACAGAATGACATTTTAGAAAGCTTACTCAGTAGAGTGGAAGGTGCCCTGGGGCGGCAGGCCCAGAGGCTAAAAGGGCAGGAGGCAATTGCAGTGATTGACTGGGGTTGACAGGCCCGCCCTGCTTTCTCACAGGTGGCAAGACAATAAATGCTTGAAAAGCTAAAGCCTTTATCAGAGCCTGGAGCCTGCTTCAGACTCTGTGTCTCCCTCGCTCTCTACCCCTCCCCCACTCACTCTCTGTCTCTCAAAAATAAATAAACATTGAAAAAAAATTTTTTTTAAAGGTGGAGACACCTGGGTTGCTCAGTCAGTTAAATGTCTGACTTTGGTTCAGGTCATGATCTCAGTTTCGGAGTTCGAGCTCCGCATGGGGCTCTGTGCTGACAGCTCAGAGCCTGGAGCCTGCTTTGGATTCTGTGTCTCCCTCTCTCTCTGCCCCTCCTATGCTCATGCTCTGTCTCTGTCTCTCAAAAATAAACATTGAAAAAAAGAAAAAGAAAAAGAAAAAGAATAACTAAAGCCGTTTCAAAGAATGATGTTAAAATGCCCTTCCCTCTCTACTGCTGTGGAGGTGGGAGAATTCTCAAGATGTACAATCCCCAAACCACCTGCCTTTGGCTCAGGGCTGGGTGGTGGGCTTGCATGTACCTGCAGAGGCTTGAGACGCTCCTTGACTTCATGATGTTTCCAACCACTTAATAATGATACAACCGGGCTAACCGCAAGGTGGCCCAGTCTGTACCTCTGTTGAACCCTCATGTAGGTCTTGTTTGTCTGCCCCAGGCATATATGAGGCCCAAAGGACTTCTCAGCATGCAGAGTAACCAGAAGAAGGACATGTCTGCGGGAGGAGATATTACAAAGGAGCCTCGTCCCTTAAATTATCCCCAGTTCCCATCCCGGGGGTGGCCTCTGTAGGGCGCTGCGGCAACTGCTCCAATCTCAAGACTATAGTCCTGGGAGGGAGTCCCCCCACCACCTCCCCACATACGCTCCCCACTTCTCCCCACTTACCTTCCCAAACACCCCCACCCTAGGGTAAAGTCCAACTGCCTGTGGGATAACGGGCCCTCTGCTACTGCTTGCAAAACAGTGCGCTCTTTCTTAACGCTGTTGAGGAAACCGTTCAGTTGGGATTACCGCCAGATTTCCTGTGTGCGTGCGGTTAGAGAGAAGGAAGCTATGGAAGCTGGGGAAAGGGGGGACAAGGATCCCTCAGACACAGCAATTGCACCCGGCCCAAAGACCTTCTTTTCTTGCTCTTTAAATTCTTAAAAATTACTTTTGAATTATACAGGTACTACGTGGATACACTGTGAATAAAACTAAAATGTCACAAATCCTGTGAAATCTCCCTTTAGATTAGATACCTAATTCCAGTCTCCTTCCTCCGTTCCTCAGACACACAACCTGTTGCCATTTTTGTGTTTGTCCATCCAAGCCTTTTACTTTACATTCATATATATATATATGGATCTGTGGGAAACATTTGTTTTCCTTTATTTTTCCACAAATGATAGCACATTAAACATTTTGTTGGGCAATGTGCTTCTCTCCCTCAATAGGACATCTTGCAGATCTACCATGCACTACTCAGAAAACAATCTCACTGTTTTACCTTTCACATACATTCTTTAGTGAGGCTATACCTCCATTATGCAACCTTTCCTCTCTTGATGGAAGCTGACATTTCCCCATTTTTTCACGATTAAAAACAATGCAGCAAGAAGTCTCTGTACACACACACACACACACACACACACACACACACACACACACACCTTATCCTCCAGGGTAAAGATTGAGAAGTGAGGAGTGCCTGGGTGGCTCAGTCGGTTGAGCATCTGGCTTCGGCTCAGGTCATGATCTCACAGTTCGTGGGTTGAAGCCCCGTGTTGGGCTCTGTGCTGACAGCTCAGAGCCTGGAGCCTGCTTCGGATTCTGTGTCTCCCTCTTTCTCTGCCCCTCCCCTGTTCATGCTGTCTCTCTCTCTCTCAAAAATAAATAATAAAAAAACATTTAAAAAAATAAGTCATCTCTAAAAAAAAAAAAAAAGATTGAGAAGTGAGCCACAGGTTTTGAGCGTTTAAATTTTTTAAGAAATACATATTACCAAACTGTCCTCCAGACTTATCAAAATTCTCAAGGGCAAAGACTGGAATCACATTATTCGTTCAATTTTTATTTCTTTAGTTAATAGCCAGCATGTTGTTATTTGAACTAACTCTTCTGTAATTGTCCAGTGTTTGGTGTTGTCCATTTTTCTATCGGATTGTCATTGTTTTATTGATTTGTAAAAGTTACCATATATTCTGAATAATACTAATCTGTTGGCTGTTATGTACATTGTTAATATTTTCCAGCCTGTCACTTTTCACTTATGGTTTTTATAGGATCATTAAAAAAATTTTTTTAATGTTTATTTATTTTTGAGTGAGACAGAGCACGAATGAGAGAAGGGCAGAGAGACACACACACACAGAATCCGTAGCAGGCTCCAGGCTCTGAGTTGTCAGCACAGAGCCCGACACAGGGTTCGAACTCCCAAACTGCGAGATCATGACTTAAGCGGAAGTTGGACACTTAACTGACTGAGCCACCCAGGCACCCCAATAGGGTCATTTTTATGAAGTGGTCAAATTTATCAGTCTTTTCCTTTATGGATTTTCCTTTTCAGACTTGCTTAAAATGATCTTCCCTTTTTCAAGATCATAAACATATTCTCCTGTATATTCTAATACCTTCATATTTTTCACATTTAGATCACTAAAGCATCTGGAATTTTTGTGTGAATAGTGTAAGTGTACAATGCAAAAGTGGGCTGCCTTTATTCATTTCCAAATGGATAACCAGTTGTCCCAATGCCTTCTGTGGTTTCTCCACTGAAATAAGATACTGCCTTTTCTCACTTAAATATGTGTGTTTTTCTAGAATATTCCAGTCTACTGAATTACTAGTCTATTGATTCCTATGTCAATATCTTATCATTGCAATTTCCATAACTTTTCAATATGTTTTGATTTCCATTAAGATAAATTCTCCTTCCCCATTCTTCTTTTTCAAAGGAATCTTCAGCATTCTAACATATTTACTCTATGACTATTTCAATATCTAGTTCCATGAGAAATCCTATTGATATTTTTATTGATACTATATTCATTTTATACATAAATCTGGTAACAATTGGTATCTTTAATATATTGTCTTCCTATTCATATACATCCATTCGTTCAGCATATATTTCCTGAGTACCTGTGTGCTAACACTGTTCTGGGAACTGGGAATAAAGCAATTACCAAATCACTTACTCTCCTGGAGTTTACATTCTTGAGTAATACAGTACACCATTTTATTTAAGTCTACTTTTATATTCTTCATTGAAATGTTATTGTTTTACCTTCTTGTTAGGTTTGTTCCTAAGTACTCCCTTTGTGAAATAGCTATATAAATTTTGTCATTAAGTTTCTCCACAGAACTTGTAAAATCTTATAAGTATTTTCCTTCCTTAAAAGTTTTAGTATGCTCCTTTTAGTTCTCTTTAGAAGGCAGAGACATAGATCTGAAAAATACTGGACATTTTTAATTCCCACCCCCAACATAGAAAGGTTGTACTCTCTAATGAACAAGGCTTAAAAAAAGGTTTTTTAAGTGAATATTCAAGCTTTTGATAGTTGCAAAAAGTAGTTCCCAAATTTTGTTTTGGGTAGTATTGTAGAGGTAAAGAAAAGTCAAAGTATATGATTATACAAATATTTAACGGTTATTCAATCAAACCCCTTTATACCTGTGGTTATTGGTGGTGGGGGGTAGGGTAAGTGCCCATGAGATAAAGTTAAAAAAAAACACACACTAAACATGAAGCATTAAATTCAAAGAATTCAACAGCAACTCTACCAGATTAGTTAAAATTTTAAAAAACTAATAAAGCCAGTGTCAATCAGTATGTGAAAATATAAATGTGGATTGGCCCCACGCTACAGGATGGCAATTTGGCAATGTCAGTCAAAATCCAAAATGTACATTTGTTCTGACTCAGCAATTCTACTTCCAAGAAGAAATGTACCCTTCAGATGCATTCTTAGGAAATCATAAAGATACCTTCCCAAGAGGGTTCATTTCAGCCTCATTTCCAACAACCAAAAGACCAGAAACAAGCCAAATGTCCATCAAAAAATGTTTTGCCACACTGGTCATTCATGTAATGGTGTTTTATGCAGCCTTTAAAACTAATGAAGGAGAGGAGCTCCTGGGTGGCTTGGTCGGTAGAGCATGCGAATCATAATTTCAAGGTTGTGAGTTCAGGCCCCACATTAGGGCCTTTATATAAAAAAAAAAAAGAAAAAAAAAACAATGAAAGAGGTCTATACATAGCAATACAGAAAGATATGTTGCCCAAAGAAAAGAGCTAGTTACAAAGCATATACCACATGATACAATTCATGCAAAACACACAGACACACATACATGCCACAGGCATGTATATATACATTTAAATATGCATAGAAAATCCTGGAAGCAGGCACAGAAGACTATTAACTGTGGTTACCATCTGGGGAATGGAACCGAAAGGGCTGGGTGGGGGGTGGTCATTTTAAAACCAATGCTCCTTTGTTTGATAGCTTCACAAAGAAAATAATTTCATTACAAAAAGAAACTCATAACATCTCCCTCCACCTTAACTTCCCAAAGTATCAAATTTTGATTTGTTTTACATAATCAGTGGTTCTGGATTACTTTTGCTTTGGTTTACTTAATATGAAGTCAAACACTACCAAAGATTGAAATGATAGCATTGGCATATGTGGCATTCAGGAGTAAGCATTTCCCCCATGGGACACTTCAGTAGCATGACTGATAATTTGGCTAAGTATAAAATTCAAGTTCAACTTTCTTCCTCTTTGGCACTTGGAAGATATTGCTCCATTATCTTTACGCATCTAGTACTGCAATTAAGTTCTCTGTTACAAGTAGACTCGGTTCCTGAAATGCAGATAATAACCCCCATTTCAGGCAAAGCAGGATTAGCATGAGCTACAGGATCCAGCGGCCAAATCTGACTATGGAGATGTCACAAAAATGAGACACCAAAGTGGAATTGTTGGAGAACAGAAAATAACAAGAGCTGGTAAGGGAAACACGACTAAGAGGGAGAGGGTCCAGGTGTCTCCAGCAGGGGCTGGAGCTGGGAGGAGCTACCTAGTCCCCCTCCTCTCTGCACGTTCCAGCCCTCATCAGATCAGTGCCTACCCTGTAGAGACAGCAAGACGGGAAAACAGCCCCTCAAGGCCAGTAAAAGTTTGTGAAAGGGGACATTACATGGTGATGCTGGACCCTGGCCGGGTCGGGTATGGAAACACAGCTCCTTTCCTCTATCCTGACGACTAGACTATTATGACCTAAGGGGAAGTTCTTGCTTTGTCAGCAGTACATGGAGAATCCCTAATGAGTAAGATCCCCTGGGTAAGTACAGGGCGGAAACAGTGGATGAGCCCAAATTATAACCCCAGAGTCTCTGTACTCTAGGCTGTGAGTCTCCCACCAATGCCCTTATCTGTACCTTGAATAGTCACATTCCTCAAACTCAACAAGAGGCGGACATGCTAGCTCATAGGCTCTCATCCTCTATCCTCCTCCCAGGTCATGACCAAGTGGAATTTATCCCAGAAACCTAAGGTTGGTTTAACACTGAAAAATCAATGAAATTTACCATAACTAAGAAAGAAAAACCATATAATCTCCCATTAGATGCAGAAAGATCATTTGACAAAATCCAACATCCGTTACTGATTTTTTAAAAAAACAAAACAAAACAAAACAAAACAAAACAAAACAAAAACCAGCTCTCTGCAAACTAAGAGTAGAAGAGAACTTCCTTGAAACTAATAAAGGGTATCTACAAAAATATATGTCACTAACATCATTATTCGTGGTGAAAAACTGAATGCTTTTCTTTTTCCCTAAGACCAGGAATAAGGCAAGTATGTCCACTCCTGTAATGTTTATTTAGCATTGTACTAGAAATTCCATTCACTGCAGTGAGGGGAAGGAAGGAAGGAAGGATGAAAGAAAGAAAGAAAGAAAGAAAGAAAGAAAAGCCATCAAAATTTGAAAGAACAAAGTAAAACTCTCTGTTTATATACAATATGATCACACATGTAGAAAATTCTTAAGAAACCTACAAAAACTACTAGAACCAATAAGTGAGTTTGGTAAGGCTGCAGTATATAAGGTCAAAATATAAAAATTGATTGTATTTTTATATACTAACAACAAAGAATCTGAAATTTAAATTTTAAATAACAATACCATTTATAATAGCATCAAAAATATGAAATAGGGAAGTGCCTGGCTGGCTCAGTGGAGCCTGTGACTCTCGATCTTGGGGTTGTGAGTTCGAGCCCCATGTTGGGTGTAGAGATTATTTAAAAATAAAACCTTAGGGCGTCTGGTGGCTCAGTCAGTTGAGCATCTGACTTCAGCTCACATCATGATCTCATGGTTTGTGGGTTCGAGCCCCTCGTCAGACTCTGTGCTGACAATGTGGAGCCTGCTTGGGATGCTCTCTCCCTCTCTCTGTCCCTCCCTGATTCGCACTTTCTCTCTCAAGATGAATAAGTAAACTTAAAAAAATAAATAAAATCTTTAAAAATGAAATAATTAGAGATAAATCAGACAGAAGATGGGCAAGATAGAATTACCGAGAGAAATTAAAGACCTAAAGAAACGGACAGATGTACTTTGTTCATCGGTCAGAAGGCTCAACCTTGTTCACATCGTCCCAACTGATGTTTGTCAAGTCTTAATGTGGAGTTTGCCCTGGCCTTAGTAGTTACGACCCTTGCAAGACAGGGTGGGCAAGGCTGCTGACCTGCAGGGTTTCAGTGAGAGAGGGAGGCGGCACAAGGTGCTGCACTTGGGTGGCTCTTCACCTGGGCAGTGATACTTCTGGTTTCTGCCAGGTGTTGGCCAACCACCTAGAGTACCACCTGGTCTCTGACCCATGCTGCCACTCCCACTGTTGTGTCTAAAGGCAGACACCTTCGAGCTTGAGCCCTGCTTCTGGTGAGCCCATTTCTCTCTCTCTCCCCCTTTCTCTATCTCTGACCCTCATGGGATTCTCTCTCTCTCTGCCCCTCGCTCACTAGCTCCCTCTCTCTCATTCTCTCTAAAAAATAAAAAATAAAAAATAAAAAATAAAAAAATAAAGGCAGACACCCTCACCTTTGCCCGTTGGCCCCTGGGGAGGAAAATGTGCAACAATCAATTGACCCGGTTGCTCCCCACACGGAACCTGGACCAAGCAAGCCTCCCACAGTCCCCAGGTTTCTCCTGCTCTGTCTGCACCACATGGAGCAACTCGTGGGACTCACACACACCCCCGGCTTTGAGGTTCCCGAGGACATTCTCCCATCTGTTTTCTGTCCTCTCTCTGCTGTTCTAGTCTACTAAGAGTCCTCCCTTCGGCTTTCAAGTGGAACTATATGGTTTGCTTGCATTTTTCTTACATCTGTTGTTTCTATGAACTTGGTACAGGAATGTCAACATTGCAGGATGTGTTCAGTCCACTGCCTTGAAACTGGTGCCTTCTCTCAGGTTTCCCATCCCCTTGTCAGGTCTCTTTCTCTCACCAGAACCCCGTCCCAACCCCAAATACCCTGCACCAAGGACTCGGGAAGCTGCCACACCGTCTTCTTCAGAAAAGAAACTCAAGAGCTGATTGGTCTTCTTGTCCATTCGTTTTGCCCCAGTGGCCCTCAGATGTAACTTCTGGGTTCTAAAGTCAAGGGCAAAGCCCAGCACGATCTGTCCCGCGAGGAGCCCCAGGTAGAGCCCAGCATGGGTTTTGTGAAAATAGACTTTATTATAATAAAATCTTTTTAAACAAATTCCCCAACATTCCACACCCTTGGAGACCAAGGCTGGGGGTGGGGGTTCAGTCGAACGATCTCCCACCACAGTGAAGGAAACATGCAGAGACACTCACCCAGCCGCAGGGTTAGAGGGGGTGGTGAGGGTGAGGGTGGAGAGCTCTCTACCCCACTCTGAACAGGGAATGTATGAAAATAGCTGCATAAATCTGTCCTCTTCCCCAGCCCCCAGACTCCAACAGGGACCAGAGGAAGATGATGCAAAAGAGAAGTTGAATCCAATGAGCAAAATAAGGCAAACCCAACTCCTGCTTTCTGACCGCTGGCCCCAGGGTCTTTGGGAGTGGAACACGCAGGGGCCAGGAGGCTGGGCTGGCAGGGAGGGGTGGAGCACTATGGAGCGGGGTTAGGCCCGCTTTGGCATGGCCTTTCTCCTTCCTGGGCCTGTGCAGTGGAAGCGACGTGGACTGAGGCACTGAGTATGTACATATATACAGGGTTCTGCCCCACCTGCCCCATGGTGTGGGAGGGGGGCTCCAGGGAATCCAGTGCAAACTTGCCTTCAGGGGAAGGAAGACATGTCAGGATAGCCAGCCATCGGAGTGGGGAGGATCAAAGAAGGGACTAGCATTGAGTGGCGGGAAAGTAGGCATAGGTGGATGGACGGGGAGTCACGGGTCCTGGCTCTGTGACAGAGGTGTTCAGCAACCTTGACAGAGTTATCTCCTCATTCTGAGGCTCAGTTTCCCCTCCTGCAAGAGGCAGATGCCCTCCACGGGATTCATCCTTGAGGACTCATCTAACTCTGACCTTCAAAGAGTCTCTGATTCCCATCCAAGTGCCACAGTGTTAACTCAGAGGAATGGGCATCCAGGGCCTTTTGCACCCCGCGACCCCAGGGCCTCAGGGGGCTGCTTCTGCCTGCAGGATGGGCCACAGCATCACTCCTTCTTCCCAGAGCCCAGTTTTCTTAAGAGCTGCTTTCCCTTGGTGAGGAGACCCCACACCTTCTCGCTGGTGCCCTGTAGCCCCCCCAGTTCAATTGTGGGGAAGCTGCCAGGGTCAGGGGCACAGGGCCAGCCTCTGGGCACTGGGGGCCCTTGTGTTGAGCTGGCCCAGTCCTGAAATATGAGAGAAAAGGGACAAAGTCAGGGCCTGGCTCCCTGCCCCAACCTGACTCCTTCGCCCTACAATCTCAGGTGCTGACAGCCCTCCATGTCACAGACCCATGGTCAAGAACCAGAGCACCACTACCCCCCCCCCAGCTCCCCATCCCAAACACACACATAGCTCAGAGAGGTGACTGTGTGATGTCGTTGAGGGAACATTGAGCTGGGAGTCAGAGGGATAGACACAGAGTCCAGGTGTGCTTCCAGAACCTGGACATGCCCCCCCTTCTCTGGGTCTCCCTATGGGGTACTGGGCTGACAGAGCTCAGGAGTCCTTGGACCTGCCCCTCGGGTTGGGTGACCCCAATTCCCCCATGTCACCCCCTCACAGCAAAGGAAGACCAGGACCACTTAGAGGCAGCCATCCCGCCCCAGGGAAGGCTGTTCCTGCACCACCTCACAGACAGAAGCAGCATGCTCGTCCAGCCCAGCAGCTGCAGTGCCCTCCTCCCCCGAGGAGGAGACTGGGACTCCTCCTTAAATGGCCTCTCAGAGGGCTACGGGGATGCACCACTCAGCTCCCTGCCCCCCCCCCCCAAAGCTGCCCTGCTGTCTCTGTCAGCATATCTCCCTTGCTGAATCTCCTCCTAGCTCTACTGGCCACAGGCCCACCCAGTGCTATTAGTGGCCTAAAGGACAGGGGGTGGGTGAACAGGAGGGCCACCAGGAAGCCTCCCTACTCCTACTCCCCATTCCCACATTCCTACTGTGACCTCCTATGCCTGGCACAGCCCAGTTAGATTTTGACGGCCAACGAGTTCCCCGCCCTTGCCCTCCACTCCCTTCCTCAATGCTCGCCTCCAACTCACCACCACAGCCCTGCAGTCTCCTGGCCAGAGCAAGCCAGGAAGCCCAGACCAAAGGCAGGGGAGCTGGGTGCCCAACCTAGGACCCCCCAACCCAAGGCTCTGGGGACGGACGTGGCGGGGCCTGCCCTCAAAGAGGTTTGCCTGCATCTAGAGGCCGAAGAGTCTATTGCTAAGCACTCCTTCCCAGGGCTCCTTCCGTAGCATCCCAGGAGGGAGGGGCTGCTGGGGAAACAAATGAAGGGGGCCTCTGAACCCCAGAGATGAATGGTTTGGGGTTATCTATGAATTTCAATTGTTTAAGCCCCCCCTTTTATTCCCTCCAGCAGAGAAAATGGAGAATTGGAAATAAAATCATGCATCAGATCCCCTAACAGGTCATGATACAGAGGACAAGGGTGGGGAGACTATTATTACTGGTGGCATTACCATTCTGTCATCGATAATAATCACGATATTATAATACCATAGTCATATGGTATCATAATACTCTGATGAGTCACAATGTGGATGTCATACAACATTCTATAAGCCACATGAGCTATAGAATATGAGGAGTCAGCTAATATGGGGCATTATATACTAAAATGACATGTATTCCTATAACAGCTGGCACTGCCCAAAGTAAAACCAAAGGGAGGGGATGATCCTATACCCAGATCTGGCTCACGGCAAGATCTCCCTCCCCCAATCCCTGGGAGAAAGCAGAGAAGCCAGGTCAGCTCCAGTATTCAAGACAAAGGAGTGATATCTGATTACGGTGACATAAGGAGTGGGGAGTCACATGAACAGAGGGGGCCAGTCCCCCACTTACATGTTGCTCTCTCTATATATATCTATCTCCATCTAGCACTGGACTCGTCTCCTCCTCATTCTCTGAAGAACAGGGAACAAAGAGAGGAGTTGGGTTATGGACTGACTCACATATTCCCTGCCCAGTCACCAGGTCACTCAGCTCACAGGAACTGGTCCCGCTTTGCATAGCCTTTGCCTTTGGAAATATTGCAGACAGACGCCCAGGGTTTCCCACTGGGGCCATGGCCCCTCCCCCTCTCCCTGCGCCACGAGGCTGGAACCCAACTGTTTTCCACCCACCCCGAGGAGAGGCAAGCTCTAAGAACAAGGACCCAGGAAGCTTGCTGGGCCTTGCTGGGCAACTGGCTTTAAAAGGCACCTGGGAGACAGGGAGAGGGTGAGAGGTTCCCTGAAACCTGGGCTATGACTAGTTAGAGGTGTGAGGGGCACAAGGGTCCTTTTCCACAAGGCCCCTCACCGACATCAGCCCGGGGGGCGTGGGCAGCTGGATCAGGTGGGCTGGGGCTCAAGGTCACAGGCATCACTCCTCTGCAGAGGGGGGCACATACTGGGAGGGAGCTGGCCCTGGCAGGGCTCTCCCTCGCAGCTCCACCCTGCACGGTGCTCCCTAGATCGCAGCCAGCTGCTCCCCTCCCACGACACTGTCCCCACCACCACTCCAGCAGGGTACAGCCCCAGCTACTGAGCTGGGAGCCCAGCTCCTCACTGACCTGACTCTCGGCCTGGGGTGCCCCAGGCTCCCTGTCTGAGCCGCTCGCCTCAGGTCCAGGGCCCTCCAGGAAGTTGGATGGAACCAAGCCCCTCTGTCCATTGAGCTCCCCCTGGGGAGGAGACGCTGATGAGGCTGAGACTAGCAAAGAGGCCTCAGCCTCATCCCCTCAGACTTGGAGCCCCTGGGGGAACATCCAGAGGTCAACATCACTGTCATGGCCTGGTCCATGTCAATGCCTGGTCCATTCCTCCAGGCTTCCTTCAGGAATCCTTGCTTACCCCCATCCCTGGCTCTAGGAGAGCCCTCCCTGAAAGGGCTGGTAGGGGGGGCAGAGCACACCTCCCCACCCCAATGTTCTCACATAGTAGAAACCATCATCGTCCATGTCACCGAACACAGTAATGATGTCGCCTGCCCGGAAGGGCAGCTCTGCCTGTGGAGAGCCCAAGAGGCAAATGTCAGCCCTGGGGAGGCCCTGCCACCACCCCCTTGGCTGGGATCTCTATGGGGGTCCTCACCTCCACGTCCATGTTGGGGGAGCTCTCCCGAGGGTTGTAGTCAAATGCAGCCACCATGGAATGGGAAGACTTCAGGCCGGCAGAGGAGACCTGCTGGGGGCGGCCTGTAGAGGAAGGGGGAGAGGACTGGGGACTCTCTGGACCCCCCACGCCATAACATCCTCCACACTACTGACCCCCTATTTGCCACCTCTCCACTAGCTGCAGCCTCTGGGGAGAGCCCAGAGGGGTCACCCAGCCCCACCCCCCTTTCCCAGCCTCCCCTGCACAGGAATGGCCCCTCACCTGCACAGGGCTGGGCAGAGCCTTCCGCCTCAGCTGTGGAGAGAATGTGCAGGTGAGCACTGCCCCTCACTTCCCTCCTCATGCCGGACTGGGGGTGGGGCAGCAGGTCGGGCAGGATGCTCGGTCTCACGCAAGGGATGCAGGAGAAAGATGTTCAGAGAGCAGAGCCCAGCCCTTTGGATGTGGTAGTAAACTAAGACCCATAAAAGGTAAATGACTTGCTCCAGGCTGCACAGAACTTAGAGTCAGGTGCTTTTTGGAGCAGAGGCCCCCCAGCAAACCACTCCCCATCCCCATTAAAAGGACGCTCCCCAGTGGAGGGAATGGATGTGGATGAAGGTCTGTCCTAATTCCCGTTACCTGCTCAAAACCCCACTCGTGTCTCCCCAGAGAGCCTAGCAGTGCTCCCCACCCCCACTCATCCTCACAGGCCCCAAGAGGGGGGGGGTCTCACCCACCTTTCTTGGAGCGGCGGGGCTTGGGGGGAGGCCCAGCTGTGCGGGCTGTAGAGTACACAAAGGGACCATTCCCTGATCCAGAAAGGCAAGTATATGTAAGAGAGAAACTGAGGCAGGGGAGGGGGACAGAATAGTGACCTCTGGAGTCTCCTCTTTGGACTGTGCCAGGGTCCTTGTGCTCAAGTTTCTAAAGGGCTTTCCTCTCCCATCCTTGACCTCCAGGATCCAAACTTCATGGCCCAGCCCCTCCGCAGCAGACCCCCATTCCGCGTGGCAAGCTAACTGCTGTGGCCACACTGGCCTTAGTCTCTGCAAGGCCACAGGCTCTGCAAGACTCTGGAGAAATGATGCTCCCTGGCCACCCCGGACATACAGATTGCTCAGGAGGGGCTGAGCTGGAGTTGGGATGTAGGTAAGGGACAGCAGCAGGACATACCTGAGCCTTCAGTGAGAACATCTGGGGACAAATAACCCCTCTGGAGCAGCTGCTGTCTCTCTGTGGGACTGTCCACAGCCACCTCGGCCACCATGTTGCAGGGGATGTAGCCTATCCGCCCCCCACCTTCACCGCGGTAGAAGCCATCGGCATCCTTGTCCCCAAACACCTGAAGGCAAAGACCAGTCATGTCAAGAGGCCAGTACAGCTTGCTCCCTGGCTCCCAGGCCCTGAGCCCCGCAGCACCACACTCAGAATTGCAGAAGAATGGTCTACCTTCTGTGGGTCGTGAAACAGCAAATGGGGGAGACAGCCAAGAATAAGGATCAGAGGGATGAGAGAAGATAGCCTTTTTCATATATCATCACTCACTGCCTGCACGTCCACCCCCCCAACCCCCCGGCCCAGCCCAGACTAGATCTCTGTAATTCCAAGCAACCGCAAAAAGCCATGAATAAATACTTGGAGACTCCCTAAAAACTGTAACGTTAACAGCAGCTGTTATTATACTGTGCTGTGTGTCGGGCCACTGAAGTATGCCACGTGCCCTGAACCCAATCCTCGGCCAGCTCTGTGAGGTAGACATGAACATCAGCCCCATTTTACCAATGAGGAAACTGAGGTCCAGAGCAGCTATAGGGCATCCACCCAAGGTTACGCAGCTACAAGTGGCAGAGTCAGGACTCAGCACCATGTCCTCTGGAAGCTGTGGTTCCCCCCCGCCATGCAGGCTAGGATGCCCCCAGTACAGGAAAAGGGAGAGGGCGGGGGACCCGGACAGTCAGTCACCTTCAGAATCTGGCCCTCCCGGAAGGGAAGCTCCTCTTCTCCAGCATCAGGGTTGGGTGACATTGACACCGGGTCATAGTCAAACAGAGCCACAAAGACCCTGACAGGTAGGTCCTGGTAAACCAGTGCTTCTTCTGGGGGGATCCTCAGAGAGGCTGCGAAGACAGATATGACAGTAAGCTCTTGCCAAAGAGTTAGGTTAGGAAAGGCCCCTTCGGTCTAGCCCGGCCCCCCTCAGGTGCTCACCCAACTCTGTGCCGCCTGCCCTGGGGGCCTGGGCCCCTCTCCTCGGGGGACCCCTCCGCCCAGAGCTGTCCTGCCCTCTGGACTCCCCAGTCTCTGTTGCCTGCGAAGAGAGGGCAGCAGAGAGCAGAAGTGACCCACCGTCCGCTGGTGGGCGCGTCAGCAGGGCAGGACCCCGCACGCGCTCCCCAGCTCTGCCCCATCAGCATAAGCAGCACAGCAGAGCCGGGACACAACATTCCTCTCCTGGAGCCTTGCTCAATCTCTCGGAGACATCAGACACCCCCACGGGGGGAAGAAGGGTGGAAGGGGAGACCCCGGCTGCGGCCACCCTCGTTGGTGAGTGCAGTAGAGGGGAGGGTCTCAGAGCTGGCCGAGGAGCGTGGGAGAGGAGGGCCTCTTCTCAGCATCAGGGTCGGGTGATGCTGGACATCACCGTCAGTGTCCCGAAGATGTAACTAGCTAAGCAGAGGGCCACCTTGCGCAAAGGCAGGGGGCTGGCTGGCGGCAATTGGCGGCTAGCAATAACAGAATATTGTGCATCCCAGTTCCGATAGGCAGAAGCAGCAAAGCAGTGGAATGTGGGTGGGAGGAGGCAGGTGAGGGAGCCCAGAGGCCCGGCCCCACCTCTGCAGATGGAGGCGGCAGCGTGGAATGGGAGTGGCTGGTGGGCAGCAAGCAGAGCCACCAGGCGGCAGCAGGCAGGGGGCTGCCAGGGTGGGGAGTGGGCACGGACCCAGGAGGGTGACTCCTTGGCTCTGCCAGTCGCACTGCGGCCTCTCCGCTCTGGCTCCCCCTTCTCCCAGGCCAAAAGGCATGGGTAGGGATTGGGGAATGAATTGGCCTTCAGAGGCCCCCTGGACCTTCCTATGGGGGCTGTGCCCCAGGCCTCCCCATCTCCGAGGTAGCAGGAGCTGGTGATGCTGATGCCCCCGCCGCCCGCCTCCTGTTCGTCCTCAGAATCATATTCGATGCTGATCTCCAAGCACTTGGGGGAGAGGCAGCTGGCCAGGCTAGATTCTGGGGCCCAGCCACGGGAGCATCTCCGGGAAGGGGCCGGCCGCCCTCTCCCACCAGCCTCTGGCACACCCTTGGTCCCCTCGCCCACAGAAGGGCTGCCCCTCTCCCGTGTGGGGCCTGGTCGTCCAGAGGCCTGGGGCCCGCCATTGCTGAGAAGTCGGCTGCAGTGTTCACGGGGATCTGGGGACCGCCTGCGGTTTGGGGGCTTCTCAGGGGAGCCACTTCCTTTCCTCCGGCTGCTTCCACCAACTAGTCCAGGTATGTCCTCCAGGCGGTCCCCAGCCCTGCAGGGCTCTGGAGACAAGGGACACGGGCCAGGCCCTCTAGGCTGACCGCTGTCACAGCCCAGCCCCAGCAATGCAGACTCGGGTGGGCCGGGGTCTCGGGAGGAACAGCCTGCCCCTGGCCTCTCCTCGTCTTCGTCCTCCTTCCCCTCATCTTCCTCGTCCTCCTCTTCCTCCTCCTCTGGGATGCTAAAAAGCTTCTTGCTGCAGAACTGCTGGAGGGGCAGCTCCAGGATCTGCTCCAAGATCTCCTCGTCGCTGTCGGTCTCACAGAAGGGGTCAGGCTGGGGCTGGGGCTGGGGGGAAGGGCAGTGGGGAAGAGAGGTCCGTGGGAAGAGGAGACAGCTGTGACCTTTGTCCTTAAATGAGGGGAGGGGTTCCATGCAGCCCCACAGCCCTCCCTCAGCTTCCTATAAGAGGAAAGACCAGAGGGGGGGCTGGCCCAAAGTCACACAGCAAGTCCAGAGCACAGCTGGAGTTGGAATTAGGGAATACACCCCGGGAAACAGGCTGCACAGACGTTGGGGCCCGAGGGACAGGAGCAGCAAGGAGCAGACCACACCTCCCCACCCCTTCCCAGAGGCTCCCAGCAAGGATCTCAGGCCAGGGCACTGTATGTGGCGGGCTAGCGCAGGAGAAGGGGTAGAAGAGGGCTCCTCGTCCTCTCCTTTCTTCCCAGGAAGGCAGAATCCTGAGTAATCTCCTATCTACTGCTCAGGACAGGGCCCAGGCCACACACCTAGAATGTTGCTGGCACTCAGTGGTGGCCGGAACAGCTGCTGACACGAAGGATAGAGGCCCCCGGAACCTGAGGTCTAGGGCCCACCAGCCCATCCTCACCCCGTTACCTTGGCCCCACTTTCCCTGATGCTGTTGCCAACAACCTGCTTCTGGAAAGAGCAAGTCCTGGAACTCAGATCCTCCTCCTCCTCCTCCTCCTCCTCCTCCTCTTCCTGGATGTCTGAGAGATCTGAATTGCGGCCATGGTCCACAAGGGAGTTCACCAGACGGACACCGAGCTCTCCTGTGTCCTCCCTCTGGAAGAGGTGAGGCAAAGGAAGAGAGAGGGAAGGGTTTGAAGAGGCACAGAGGTCTCCGAAAGGGTCAGCCCCAGCTGGAATGACAGGGGTCCCTTGGCAGAGGGAGAGAGAATCATGTCCCAAATGGGGGGTGTGCACAAGGGCGGGGATTGGGGGAAAAGGGGTAGTAGCCAAAAGGAAAAGAGAAATCTGGGGAGACAAGGTGACAAAGAAGCAGATGTGGAGCACACACCAGAGCAGAAAATAAAGGGAGAGGACACCCAGATTTGGGCTGGCAGAGGCAGGGAGGCTGACCCCAGTTCTCTGAGGTGGCCCAATGTGTCCCCAGCTCCGTACCTCAGCTCTGGGCCTCAGCCCAGACCCTGTGTCTCCTCCGAGGCAGGCCTCAGCACAGGGCCCCCGAGAGGCGAGTGCTCCCTGGCCGGAGCAGGGTGCCAAGTGGGCCTCTTCCTGGGCCAGCGGTGAAGCTGCAGGGCCAGGAGCTCTCTCTCCCGAAGCTGGCTCGCTGGCCCTCCCGTCCTCTGAGGTGCCCAGCACAGCCGCCCCGGCCTCCTCCTGGAATGGTGGGCACTGAGGGAGGGTCTAAGCCCTAGGCCTTTGGCCCCCTCCACCTGTTCCCCCTCTCCCCAGCAGGGTACCTGGGAGCAAGGTGCTGGGGGCTGCTCGGGGGCTCCTTTTGCTGCCTCTCTGGGAGGGCTTGCCGGGGGGCCCCCGGGGGGCTCTCGAGTTCCGTGGGGGTCAGGGTGCTGGAGGGGAGAGCTGGGGTCTCCAGGCCCTGGGGAAGCTGGAGCAAGGGGTGTTCTGGCTTCGGAGCCTGGCCGTGGTGAGGGGCAAGAGACCGTGGCTGGTAGGCAGGCTGCCACTAGGGCTGGGGGGACAGGAGCTGGAATGGAGTCGGCTGACTCGCCATGGGGCGACATGGTGCGCACAGCCACCTCACGGCACACTTGCATCAGCTGCAGCTGGGACAGCTCCACCAGCACGCTGCCTGCCGTGGGCGATGCCACCTCCATGATCTGCAGGCAGAGGGCAGAGGTGGAGATGGTCGAGTGCGAGGACACGGTGATGGTTAGCAGTGGCGGTTAGCATTATGCCAGGCAGTTCACTAAAGCCTTGGCGTGTCTCATCTCACTTATTCCTCCCGGCCACAGGACTTCAGTGGTGGCATGGTGTTTGAATTGCAGTCATCTGCTCTCAAAGCCCATGCTCTCAACCGATCTGCCTGCTACATGGTGCCCAAATGCCAGCGGCTGTGCCAAGTTGGGGAGATGAGGTCTCTGAGCATGGCAAGAAGAGACCCATACCCTATTCCCAGAGTACAGGGAGGCAGAGTCTGCAGGCCCTACCTTTTGCCCATCTGCATAGATGGCATAGCCTGTGACCCGGACGCCATTGGAGGTGCCAGCAGCATCAATTGTTACTGGGAGCCAGCTGATGATCAGGATTCCAGGGGAGGGTCCCGGCTCAATCTGCACATCCAGGGGAGCATCAGGTGGGCCTGAGGAGAGGAGGGCGGCAGACCCAGGACACTCACCTCCAGAGATACCAGCCTCGTTTGCTCCCTGAAAATGCATGTCCCCCGGCCTGGCCTTCTGAGTATTACAGAGCGTCAAAGCCCAAGCGAGCCTACATACCTGCTGGGAGTGTGGTGAACTGCAGGGTGGCAGCCCGCTGCTCCGGCCTCTCCCAGCCTGGTTCCCAGGACTCTCGAGGTGGGAGCTGAGCCTCCACTCGGGCCTGATAGAGAGTACCAGGCCGCAGGTGGCAGAAGGTGGCCCAGTAGGTGCTGGGGCGGGCAGGGGGGCACTCTTCCCCATTGAGGTAGACAGCATGGGCCAAGTTGCTATTGCCAGGCACCCAGGTGATCTCAGCAGACGTGGCTGTCAGTCGATGGACCTGCAGCTGGCTAGGTACCACCCCAGCCCGGGTACCCACAACCAAGCAACAGCGCAGAGGGTCCGAGCTGCCCTGGCTGGTCAGGGCCTGCACAGAAACACGGAGGGGCCCGGCCCGCAGGTCCAGGTTCTCGAGCACAGCCTTGGGGGGCATCCCCGGCCCCAGGGCCTGACGCAGCTCCCCGTTCACGCAGATATGGTAGCCGCGTAGCTCCACTCGCTCAGGAGGCGGCTCCCAGGCCAGCACCACACTGTGGGCCAGCTGCCTGAGGACCACCAGACCCCGTGGGTAAGGCACAGCAGGGGGCCCGCCCAGGCCCTCGGGCTGGGGGCTGGAGCTGAGCTCGTCCCCCGCAGCCTCATCCTCAGGTCTGGGCTGGCTGTGTCCCCCGCTGCTCTGGCCCCCGCTACTGCTGCCACCCCCTCCTGCACTCAGGAAACTGAGTTCGGGGCCTGAGCTGTGGGACAAATCGGCAAGCTCCGGAGGGAGGGAGGTCAGAAGGTCATCGTCGGACACACGCTCTACAAAATTGGAAGGGACCAGGCCCCTTCGGCCATCCATGAGCTCCCCTGGCAGAGGGAGGGCAGGGAAGGGGAAGACAGAGAGGAGGTAGAGAAAAACCAGTCCAATAAATGCATTTTAGCAACGGTTAGTGGGTGATCTTAAGCATTTGATCCAAATCAACATTTATCTGTGAGCACTTTTAAAAAGCAAGAACACGCAACATCTGCAGTAGGGGAGTCATTGCTAATACTCAAAGGTGTAATAACAGCACCGTGGTGATACAAGACAGCGCTTCTTAAATGTTAGTGTGCATATGAATCGCCTGGAGATTTGTTAAAATGCAGATTCTAATTTAGTTAGGTCTGGGTGGGGCTGCGAGTCTGCATTTCTAACAGGCGCCCAGGTGCTAGCACCACAAGGCTCTCTGAGAACCATGCTCTGAGGAGATGCATGCTAAAGAAGGGCTGGGCGAAATGTCATGATGTCTACAGCTCACTTTTACATCACTTTTCATTTTTAACCTACAGATGGAAAAAGCAAATATGGCAGAATGTTAACAACTATTGAATATAGGTGGTGAGTATATTGGTGTTCACTGTATTACTCTTTCATTTTACCATACATTTGAAAACTTTCATACTCTGAGGGCCTGAGTAGTCAGGACAGGGGCACCTTTGAACTTCCCTTTGTGGAAAACAGACATCCTCAAAGGGAGAGGAAAGCACCACCTGATCAGGGGAAGGGAAGGAATCTTTAGTGACAAAAGGCATGAATGTCAGAGAAAAGATTCCCATGTGGGTTCTAGAAGGGATGAGGACCCACAGCGAGCCTGGGTCTAGGAACATGACTGGTGGTCAGTCCAGGCGGTGACCAAAGGTAAGCTCCAGTTCCCCTGAACACAAGACAACAGAGGGATGTCAAGGAAGGAAGAAATTGGGCACCCAGCATGCCATGTCCCAGCTAATTTGGGAGAAGGGAACGAATTCCCAGGGAACAGATGAGCCCGTGGCTGCTGTGCCTTATTAGGAGGAAGGGGAAGCAGAGGCCAGGGTTTAGGAAAGAGGGTGCTGAAGAGGAAGACAGGTCTGAGCTGAGGGGAGGGGGCTTCCAGTTTCCCCAACACCCTAGCTCTCTGCTTCTACTAGGAGGGGGAGAAAGCATGGAAACGTGAAGAAACAATAGTGACTTTCAGTACATTAGAGAAAATAAGCACTGTAGTGAAAAAGGGTCACCTCTCAAAAGTATAGCCACATCCTAATCCGTGGATCCTACGAATGTGGCCTTATTTGGAAAAAGCATCTTTGCAGATGTAATGAAGTTAAGGGGCTTGAGATGAGATCATTTCAGATTATCTAGATGGGTCCTAAATCAAATGACAAGTGTCCTTATAAGAGTTACACAGGGAGAGACACTGAGAGAAGAGAAGGAGAGGCAATGTAACTACAAAGGCAGAGACTGGAGTGACGTGGTCACAAGCCAAGAAACACCTGGAGCCACCAGGAGCTGAAAGGGACAGGGAACAGAATCTCCCCTCGGGCCTGCAGAGGGAGTGTGGCCATGCCGACACCTTGATTTCAAATTTCTGGCCTCTAGAGGTGTTAGAGAATATATTTCTTTCGGTAATTTATTATGGGAGCCCGAGAATATTAACATCAGCACTAACACTGAGGAATGTGACGTTAAAGGTAGGAGCCTCCGCACTAAGCACGTCTACTACCCTGAAAGGCTGGCGCTGGAGCCCTAGCCAGAGTCAGGCACACATTCCCGAAGCTCGAATCACCGGCAGCAGTCCAGGCAGGACCAGACGTAGAGGAAGCAGTCACTTAGCTAAGTGTGATGAGGCACACAGCATCCCAGGCCCGTTGTCTCCATGCCTTTAAATCTATCTCAGATCGTATAGTTCAATTCTAATAATTTGTGCTTAGTGAATATTTGTGTTCTTGCTTACCCCCTCCAAGAAAAGTGGTTGGCCTATGTTTTTTTTTTTTTCCCATTTAGAAAGTCATTTTCTGGGAAATATGTAATCCCACATTCTGTCACCCATTCCTCTGGGGAGTTTAAGTGTTTACCATTGTTCACCGCAGTTACTCAAAGAACAGGTGCAGGGCCCGGAGTGGGCTCTGAAGACCTGGCCTTACCAAACCCGAGGCTTTAGGTGTTACGGATTCAGTTCTAACCTCTTTCCTAAACCCCCACCCCTGGTTATGGCCCTCACGATGCCCTGCCTACACCGCAACCCAGTTTCGGCCCAGGGCCATTCTCCCTGCTGTTTGGCCAGGGCCAACCCGGGGAGTGTCCCGAGACCATTTCTTCGGCAGGCCCTGCCCTGTCGCCCGTCAGTAACGGGGCTTCTGCTCAGGTGCCCCAGCTCGACTGCAGGCCCTGGAGCACTACCCTGAAACCCATGCCCTGCCTGGGCCCTGACACCTGCTGACTACTCACTGACAACCTTTTCCTGGGCTCCGGACACTGGTTCCCGCTCCCCCACACCAGACTGGAGTCCAGCTTCAGATCTGTGCTACATGCCAAACTTTGAGGTCACTAGTGTTAAGCACTGCCATGCCCCTTCTGGAAGCACAAAAGCAAATTCAGCCAAAATTCCCTGTGACCCCATTCATCATCTGGACTGTGGTAGGCCCTGCCCAGCCCTGCTTGGGACAGATCTGGAGTCAGACCACTGGCCCCTTTCCTGGACCCTTTCTGCGTGGGCTGCCAGATTGCTATATGCCTTTTCGCTGAGTCTGAAATGGTAGGGACGGGTGGAGGCCTTTGGGAAGAGGGGCTCAAAAGCAGGGGAATGGACAGAATAACCCTGCACCTTCCTACCTTCAAAAAAGCCATCCTCGTCCATGTTGCCATAGATGTAGATGTACTCGCCAGCAGTGAGTGGGAGCTCTGCCTCTGGGTTCTCATTGGGGCCCTCGAAGGGGTTGTAGCTGTCGAAGGAGGCACCGAGGGGGAAGAGGACAGTGACCCCCATCCTCTCTCCACATCTCGTCTCCTCCCTCCCACTGTACTAGGCCTTTATGGAGACTTGGCTATCCACCGGTAGCCAAGTAGAGCACTCACTGTGCCCACCTGACTCAACTGGGCAAAAAGGACATGTCCAACTGGGATCGCTGAACCACCCCCGCCACCTCCAGAGGCCTCTCTCTTCCCCCAGCCCCTTCCTCCCATACACCCCAAACGCTAGGGAAGTGGGGGGCAGAGGGGAGGGGCCCACCTATAGCGCGCTAGGAACACCTGGATCCTGGCTCCTCCCCGGCTGCCCTCCGGTGCTGCCGGGAGCAGGGAGACACTGTCTGCCTCCAGCTCCTCCACCTCGCTGGCTGTGTCCACCTGCAGGCAAACAGAAAGGGCCAGTCCTCTCCAGGCCCCAGGGCCAATGGCAAAGCAGGCAGGTTTCCAGGATGAGGCATAGGACCTACGGCTCTGAGAAGGGAAAGAGTACATGCTGGACAAGGCCAGCAGCAATGAGCCTCCGTGTTTTCTAAGTCATCACCCAGGCCAGCAGGTCCTGGCAGAGCCCAGCTGCCCTGGAAAAGAGGAGTGAGAATAACCTGGATCCCTCCTGAGCCCTGGCCTCTATTGTACCGTCCCAGTAAATATGACCACTTTCCCCACTGAAGGGGCAGCCAACCACTCTGGTGTATAGTGGGTGTCCAATGGCAGTTTGTCTCCTTAAGGGAAGAACATGGCAAAGCACTCTGACTGTGAAGAGCCAGAAGTCAGGAGGCAGAAGGTCCTGAGAAGACCCTGTAAGGAGGGCACCCAGGGGGTGGACAGCACAGCCCCTCCACGGCACAGCCAAAGCCCGCACCATCGGTCCATCCCACAAGGGGGCAGTAGAGGCCGGGGCTGGGTTTCGCCGCTTTCGACAACCCCAGACAGCAGGGCTGCTCCGGCCCGGCCCCCTCGGATTTCTGAGGTTTGGGAAGAAGTAGAGAGAGGGACAAGTGATCAAGCACTTGGTAATAATAATAGCGGCCACATGTTAAGCATCTACTGTGTGCCCTGCAGTAGCGCTCTTCCTGTTATCTTTTCACGTAACCCTCATGACAACATTACAAGGCAGATTTTATTAATTCCAAAACCCAGACAAGGAAACCAAAGCCCAGAAAGAATCAAAGACTTGCCTAAGACACAGCTGGGATCTGAATCCCAGAACCCGTGTTCTTCTTCACACAACCGTCTGCTTCTGCTAAACTCACATGAACAATCTCATTATACGGATCCTGGCGGCAAAGTGTCTCCCTCCATCCGGCTCAGGACTCTAGGGCCTCTGTGAGCGCCAGAGGGGCGGGGCTGGGAGGCCCCAGGGCCAGCAGGTGAGCCCCTGAGAGCAGGGCAGCCTCCACCGGAGCTCCTGGCCCATAAAGAGGAATCTGCAGGCTCTTCTCTCCCAGGGCCTGGCTCCACTTCGCAACATAGGACCCCACATGGCCCAGCAGCCACCCAAACCCTGGGGACCTCAGAGGAAGAAAGGGCAACCCCCCATCCCCGGACCCCTCCCCAGCACTGACCTCGGGCGTAGGGCAGGACTTGGGGCTGTTGTGGACGGATTCAGAACGAGAGGAGTTGGAGAGGGACTCTGCCTTCTTGGCCGTCCTTCGAGGGACCCCGACAACAGTTGCAGGGGCAGGCTCAGAAGACTTTGGGGTGCAGCGCCCAGGGGAGCCCGGAGGGAGGTCAAGGTCTAAAGAGAAGATGGCACATGGGGTCTGTGACCTGACGAGGGACTAAGGAGCAAGGAGGGGGGCTGCTTGGATATGGGGGTCAGGCCCTCCATAGCCATGTTTCCTTACAAGAGGGAAATATTTGAGGAGAACTTACTAAGTAGAGGTGGAAGTGATTTACATATATTATTTCGCATGATCCTCAGAGCAGGTCGCTGAAGTGCACTGAATTATTCCCATCTTACAGCTTAGGAAACCAGAGCTCAGAGAGGTTTAGCAGCATACTCAAAATCACATGGGCTGTTCAGTGAGAGGGGCTGGGGACCCCGGATCTGATGATGCCCAACCCAGCTCTTTACAAGCCCTTACTGCTGGCTGCTGATTCCTAGTGCCCAACTCCCAGCCGTGATCACAGAGGTCTTGCTGGAGGAGAGAGCAGTGGCTGTGATGTCTGGCCAGACTCCAGGAGAGCCACTCCTATGAGTTCATTTCTCCCCCATCAGAGCCTTGTTCTAGCCTGGCCCTAACTTGCTGTGTGACTTTGGGTGAGTTGCTAGCTTTCTCTGACGCTGAACTCTCTGCTCTATACAAAAGCATTCCAGACCAATGTCACTGGGGTCCACTTACCTTTGGAGCCAGACCCACGGCAAGCCTGGGGGGTAGAGCAGCAGCAGGGCGGGGGTGGGTGGTCCCCAAGGGTACTGTAGCCCAGGGCAGACGTAAGTAGATCCAAGGGGCCAGGGTGCAGGCGGAAGGCCTGGAGCTCCTGTGCCAGGAGGCTGAAGCGCTCTGTTTGGCTGCGGCACTGCTCCTCCAGCTCCCGAACCCGGACCTGGGCCAAGACCTTCCATAAGCCACCAGGCCCAGCAAAGCTGCCCAGTCCCCCACACCAGGACTCAGCTTCCACCCACCCAGCCCTAGGCCCAGGCACCAGCCCTCACCTGGCTGCCCACTGCCTTAACAGTGTCTGAGCTGGAGGTGAAGCACCAGGGCTGTGGGTGGCCTTCGCTCCCAAGCCTCCCCGGGAAGGGGGAACCCTGGCCCCCCACTCAGCACACCCTCCACCCCAGGCAGTGGCACTCCCTCCTTCCTGCTGCTTCCGGGAATGGCTCCCACTCCCAGCCCCACTGCCAGTATCTCCTCGAGAGTTTCCTCGGCTCTGCTGCTTGTCACCTTCTCAGTCAGTGAGTGACCCAAATCCCTACCCTCAAGAAAGACCCTGCACAGGAGCTAGGGACATCTTTACCGCAGGAAGGGGCCAATTCTCAAGAAATTTTCTCGGGTATCAGAGAAGTACCAACATTTGGGGCTCTCCCCTGGCCAACATCAAGAAGATCATGGGTTAGACTGGTGAGGAACTTCCTCATGGTCTGAGTGGCTAGGTTTTGGAGGAGGGTTGGCCCCGCATCTGCCAGGAACTGAGCTCTGGTTCGAGGAGGTGGCCCACATGTCCTGCAGGAATCCCACTCCTTCTAAAGGTTCTCAGGTCTGCTACCAGACACACCCTCCTCTGTCCCACATGAGAGCTGGGGCCACTGGGCCCTGAGGAAGGAGACCAAGCTCCGCCAGCGTGGACAGGTGCATGGGAGGGGACAACCCAGGGAAGGGGGGGTTAGGAGGCTGTACCTGCATGGAATCCAGGGTCGACTGTGGCAGGAAAGGAAAGCACAGAGGACAGGTTAGAACCCTTCACCCCCCGGGTCACTGCGCAGAGAGGGAGAGAGGGAGCAAGGGCCCAAGTGGACACTACCTGGTCGGCTCCCTGGACTGACTGAGCAGTTCCTAAATGGAAGGATATTTCAGGGTGAAGGCAGCCCCTGGGGGTGGGGGGCAGTGGGGGCTGCTGCCACCAGACCCAGGAGCCCCTGCCCAGCTGTGTCCCTGCCTGAGAAGTAGGCCGATAGTGGAAGGGATTCCCTAGGCTCTGGAGCACCTAAGGGCCCTTCCTTAACCCCACATCCTCCCACACCCATGCAGTCCATTCCAGCTCTCTCTGAACTTCCCTGCCTTCCCCCCAACTGGTGCTGCTGGTGGCCACTTCCAAGGACCTACCTCCAGCAGCTGCACAGCCCCTTCATGTTCTCTCTTGGCTTCTGCCTGGGCCTGCAGGTAGGAGGAGGCAAAGGTTGGAGAGGAAAGGTGAGGAACAGGGGAGGGGAGAGAGGGAGATGGGATGGAGCAGCAAGGGCAAAGGGGGAGAAGAAGAAAGGGGAGCTGGAAAGGGGGAGGCTGAGGGCTCCTCCCTCCCAGATTCCCACCCCAGAACCATACCTTAGGCCAGAAGGTAACAGTGTCAAGGAGAGGCAAGGTCTGATACTGTTTCTCCCTTTCTGGGACATCCACCCTTTGGGTTTCCCTCCTACCTCTTGGGACCCTCCTTCTCAGCCTCCTTCACCTGCTCCCTGTCTTTTGCCCCTTTTGAATGTTGGGGTGCTGCAGGGCACAGGGCTGGGCACAGGGCTCTTTACACTCTTCACTGTCTCCCAAGGGGTCCCATCTAGTCACACAACTGGACCACTGATGACTCCAAAACTTATCTATCTCCATGACCAACTTCCCCAAGACGCCAAACCCGTAGATCCAACTGTCTATGGAAACGTCCACTTGTATGTTTAACACATAGCCCAAACTTAGCCAAAACAGGACTCAGAACTCAGGACTCTCTAACTCTCACAGCTGTTGCCCCTTCATCCATCACCACCTAGAGGGTAAAGAGCCCAACACATCAGGGTTTATGCAGCAAGAAGCAGGGGGTCAACCAGAATCCTATGGAGTTTTGTCAATTCTCTCTCCAAAATACTTCAAATCCTTCCACTTGTGTCCACCTGCATCGCCTGCACCCTCATCCAGACAGCAGTCCTCTCCCACCTGAACTGCAGCAGCCCCAACACCTGACCACCTGCCTCCTCACCCACGCTCCCAACCCACCCTCCGCAGTGCTGCTCATGTGATCTTAGAAAATGATGAATCAGATCGTGCTACTCTCCTGCTTGGGACCTTCCAACAGCTTTCAACCCCTCGGAAAACAAAATATCCACTCTTCTTTAAGGCCCGACGAGATCTGGCTCTTACGTATTCCTACTGCTCTGTCTCACCTATTATAATCCAGCCAACTGGTCTGGACCCCTCCCCCCCACTCTTTCCTGCCACAGGGCATTTGCACTTCAATTCTACCTGGAGTGCTCTTCAGCTGGGTCCTTCTCACCCTTAACATATTAGCTGCCTTCCCTGCCCACCTCTCTAAAGTGGCCCCTGGCCCCACCCTAGTCACTCTGTCACACCACTCTGCTCACTTCTCTCCACCTGGGCCCGTCGGTGACTGGGGTTCCCTCACTTGTGTACCTGCTTATTTGCTGATTAGCCTGGGACCTGATCTTTCCCCACCACTGTCCCCCAGTGCCTAGCAGAGAGCCTGGCACTCAGTGGGTGGTCAGTAAATGCTCACTGGATGAGCAGACTGACGGGTCCAGCAGCCTACCACCCTTCCCTTTCCCCTGCCCGCACCTGCTGCAGCCTCCGGACTTCCTCCTGCTTCTCCTGCAGGCTGAGCCGAGCCTGCTCATGCTCCACCTCGAGCTGCTGCCTCCGTTGGGCCACCTCCCGCATGTGCTAAAACAAAAGACCTTGGGTCAAGGCCAGAGCCAGGCTCCACCATTTCTGTAGATCTAAGATGTGGGAGCCTTGGACACCATGTGTTCCAGATACTCTCTGCTACAAAGGAAACCGAAGCCAGAGAAGGGCAAGCTGGCAGTGCCAGGACTGGGCCTCAGACCCCAGTGCCCCACATAGGGCATGTTCTCCTGCCCCACTTTCTCCTTGCACCAGGGCCCAAGACCCTCCTCCCACCCATGCAATCTCCTCACCTTCAGCACCTGCTCCAGGCTCTCCAGCTTGCTCTGCAGGCCCTGGCTCTTGCGAAGGGCCGAGTCCCTCTCCTGTGTCACCCCCAGGAGCTGGCCTCTCAGCTCTGCATTCTCCCACTCCACCTGGAGAGGGGGGAGCAGCAGGGAGCTGGGTGCCTGAGCCTCATCCCAGCAGCTCCCTCACCAGGGGGAATAGTACCCTTCATACTCTGGCCCAGTTCAGGGGGTGCAGAAGACAGCCCCTTGCCCAGGGACCAGGGCCCCGGCAGAAGCCCAGCCCCACAGCACGTGGGCAGAACCGCTACCTGCTCTTTTTCCGTGGCTCTACCACTGAGCCGAGAATTCTCCTCCACGAGACGGGCATTCTCATTCTGGGCTTCTCTCAGCTGCAGTTCCTGAGAGACCAGGGGAGCTCTGGGACGGGGGGCCGGCACCCACACAGAGGACCCTGCCCTCCCAGACAAGGCCTCCCCCCCCCAACCTGGACCCTGCGCCAGACAGGACAGGAGAGCCCCGAAGGACGGGGTGAAAGCAGAGCTGTGAGGGAGCCCACCACCTGGCTGGCCTCCGGGAAGCCCTCGGGAGCTCACCAGCTCCTCACATCGCCTCTGCTTTTTCCGGGCTTCCTGTTCCAGGCTCTCGCATTTCTTTCGCTTCTTGCTGAGCTCTGACTCCTGTGGGGTCAGAACCAAGGGCTCCTCATGTGGGAAGGCAGGCCTGCCCACAACTGGTTGCCTCCAGCCCTTGACCCAGGACTTACCAGCTGCTGCACCCTCTGCTGTTTCTCTGGCTCCCCTAGGCCCGTGGGTGGGGTTTCCACATCCTCTTGGGGCCTGGCCTGAGAACGCAGGGGACAGTGGGGAGGCTGGCACCTGAGAACAGGGCCTCAGGGCAGCCTGCCCCCCTGCCCAGCCTGTCTGTGCAGGCTCGCAGGGCATCTCACAGTCAGCAAAGAGATCCCTGGCCAGAAATGGGGGTGGTGGGGAAGGGGGTGCTGCCTGTCTACACCTCCAGCTGATGTGGAAGTGCAGAGGCTGTGCCCCTGTGTCCTCGAGACACACTGCTTTGAGATCCTGAGACCCATGTGTGCCGGGGGGAGATGGGTCCCTTATCCAGGCCAAAGCTTTCCCTTTTTAGCTTCCACCAGCAACCCAGCTCTGCACTCAATAACTGTCCTGGGTGTCCTTCAGTGACTGGCAGAGAACTAGGCGGCTGCCTGGGGCTCCGGGGACGGGGTGCTCCCAGGGCTAGGAATTCTGGACCATCCAAACCTGGGCTTTGCCTAGAGCAGTGCAAGCCTGGACAGACCCTCTTCCTAGCTTCCCCCGAGCCCCACACTGTCGCAGTTCATATTTATCTGTGCAAACTCTAAGAGAGGCCAGGTCTCGAAGGAAGCTCCATCTCCCTTCCTGGGCCAAGCAGAGGGGCAAAACCTGAGCAAGAAGCCCCCCTCCCTCCTTCCCGCACCGAGGCCTTGGTCGCTATGGAATCCATCTTCTCCCACCCCTATTCCCAGAAGGAGGTGAACCTAGGTGCCGACCAAGTAGAGGATGGAGAGGAGCCAGACCTATAAGTTCTGGGGGTCCGGAGTGGGGTCCCAAGCCCTCGCGACAGAGGCTGCCCACGGCCAGCACCCAGCAAGGGTCGCCCGTACCTGGAGCCGAGGCGGACGCACCGCCACCCCGGGGAGCCGGGGCCGGGCCTGGAAGACCAGGCGGGCGCTGAAGGGGGCGTCCCCGCGCTACGGCTGCGGCGGCGGGAGGCGGCGGCGCGGGCCGGGCCCCGGGCGGCTGCCAGGGCAACCGCGGATTTGCGGCCGGGCCGTACCACTGGCGGCGCTGCAGGGGCGACGGGGCGGGCCCCGTGGGGCGCAGGCCTGCGGAGGGCGGACCCCGAATCGCCCGGGTCCAACTCAGCGCAGGTACGGGCGACCGTGCCCCCTGGGGTCGGGAAAGCTCCCCAGCCCTTGGATGCGCACGCCACCACCGGGTCCTCGGGGCTCCGAAAGCAGTGCAGGGAGAGCTCCCAGAGCGTCCCCCACCCCCATCTACGGACGCCCACACACCTGCCCCGGCGCCAGAGCTCACCTCTCCCGGGGCCCCAGGGGCGGGCGCCCCTGCTCTGGCCGGGGCAGCGGGGACCGGGGGCCGGGGCGGCGGGGGCGGCTCCTGCTGGTTGCGCAGGGCGATCTGCCTCTGCAGCCGCAACACCTCCCGCTGGGACTCGCGCAGCAGCCGGTCGAAGTCCCTCACGTGGAGCCACTGGGGGCCCTCCTGGTTGGGGGACAGGGAGAGGAGTCAGGCCTAGCCCCTGCCCTCCCCAACACCATCCCCGGCTGAGCCCGCGCTCCACCGTGCCGGAGCGGCCCCGAGGCGCGGGAACGTGCACATCCTCCCATGCATACATGCCTTGTCATAGGTGCATGCGTGCACAGCCACATGCTTCCACGAGCCTGTGTGCAGACAGTCACAGTAACTCATTTACGGGCACGTCACTGTGCTAAAATGCCTTGTGAACATTGCTCCACACAAGTGTGAGGTATGCGTGGGTTCATACAGCCAGACCCACTGGCATACAGCCTGAAGCCTGGAGCACAGAAATTCCCAGGTCTGGGACTCCTAGCTCCACCCTCTTCTGTTCAGGCTCCTTCTCCCCGCTCCCACCTGGGCCGTTGCCAGGGAAACCTGGTCCCCAGCAGCTTCTACCTTCCCACTTCATTTGCATCTCATCAACATCTCGGCCGCATCCCACAAGCCAGGCAGGTGGCCCTGCGGAGGGCTGAACTGGAAGGGGTGACCAGGGCCTCCTCGCACCTTGCCAACCAGGGTGAGCCTGGCCTGCAGCTCCCTGCACTCCCGCTGCAAGGCAGCAATCTGCTTGTCCTTAGCCAGCAGGGCGCTGGCTGTCTCACTGAGGTCCCGGGCTCGCTGATGGGCCAGGGCCTTCCGGCACAACTCCAAGCTGGCCCCAGGACGGGGCACAGGGGCACTCACCTGGCCAGAGGAGGAGTAAGGCCAACGGTCATCTGAGGGCTGGGGCACTTCTCCCACTCCTCAGCTCCTCCCAATGGAGGGATTAGGATGAAAACCTAGAAGTATGGCCTCCTGCTTCTACCCTGTATCTGGGGCTTTAGGGGACCACTAGCCTGACTTGACTCCATCCCAGCAATCCTCAGAACTGGAAGGGTTAACTCCACATCCTAGTTTAGGCCCATAGGCTGCTGCTAATTGAGGGCTGCCACTGTCATGGGTCTCCATCCCTGCCCCCACAGCCCTGCACCCAGAGATGAGCTCAGCGGGAGGCTGCAAGCAGCACCAGCACGTGGTAATCCAGAAACCTGCTCCCTGCCTGTTCAGGAACTCCCCGCCCAGCCTGCCCAACCCTCCCTCCTGTAACTCCAGAAACCTTCAGCCTCCTAGCCCAGCCAGCATTTGCCCTTCCTACACCTTGGCCCCTGGGTTCCTGCTTTCCTGGGTGCCAGGAGTCCATGACTCCAGAGCCCCACCCCCTCAGGCCCAGCCTGGCGCCCTGGTCACCCAGCCTCCATCCAGCAGCCTCCCATCCTCACCACCTTCAGGTTAGTCTCCTGCAGCTTCCGGGCCCTCTCCTCCAGACGCTTGGCAATGACCGCCAGCTCGGCATTCTTCCGCTTCAGCCTCCGCACCTTCTCCTCTGTCTCAGGGAAGCTGCTCTTCCTCTGACAAGGGGTCAGCCAGAATTGGGCCATGCGGGGAGCGCCCCACAGACCCGATCCTAACTGTCCAGGACTTGGACTAGAGCCCTGGACTCACAGAGGAGTCCTTGAGAACTCTAAGTAAGGGTTCACCCTCTCTGCATCTTGGGATCATGTCACCTCCATGCCCACACTTGGAAGGATGCTTTATGGGATGAGGAAGGCATGGAGGCAGAGGGCTGGGGTGTCTGAGCCTGCCTTCCTCCAGCCCCAACCAAGACCGGGGACCCACTTTCCAAGCCTCACCAGCATCTGATTTTCCTCCTTAAGGATGGCACAGCGCTGCTGCAGCTCTCCCAGGGCCCTCAGCAGCTCCAGATTGGGCCTGTCCCCCGAGCCCGCGCCCAGCTTGCCCTGGCATGGGAAAGGACAGGACACGGTGCCTCGGGAGCCTGGTCAAAGCCCTCCTATGGAAGCATCCTGCCCCCCAAAGGTCTAAGGAGACATGGAGATGAGAAGGCTCTCCCCCATGTCTTAGGCCTTCAGAGAGGAACATAGGAGGCCCAGAAGGGGTCCCCACCGGCCTCCCCCAGCCCTGAGACCCTCTCTGCTAGTCCCCAGTTCTTTCCATCTCTGCCCATCTCTCCCTGGGAAATGCCAGCTCAAGCTCCCAGCCCCACCCCTTCAGGCTCCTTCTGGCCCCTCTGGCCCCTTCCTTTCCCCAAAGCCCTGGTCCCTCCATCTTCTACAGGAGGCTGCTCACACCTACCCCAAACCTGTCCTCCCTGGCTCAGCCCAGCACTGAGCCCCCCCCCCCGAATCTGCTTCCTCTGGACTCTGATTCCACCATACACCCCCACCACCCCCACCACCCCCAGAATCCTTCAGCCCCCAAGGACAGAGACTCTCGGAGGAGGAGACACAGACAGACAGACTGTCAAAGAGAGATTCACAGAGGGAAGGGGAAGGGCCAGGGCCAGATGTAGACAGACAGGCAGAGAGTCAGAAGGACAGACATATGGCAAAAAATGGAGACACTGAGATTCCTGCCCAGAGAAGGGATGACACACAGTCACAGAGAAGGACACATAGACAGAGACAGGCCAGGAGAGGAGGGGTGGACAGCGAGATTGCATGCATCCCCAGGCTGGAGGGCATCAGTAGATACCCCACCTTGTAGACCCCAGCCCTCTCCAGCTCCCTTACCTTAGAGAGAGCCTCCACCTCCTCGTCCTCCAGCCTCGGGCAGCTGGGTCTGGAGCTTGCTGCTTGGTGGCCCAGGCTGGGCAGTCCAGTTTTGGTTCCTTCAGGGTCAATGCCCCCCATAGCCCCAGGACTCTGGGCTCCCTCAGGCTCGAGCTCAGAGCTCTCCTCGGGCCTCAGCTCTCCAACCTGCCCAGCTGCCGGAGTATCAGCAATGCCTGGGGCTGCGCCTCCAGGTTCGCTCCCCTGGCCTGGAGTCCAGTTCTGCCAGGCGGGCAGGGCCCATGGCTCCATGGCTCTGGGGTCCCCCAGCTGTGGGAGAGGTGTCAGTTGCTCCATGATGCTGCCAAGGGGCCCCAGGACCTGGGCCGGGGGACATCACCCAGCCAAGTGGAGGGGCTGGCGAGGGTCATGCCAGGCCAGACCCTTTCCTCTCTGAGCTCTTGGCTTCACTGAGGCTCCATCCACGGTTGGCTGTTCTTCCTCACCCACAAAGGAGGCTGCAGGAGTCAGAGCTGCCAGAGCTGAAGCTAGGGGTATGTGAGCTATGTTTGCTCGTGGCTGTGTGTGCGCACGGGTGTGTGGAGGAGCGAGGGTGTCCCCGTGGGGGCAGGGAGGATGTGCAGAGGCCACCAACAGCAGCGCCTGGCTGAGGGTTTGCGTGTGTCTCCAGGTCTATCTGTTCGGGTCAGCGCTGTCTTGTGTGTGTTTGGAGGACAGGTGCCCCCACTCGTGTGTGTTGGGGGTAGTGGCTCTGTGTGTCACTGTCTGTGCCTGTTTCGGAGTTACCAGTTGTTTCTGTGTGTGGGTGGGTGTCTGTATTGCAGGGCTGTGGCAGGGTGTGATGCTGTCACTGGTTGTATCTGAGCAGCTCAGTGCTGTGCAGCTGTGTGCATTGGTGTCATTGTATGTCCGTTAGCGTCTGCGAGTCTGGCTATCCATCACGACCCTCAGCCTGGCTTGAGTGTGCGGGAGCTGCTGGGGGTGATCCTCGACCGTCCGCTGTGGTCCTTTATCTCCTGCCCCTCTCTCTGCTGCCGCTCTCCTGCTTGCTGGGCGGTCGGCTGGTCCTAAGGAGGTCTGGGTCGGTGGGCTGCTTGCCTCATAGTCTCTGTCCCTGCTGGCCTCAGCTCTGGGGACTGCAAGGGTCCCCGACAGTCCCGGAGCCCCGAGATGGTGGGCGCAGAGGAGGGCTGAGCCTCAGAATGGGGGGGATGAGCAGGGGAGAGCCAGCCTTCCCCTCCCCCTCCCCGTCTTCTCCCGCCCACCAATAGGAAGTCGGCTGCTGGTTTCCATGGTGATGGCGCTGGACTGGTGGGCTGGACCAGCAGGCAGGGTCAGGACAGAGGAAAGAGCGGGTTCCCAGCCCAGTACCCCCTACATGTGGCCTCCCACCCTTCTTCCCCACTCACCCCTATGCCTTCCTTGTACTGAGGCGAGGGGACTGTAGATGGTCCTCCCCACATCGGTCCCAGCCCAAGACCAGTAGAGACAGAATCAGGAGGTGGTATGACAGATAGAGCCAGCCACGACGAGGGGCAGGTAGAGAAAAGATGGGATTTGAGATGAAACAGAGAGAGAGAGAGAGAGAGAGAGAGAGAGAAATCAAAAGAATGAAAACAGGAAGATAGAAGCAGAGACAGTGGTAGAAACTGACTGAGAGAATTGCTTCAGCTTCCTCCTGGCAGACTTCATTTTGGGGGCAATCTGGCCCTCTTGCGCCAGCAGGGGAGACAACACGGGCTGTTGTGCTGGCTTTGCCCAGAACCGCAAGGAAGTTCATCTTCTGTCTAGCCTTAGGCCTTTGTGCTATGGGAAGATGGCTTTTGGGGACAAGGACATGAGAACTCTCCTGCCCACAAGTCAACTTGTATGTGGGGGCGGGAGCCTAGATGGGGTCCCCAGAGACAGGGGTGTTGGGAGGGGTCTCAGAGAGGCAGCCCCTATCCCCTCAGAACCTGGTACTCGGTCCCTCGGCTCACAAGCCAGTCTCTGCCGAGATGGGGGGCCCTCGTGTGGTCCTCTTGAGGAATAGCAGCAGCAGCACCGAACCACACAGCCCCTGCGTGTGGGCTCCACCCAGGCCCCAGCTGATAGAACAGCCCGGGAGTTCATGGGGATGAGGTGATATCCTCACTTCCTGAAAGTAGTGTGTAGATCAGTATGTGCACTGCTACATGTATGTCGCTGATGTTTATGTCAGGGGACATAGGCGTGCCGTTATTTGCATGCATGTGTATAGAATAGGCATATATTTATGTCTGTATATGTGGGAGGGGGCCATTGTATTAGTTTATATGTGCACACAGAGACATATGTATGTGTGTCTGAGCCTCACTGAGCATATATGTATGCATGTTTCTATGTGTGTGCCATTGCATACATGCCTACCTGCCGTAGTGTCTGCATGCTATTATGTGTATTTGAGGTATGACTTCGAGTGTAGAAATTACAACACATGTCACAATACATGTATATGTGTGCCATTATATGACATTACACAATATGTAATGACCCACTCTCATACAGTCATGTAAATATATGTAATGACAATGACGTGGTTTTATTTAGATCTGTGTATCTAGATAGACATGCCACCATGTATCTATTGTATATATAAAATCATGTACAGGGGCGCCTGGGTGGCTCAGTTGGTTAAGCGTTTGACTTCGGATCAGGTCATGATCTCACGGTTTGTGGGTTCGAACCCCACAGCGGGCTCTGTGCTGACAGCTCGGAGCCTGGAGTCTGCTTCAGATTCTGTGTCTCCCTTTCTCTCTGCCCCTCCCCCGCTCATGCTCTGACTCTCTCTCTGTCACTCAAAAAATAAAACATTTAAAAATCAAAAAAATAATAAAAATAAAATAAAATCATGTACGAATGTGTCAGTATAAATGAGTATGTATGGAACCAATGTGTTTATTATGTGAATGTCACTATGTATTTGTGTGCTCTTCTATGTGTAGCACACATTGTATGTGTTTGTATCGTTGCATGTGTGTATACCATTGAGTATGTATGTGTCCCGAGTGTGAGTATATCTGTGTCATTATTTGACATGCCAACCATGTCACATGTGTATGTCACTGTGTGTGGGGTCCTTATGTGGAAATGCATGTACATGCATGATTGTGTAAGCTTTGTATATTAGTATCTGTGCCCTTACTTATGTATAAGATCCTTTGTGTGTGTGCCGCAGTGTGTTTATACCCAATTCCTATACCACCAAGGATCCACTGGACTTTCCTTGATTGGAACTGGAGATTGGCTGCCTTCAGTTTACGGGTATAGAAAGCAAATGGAGGGCAGGGCAGGGCCAGAACAAAGGAAGAAGGTAGGAGGGCCCCTCATAACCCTGCCCCTCCATGTCCTGCCCCCTTTCCTGGGTTTATAGGGAGTTCTCACCACCCCACCTCACCCCACCACCCCTGACCCTTCCTTCCCTCCCAGGCTGGCCAGGCCAGGCCAGAGCTCTCTTCTGGTCTCACAGGCAGGGACAAGCCCATTTCTCTCAAGGGAGTGAGTGACTCTCCTTTCCAACCCCCCCATGTCCCCACCTCATTCATGTGCCTGTTAAACCCATTCAGCACCCACCCCACCCCCCACCACCAGCAATAGAGTCTCAGACAAAACAGAAGTAGAGTCCATTCTTTATTAGTGTTGGGATCCCCAGCACCACCACCCCGTTCCCCTCCATCTACTCTCCTGTTCAGCCTCTTCCTCATCCTGGCATCTGTCCACTTGGGGCTGGTCCCCTGAGCCGGGGGCCCCTCCATAGCTGCAGCAAGTCCAAATGCGCAGCCTGCCCAGACCTCTGGGCGGCAGTGGAATTTTCCCGGTTGGCCAGAACCAGGAGGGACAAGGCCATGGGGGACAGCAGAGGCCTTTCAGGGATCTGGGCTGGGTCGGGAGGGTGCCTGAGGGGCTCACCTGTCACACACGGTCCTGAGCGTGGAGGAAGTCGGCGGCGGGCGGCAGCGGCGTGGTCTCCGAAGCCCACAGTACACTCATCCATAAAGTAGGAAACACTACACCCTCCAGTGCTGTTAGTAGTGCTTTCTACTTTATGGGTGACTGCACTGTCTGTCTGTCCGTCTGCGAGTACTCTTCAGGCCGCCCGCTCCTCCTCCTGACTCCTGCTTCGAGAGCCCCCCGGCCCTCCCTGTGGCTTCCTATGACCCTACCACCCTGCCCCATGGCCCCCAGAGGGCCTGCTCTGGGCCTTGTGGGCAGTGACTCAGCATGGCGCCAGACCTTGCCTCCTCTACCTCCCTCCCCCCACTTCCTCTTTGGTTCCCTCTTCCCTTCCTCCTAGAGCTCCACCCCATCCCCCCACTTTTGGAAACACTCAGGTAGAGGCCATAGCTACTCTGGTTCTGACCCCCAAGTTCTGACCCCCTGGGTGGCCCCTTCCAGCCACACTACCCGCCCTCCAGAGTCCAAATGAGGCAGCCACAGCTTCCTCCCACCAAGGTCTCTGTCCCCAGACTCCTCACCAGCCCAAGGCCCTGACTCCCTCACCATCCAGTAGCTCCTCAGGCAGAAGCCCAAGGCTATCACAGCAGAGATGGTGGCCATGTTGGGTGGAGGGAGACGCTTAGTGCCTCTTGATGACACTGAGTCCCACTTTTCAGCCTCCAGCCACCCCCTGCTGTCCCCACCTTAAACCCTCCGGACCTTGTCCGTTGAAGCCCTGGACCCGTCCTTTCTTCATCTGGGGCCAGGAGCCATTTTACCTTCCTTGTCTAGAGGGAAGTCAAGGTCCAGGATTTTGAGTAGCTGTCCCACCATGAAGGCCAATAGATCTGAGGGTTATTGCACCTCTTTGCCTAGAGCTTCGCTGGTAAGCCCTGGCACCCAACTTCTCAAAGTCCCTCCCCAAAGTAACCCAGAACCCGCAACCCAAACCCCTCATCACTCCTTGAAGCCAAGAGTTGAGGAGCCCTGGTTGGGGCTGAAGTGAAGGTTCAGATCCTTACCTGACGCTGCAAGGCCCAGGGGAGCAAGCCCTGTGCTCCAGGCTCCCAAGTGGGGTTCCCTTCAGGGCGGGCAGGGCTTATAACCCCGAGGCCACGTGGGCCAGATCTCAGGGCGCCCAACGGTCTTGGAGCCCGCCCCCACACCGCAGCGGAGATTAGCGCGCCCCTCCCCTCCCTGGGGAGGACCGACTGACAGGAAACCAGAGACAAGGCTGGGTATTGGAGGGAGGGGGGCTGAAGAGACCATCTCACACACCCTGGGCAGGTGGTTTCCGGGACCCCGGGCCTGCCCTTCCCCCATGGCACCGAGTGCAGGGGATGGTACTGGGGGTGACCCTAGGAGATAAGGGCTCCCTGTCAGTGCCTTCGGTGAGTGCCAAAAACACAGGTTCCTGAATGCAGCACAAGAAAAAAGGACCTTTTCTCTGAGCTCCACCCCCATGACCCTAGCCCAGAACACTCCCTTCCCTTTGGGACAGCAGTGATATTCAGACCAAGCCATGGCTCCTCTATATGTGTTGCCTAGAGAGCCCACAAAGGTATAGATGTGTGAAGGGAGGCCCAGGCCAGCACAGCACGATATCCTTCACATAGTCAGAGGCCTCAGTACCCCACAAAGCCACCCTTCCTCCGGGCCCAGCTTCTGGAAGCCCAGACCTGTGCCCTCAGCACAACACAGAGGTCACACTCGGGCCAGGTGGGCCTGTTGGCACTAGACTGGATGTTTATGCTTCCTTGGGGCCTGTAGGAATAGGAGGGCAGGGCAGAGCAGTGATGAGGCCAGGGTCTAGGGCAGGGCATAGGTGTCATTGGGCTTGGAGGAGTGGAGGGAAAGAGGTTCCGAGGGGAGGTTCTGGCAGCCACCGGATGTGGGCACGGGGCCCGCCCACCTGCGTGCCACCCCCGCTTTCCCCATGGGGAAGGCAGGAAACTGCCCATCCCAGGGCCCCTGGCTGGGGGAGGGGAGTAGGATGGGGGGCTGGGCAGGGGCTGGGGTGAGCTAGATCTAGGCCACGCATTTCCCCCAAGGTTCTCCAAACCTCTCAGGGGCTTGTTTCTGGAATCAGGAGGAATTAGGGGATTGGGGAATGGGAGGGTGGTAGGCGTGGACAAGACCCAGTGACTCCTTCCCAGAAGGCCATGGGCCTCTTCTCTGGGTCCCCCATTCAGGGTCAGGCCCACACAAACTTCGGGGAACTCTTAGATTCAAGGGCCAAAAGAGAATTGACATGGAGTAGGGACCAGTGGGGAGATAGATTGCCTCTCATTCTTTCCTTCAGGAAAGGCAATCCTCAACCTGGAGAATTATTATCCATCCCAGACCCCTAAATGGGATGGAGAAAAGGAGAACAGGGCCCGTCATCCACTGGGATCTGGAGAAACAGCAGTGAGAAGGGCAAGCTGGTCAGAAATGGGACAGTGCTCCTTTAACAGACCACCACTGCTTCAGACCCTGGGTGGAGGGGAAGTGGCTGCCCTTGCCGATAAGAGGATAAGAATATCAAAGTTGTGCAGTAACCTGAGTTCCTGGACCCCCACCCTCCAGGGCCCCTCCTCCTGGAGCATCTTGCCCTGCCACCACTACCCTCGGCCTAGTGTGCCCCCGGAGCTATCACCTCAGAGGTATTTTGTTCCAGCAGACAAGAGTCACAGGCTGAAAGCCAGGGGCATGGCTGCAGGGCCCAGATCTGCCATAGACTCCTTCCACATGTGACCTGCAGCAAATCAGACCTGAGGTTCCTTGCCAGGGACCGACATGTCCCTCAAAAGTCTCCAGTCCAGCCCCTTTCCTGTCCTGAGCAGGGTGAAGGTGTCCCTGATGCCTGCTCCCTGTGACAACAGAGGCTGCTTCTCTTTTATATGTCCTCAATGCCCAAGGCCAAAGACCACCACTGATTTATTTTTATTTTTATTTTTATTTTTTGTAGGAGAGAGACTGAGGCCCAGCCTCTTCACCCCAGAGCTTCTGGAGTCAGGAGGCTTCTGGAGGGGCTGCGGCTTTTGCTGGTTCCCATCCTGAGGCTGGGGTTGAAGAGAGATGGAACAGAGGTGGGGCTCAGTGTCACTGTACCCTGAACTTCTCCCCCAGCCCAGCAATGGCTCCCAGCTCTGATGGGCCTCCAACCAGGAGAAACAGGACAGGGCCAAGACAAAATCAAGGATCAGGAAGGGGCCAGGTCTGAAATAAGGACACACAGAAAACAAGAACCACCCAGGTGAGTGGAACAGGAGCACTGGACTGGAAGCCTGCTCCAGGCTGGTACAACCCATGATGGTCCTGCATGACTGACCAACAGACACCTGAGGGAAGAGCACTGGGTGCCTGCTCAGACAGATAGACACACACACCTGGACACATGGGGCCCAAAGGGCCCAAAAGATTCACAGTCTCCTTTCCAGAGAAATGCAATAGGCCCAGAGCCACACAGACATGCTGTGGGTAAGAGCCCAGCTCAGTCCTACAGACACACCTGGAGGAAGACCTGCAGCACATCCGGAACACACCGATCTCCTCCCCGGAAACACCCAGGAAGGTTCACTTGGGAATCTGAGGCCAGCACTTGGCAGGGTGACCGGAGGGAGCTGGGGATGGCTTCAGAACACAGGCACTCTGTGCGAGAGGTTGGACTCCCGCTCCTGTCCTCAAAGCAGCCTGTTGCCTCAGCCCCTTGGGATGAGAGATGGTGGCCAGTGGATGAGAGAAGAGGTGGTTGAGAAAGGACAGCTCTCTTTGTGGAGGAGAGAGGAGCTGAAGCTGATTCTTCAAACTCCGCCCCTTGGCAGTAGGTCAGGGCTCCTCTAGACACTCACTGGGCAGCCTCACAGTTGGACTCTGCTAGGAAGTGTCCTCCACAGTCCTTCCCAGTTCCAACACTCTTAAACCAGTGATCACATTCCTGCTTAGAGGAGCAAAAGGGGAGGAGGAAGTAGGGACCAGGATAAGAAGGAGTAGAGGCAGGGCAGCTGGCATCAGAAAAAAGTGGGGACTGCCTTTCACCAGGTGACAGGGCTGAGGCCACTGGGGTCTGGCATCATGGAGAGTTCTGGGCTCTCGACCCCTCCCTCCTACACCACCCTCGCTGACCTAGGGTATAGCCATCTTTGTGTGCCAAGCTGAGGCTGTCAGTAGGTAAAGGTGGGCCTGAGGAGAAAAGGGGACGGGACCTGTCTTCAGGACTCTCAGTCTGATATAGACAAGACACAGATACACACGAAGGGTATGAGAGTTTTATGTGTTGGTGTGAGAGCGATTTGTACCAAAGCAGGCGCAGAGCTTTAGAGCTTCCATGTGACCAAGCACTGAATCTGAGAGGTGAAGTAGAACGCGCACACACACACCTCCACACGTACCGACATCTTACAAAATTACAGCAATGAAGGCAAATTCGTCCTGGCTGGGGCTGAGGGGTCCACAGGACTACACTGGCCGACACTGCAGTGCCGACCTCAGAGGACAGGGAGCCCATAAGATAAGGCTTCCTGGAGAAGGCACAATAGATGGAAGGGCTTTGGAAAGGGAGGGGATAGGGCAGAAGCTGACCAGGCAAGGGGGAGAAACAGGGGGATAATAGTCTTTTGAACACCTAACCCTTGCAGAGGAAGCAGGCCCAGCAGCGGGGAGAAATGACGGGGGCATTGTCTGCACATGAAGGCGGAGAAGAAAACCAAGTGTTCCCTGCAGCTGCTCAGGTCTGGGGCCTTGGCCAGGCAGGCAGGCCGAGATGGCAGCCCAGATAACCTGCCTTGTGAGGAGACAACAAGACAGAAGCCACAGGACCTAACCACTCACAAACAGGAAGTCAGCAGGCAGAGCAGGCCCGCCCTCAAGGGAGCAAGGGTGGTGGTGGGTGGGGGGTATGGGGGGCGGGGGGGGGAGCATGCCTGGCTACAAAGGATGGAAACTGAGCCCCTAGCAGTACAAAATGGGACTAAAGAAAATTGGAGTCAACAGTCCCTGATGCGGGGGCCTTTCACCACCCTCCCTGGAAGAGCTGCTAAAGGAAGCAGGTTCTGAGAAAAGGAAGTGCCTCAAGAACCTAAGACAGCTCCTGTCCCTTGCAGAGGTCAACTCGGCACCTCAGAAGGTCCCCTGACTCATCTCAAAGCCGTGGGGAGTACCAGTAGTACGGAGAGGCCTCCAGACAAGGAGAGGAGGCATGTTTTCCCCTCAGCCCTGTCTGCACTGCCCAAACATCCTGCAGGGTCAACTTCATGCTCTCTTGCTCTCTTTGGGGTGAGAGGCAGCTGCAGTGCACCCTGGGAGGCCAGCTCTGCTTTAGGACAGGGTTCTGGCTCAGCTCTCCAGACCATCGTATTTAAGACATTTTAAGCAGCCAGGTCAGGGAGTAGTAACCTAGCCTGAGTCAGGAAACCAATCTGCAAGCCCAGGGAGAGGCAGAGGCAGCCTGAGGTCACAAAGCAAGTGGAGGCCAAGTTCAGGGTTTTGTCCATAGCACCTGGGAAGAGGCAGGATGGGCTGGGTAGGAAAGGGAGGCTGGGTGTGAGGAAGAAAACCACCCTGATAACTGCTGTGGGAGGGGCCATGAACCCAGATGGCCACTAGGATCTCCCGGGGACATGAGCAGAGAAAGCACCCTCTTGGCTCTCTCCAACACAGGTGCTTGGCTTAACTTGCTGCATCTGCTCCAGTTTTAACCACTACAAATACACTCTGTGTTCATTGTGTGTGTGTGTCCCAAGAGCTGGATCAAGGTAGGGTGTTCGTGCCTGGAACCCGTGATCTCTCATCAGCCTAACTCCTTACCCCAACACCAGGACCACTAAACAGAAGGCAACACCAGGAGGCAGGAGACTAGGGGCCCAGTCCCCACCCTGTGGCTATTTAAAGTAGAACTTTGGACCAGTCACAGAATCTGACCTCCAACCCCCAGCCCTTTGTTTCTTCACCTATAAAACTAAGAGGAGGTTGACCAAGGATCTATTTGTACTCTCGCAAGTTCCCAAGAGCATGGGGGTGCCTAGGGACCTTGGAGGAGGAAGCAGCAAGGTCTGTGTTCCAAGACCTGCCCAGCCACTAGGGAGCTAATGGATTTCCCCAGCTGGCTCAGGAGCAAGAACTCCCATTATTCAGAGAAGGCAGGTGTCTAGGAAAGGATCTAGAGGAGAATCCTCCCCTTATCTTGGCTGGGAACAAGGGACAATGGGTTGGGGGGTGGGGGTGCTCTTTGGTCTATCTATCTCCTTCTGCCAGCATTATTCTGCCCCCCCCCCCCCCGGATTCCTCATATCCCAGGGACAGCTGGAAAGGTAGAAGGTGAGGTCTGCCCTGTGAACTGCTCTGGGCTGTTTCTTCATTCACTCCCACATTACACACATGGAGCTGGGGGAAGGGCAGCAGCCAAGGCCTCTAGAGAACTTTATAAAACACATTCAATCTGAATTTCAGTTGATCGTCATGCTGAGCCAGTGATGTAAAATGATGGTGTCCCCAACTTAGAGATGAAGAACCGGAAACTCAGCGAGGTTAAGTTTCACCTTCCTGAAAACCAACCAACAGTCTGCATCCCGTTTCTCTCCCCCTAAAGGATTTCAATTCAAAGTGCCTCCGAAAAGAACCAGACCCCAGAGGGGTTACCCAACAGAGAAGGGAGATGTGGCCTACATCTGCTCGCATACCCAGCCAGGAAAGGGGATTGGAAAAAGGAGTGGAAGGAACTCAGGCAGACTTCCCTGCTCCCCAGGCTTGGGGGGGGGGGGAGGGAGGAGGCAGAGGGCCCTAAATGGGTGACCAAGTGGTCTACAGAATCTCTCCAACAGCAAATGGCACCCCCAGCCCCTTCCCTGGGAGCCTGTTAGGTAGGCAGATGAGGGAGAATTGGCCACGAAGACTGAGGCCCCCAGCAGCCACAGCAGCAGCTCATAGCACTGGAGCCGTTAAAAAATGACTCAACCAGAAAGTGCGTTTGAAGCGACGCCTGCCAGGGCCCCAGAGCCAAACCTCAAAAAGATGAAGTGAGAGAGAGGAGCCTGCGGGGGGCCAGGCGGGGGGGGGGGGGGACGCACTTTCTGG
>CM053565.1:26026219-26111786 GCA_028646485.1 Cryptoprocta ferox | reverse complement strand
TGAGGAGGTGTTGAGAGGCCCTCATCCCCATCCCCTACTGAGATCAGCAGACCCGCATGCCTTGAAAGCCCCACCTGCAGGCTGGGGCTCAAGGGGGCAAAAGGAAGACAAGGAGGACCCCCTGACTCCTGCCCCAGTTAAGGACCCTAGGTCCCCATCTGCCATAGCAGAAATCGAGAGAGGCCATAGGACAGCAGACTGACATATCAGTGTAGACTTATCTGGCTACTGACCTTGGGCAAGTGCTATCACTTGACCCGAAACTCAGTTTTCTCATCTGTGAAAGGGGAATAATGCCTCACAGATGGTACAGAGGATTAGAGGCAATAATGAAAGTGGCCACTTTTGAACCTGGTAATTGCCATACTGATACAGTAGGTTATTAGAAGCCCAAGAACTGCTTCTCACTCAGACTCTTGCCTCCCAATTGCTGTGAAAGATCCCTTTGCAAGGACACCACGTGGTTCCCAGTTCTGGCCTCTGGTGTCTCTAGCAGGAGAGGAGAGGTGTGGAGGTCAGAGGCGTCCTTCTAATCTAAGCCTAGTCCCTCCTGCTGCAGAAGCGGAAGAGACACACTTTCCCCAGCCTCATTCACCAGGGACGTGCCGTGCCCACCTTGATCTCCTCCACCCCATCTTCTCTGCCTGGCCCCACTGAGCTCCACACCCTGCCCCCATCTCCCTGCTCTCCTGGGCTGCAGGGCTGAGGAAGTGAGTCTATTCAGCTGCCCAGAGAAAGTGCCAGTGTCTCAGCTGCCAGCACAGGGTGGGGGCAGCTGCTGGCTTCTCCCAGGACCTGTGATCACTCCCTTGCCTCGGGCCTTCCCAGCCCCAGTTGGGGCCACCACCCAGGAGGAAAGCTGGGCGATGGCTGCCACCCTCTTCCTCTCTGGGAGTCCTTCTTTCTCCCAAGCACGAATTTGCATTTCCCCCTCTGCCCTCTGCTACTCAAGCCCCCAGGGAGAGGGTGACCGTTAAACCCCTTCCTCTGCTAGTGGCCCCAGAGCACTCACTTCCTTCCAGGTATTTTCCGGGATGGGGGAGGGGTTGAAAGAGGGGCAGTTGCCGGTTTTGGGGAAGAATGAGGAATCCATTTTGGAGAGAAGCTGGGGTCCTTCCACCCTGGTGTTGCTTACCTTCCCTCAACCTCTCTCTGTAGCACAAGAGCTCAGTGTGGAGGAAAGAGAGTGCACAGGCAGGAGGCAGCACGTAGGAGTTCTCAGAATGGGCCTGCCAGGCCCCTGACTTCTTACAGGCCCAGGCCTTCATCCGTGGGATGGACTCCCAAGGAAAGCTGGGGTGTTAAGTGCTCTGTCCATGACCCCATGCCATCCGCCCTTCACTCCGGGGGAAGTATGAGAATAGGGGTGCCACAGGTCTGGAGGAGAGAGGCTGTCACATTTCTCAGACGATCTGTTATCTAGGCGCCAGGAGCACAGGGCAGTTTTCTTTGCAATCAGTTCCTGCTCTCTGGGATCTTAAAGCAAAGAGAAACAGAAGCATTTGTAGGCAGAAGGCACCAAGCCAGGCAGTGTAGGATATAAGGTAGCAGTGACCCCTTTGGGGTCAGGCTGACCACTGCCTCTGGTGCTCAATCTTCTCACCCATAAAGTGTGTGTTGGGGAGCGGGGGGCTGGCCTAAGCCATGACTCTCCCAGCCTTCACATTCTCTGTATGATCTGTGGTCACTCTTCAGTCCCAACACTGTGGTGAAGGCCTCAGATGTCCAAAGGCCCATACAGGCAGCCATGTGCTTTCTTCCTCAGTCTAAGCCTTACTGGCTCACCCAATAGCAATTTTACTAAGTGTGGCTGTCTGTTCTCTTAGTTCAGACAAGACTAGAAGAGGGACAGCTACATATGGGCAACAGAAGTGACAGCTGACAGGCAGACATGAATCCAAGAGGTAGAAAAATAATCAGTCCCAGAACCATTTCACCACATGATACAGAAATGGAGGTTTATAACAATGACTTTGAGCCAAGTAGAGCTTAAATCACATCCAGAATCTTGTATCCAAATAGCAAGGAAGTATATATTTAAAACACACACACACACACACACACACACACACACACACACACACACACACTTACATCATAAAAAAACAAGAGAACAGAGAGATTAAATAAAAAGCCATGGTACTTAAAGGAAAATGTTTCAGCTGTGGTATGCTTATGTATGATAGATGTATTGGAACACCAATTGTCCAACAATATTACAGGGATGACATTCTTGCCATACTTACCGAGAACTTATCTAGAGGTGGACAACTTTGGATAAAGACGATTCCTTAGAATCACTTTATAGTTTACAGCTCTCAAATTGCTTTTACATAAATTAATGTATTTCTCACAATTATCCTAAAATAGGACTGTTGTCTTTAAGTGAACTTTTTATTTGAAGTTAGCTACAAACAGAAAAGTGAACAAACCATGAGTACATAACTCAATACATTTTCAGAAAGTGAACTTCTGTTCACTTGATCTGTAACTAGCATCCAGATGAAGAAACACAATAACCAACACCGTAGGATCCCATGTGCTCTCTTCCACTCCCCCTTTTCAGAGGTAACCACTTTCCTGCCACCTAAACCAGAGTTCTGTCGGCTGCATTTTATAGAGAGGAAACTTTGTTTTAGGGCAGTGAAGTAACTGGGAGGCAGGAACAATGCCCCCAATTGGATATGTATGTAGATTTTCATCAGGGGTCCCAGTGTCTGGTGGAGTGTGAAGATGCCGTAATTGGGCTACAGATGAAGGAGGTGGGTAGTAAAAAAGCCAAAGAGGTTGGGAATTATGAGGCACAGGTCAACAGAGGCCTAAGACCTGCTGGAGTAGAAAAGAGGGAGGGAATTGGAGAAGGGCTGGACCAGTTTCCCAACATCCTGCATAGGGATCCTTGAGTAAATCCGAAGGATCATCTCCCTGGACCATTTCCCCAGACTGCCTCCCTCTCTTTGGTTAATTTGTGTTTGTTTTGTTTTTTGTTTTTTTAAGTTTACTTAAGTACTCTCTACACCTAATGTGGGGCTCAAACTCACAACCCCGAGATCAAGAATCATATGCTCTCTCGACTGAGCAAGCCAGATGCCCCTCTGTGGGTAATTTTAGACTTGGAGACTAGAGATATAAGTGGTGGGCATAGGGTATTTGGGGGACTCAACATATAGGGACATGTGACTTTCACTCAACAATAAGCTAATGCCTCATGGTGGTTCTGGAATGCTCATGAAAGGAGCAAGCCCACAGAGTCTGAGTATAACTATGCTAAATTGGGTGTGGGTAATGTATTTCTTGAGCTAAGGCTCTACTTCTTGATCACGACCAAGTCACTTTAACTTTGACCCTCAGTCTGTTCATCACTACAGATGGATGTTAACTATGACATAGAGGTTTTGTGAGGATCAGATAATGGACATGAAAGCCCTTTTGTTAACTGTGAAAAGTTATTTAAATGAAAGGCTTTACTGATCAACATGAACCAGACTTCCAAAGTAAGACATCGGTCTGTTCTTCAACCTTACCGACCTCCCTCTTTTATACACACTCACAGGATCAGGTGTTGGGAGGGGGCATGAGGATTGAATGGCAGGTTATAGGGGCACCTGGGTGGCTCAGTTGGTTGAGCGTCTGACTTCGGCTCAGGGCATGATCTCACGGTTCGTGGGTTTGAGCCCCGTGTCCGGGCTCTGTGCTAACAGCTCAGAGCCCGGAGCCTGCTTCGGATTCTGTGTCTGCCTCTCTCTCTGCCCCTCCCCTGCTCATGATCTCTCACTTTCAAATAGAAAATAAACCACTAAAAAAAAAAAGTGAATGGCAGCTTATAGGTAGGCTTGGAGTAAGAAGTAGTGGCCATGCCCAGAGGAATTGAGGTCCAACCTAAAGAGCCCAGCCTGAGCTTAAACCCCCCCCCCCCAGGTCATCCCCATTACTCTTGGGGAAACAGCTTCTGATTAGAATGTTCTGGCCCTTGTTCTATCAGCCACCAATCACTGCCTAAGGTCAGAGGCTGCTTTTAGCAATGCATTGCCACTTAGCTAGCCTACCCCACCGGCAATAGTGGGTAGAAAGTAGAGAATGAGGAATGAGCAGACAAGGGGGAAGGCAGCCTGGTCACTACTCTTGTCTGACCTGCATCAGTCTTTGTTGAACTAGGGAGGAGGAGCCTTGCTTTCTGAAGAGAGAAGCCAAACTACTGAGCTAGAGACGAAGACCAAGACCGTGAGTAGAACTCAGGAGTCAGAATGGGGCTGAACCTCTGACAGGCACGAGCAGGCATAGCCCTCCTGCACGTGCAACAAGGGCAGTGGCACCAGCACCTGAAACCTTCTCTCCCACATAGCAGTGCTCTCTCCCAGGGAGACTTGAAGAACCAGAGATCCCTCTTTCAGTTTCTTTGGGCTCCCAGCAGGCGATGGAACTCTCGCACCTTATTGCTTATTAGGGCTGCTGAGTGGCACCGTAAGCGGGCTCAAGGACCAGAAAAAGCAAGAAAGCAAATTCAGAAGCAGCTTCCAGGCAGGGCCCACTTGGCACCAAGTCTGTGAAATCCGGTCCCAGCAACTGGCCACCCCTCCCCCACAACCATCAGGGCCTGTGTCTTTCGCTTCCTGCGAGGCTAACAGTTAGGGCCTCGGCTCAGAGTGGGGCTGGGGCAGCCCGAGTGTGGTTATTTGTGCACGGCTCCTGCTGCCTCCCCTCCCCACAACTGTTTCCATTCTCACCAAGCAGCCACGTCCGGGTCAGACATGCAGGACAGCAGCCGGGGATTTCCAAGGGACTTTTTGAGAAAAGCCAGTGAAAGTTGAGCGTTGGCTGCACAGCCTAGGCACTCCTGCTGAAACCCACTTCTTCCCTCCAGAACGTAAGGCTGGCCTGGTGGGGCTACTTCCCAAGGATCCTTTCAAATTGAAACTGAACAGAACCTGCCACCCCTTGAGCTCTTTCAGTTTGCTGGGCTGGAGAAATCCTTCAAAAACTCAGTTGAAATTGGGGTTGACAGGCCATTCCTTCAGCGCTTGAAAGCCTCAGCAAAAATGGCTCTGGTTTGAGGATCTGTGAGCGACATGAGCAAGCTGGGCCACAATCAGCTTCCTTCCCATGGGCCCATGAGAGGACAAGGACAAGGGTGGGAAGGGGTCGCTGGAGAGTCAGCACCTCTCCTTCCTTCCCATACATTCCAGGCCACAGGTGACAGAAGACACTGACTCACTAGCAACACCAGGTGGCTAAGATACACAAAGCCATAGTGTAGGCACCTCTGCTTAGGAGTCGAGAGCTCATTCTGCAGGGGTGATTCTGGGCATTTCTCCCACTACTTTGGTTGACTGTGCACATACTGTATACATTAAAGAATAACTAATAAAAAGAGAGTAAGTGAATTTTACCTTTTATAAAACCTAAGTTCTAGAATATTCACATTGCTTCATTTTTATAATCACCACAATACTGAGGTAAACAGGCAGAGTGTTATCATTGTTTTACAGATGGAGAACAGGAAACTTAGGCAATCAAAATGGGGATATTGATAGGATTCTTTGTGAAAATTTAAGTAAATAAGAATTTATCGTAAATTTTCATTCCAAAACAAATAACTTGTCTTGACCAATAACAAAACCCCCTACTAGGCCAGAGGAGAGAGGGATAGGCCCAACTCCTACAGAGGCATAAACTAACCAGACCAAGACCCAGCAGCCACCTAAGGGTCTCAGGTTGGAGGAAGCAGCAGACGTGAGTAGGTGGGAGAGAGAGGGCCATGGTCACTACTGACTGGCCTTAGGTATAGGAAGAGCAGCAAAAAGGAAAAAGCACATATATGTGTGGGGGGTGCGTGTGTGTGTGTGTGTGTGTGTGTGTGTGTGTGTATTAAACATGGTTAATGGGCAAAGAGTACTTATGAAGCCTCAGGATTTCTTTCAAGGGACACCTGCTGTGCCAGGTCTAGAGAGCAAAAGTCTGCATGATGGGGTTGCCTAGGCTCAGGACAGCAGACCTTCCAACAGGACTCAAGGAAGCACACTAGAAAGGCTGCACCTCCAGAGCCCAAATGATGGGTAGTGGAGAGCAGCAGGGCTTCTGCTGCTCTGTGAAGGTGCTTACAGGGTTAAGGGGTTCTTACCGAGCCCAAGTAAAAGGAAGAAAGGAGGAATTAAGGCATCTGTCATGGGCTTAAGAACTTTCCTAGAGGTTCATGTTTATTGTCATTTGACCCAGAGTCTTGCCAATGGGTAAATGCACAGACCTGGGCTGTGAGTAGAAAGACCAGTATCCTACCTCCCATTCAACTCAGTCTCTGTTAATCCATCAACCCAAACCACCCCCACCAGTAGTCCAAAGGTAAAAAGGCCAAGGGACACGCTGTGCTCTCAACAGTCTGCTGAGTCTCAGAATTGGATGGTGGGGAGTGTCTGAAATTCTGCCCATTTAGTTCCACAACAAAAAATAAGCAGAGGCAGGAGGTGGGGCAGAGGCAAGATGCCGGCGGCCATGCATCTTGCTAGGTCTTTATAGCTGTGTCTCTGGATTTGTAGGCCACTCCTCGGCTTTTCAGCTCTCGCACGATTCCTGTGGCAGGAAAAGAAACAGATCTGTGAGGGAGGAAGATTCCAGAGGATAAGAAAAGTCCCTCCACTACCCCTTGGGGGAAGAAAGGTGTTCCTGAGCAAAGTGGAGTTCCTAGATAGCTCATCACCAATCCTGCTGGGTTGGCTTGTTACCACTGGAGAGTCCGGTAAGTGTCTGGCGATGGATGACTTGGTAAAAGTGAGAGGAAAACAGAAGACACGTTGTACTCGGTGAAACCAAGGGTTCTGGAGCCAAAATGTCTGGGTTCAAATTCTACCTCCTTACTTAACTAGCAGGGTGGCCATGGACAAGTTATTTAACCTCTCAGTGCTTCAGTTCCCTCAAAGAGGTGTGAGGACAAGTGTGCAATCACAAAAAGGACTTCCTCAGAGTTTGGCACAGTAAATGAATATTGGCTGCTATGATGATTATTATTACCTTGGGGTAGGCGACCAGTGACTGACACTGCATACACACCTGGCTTAAAGTTACCTAAGAGAGAAGAAAAGAGATGGCAGTGAGAGTAAATTAAGTCTAAAGACCAAATGGAGGTTTAAGCTAAAAATGAAGAAATGCCGCAGCTCCGAGAGAAGAGCAATCACCTCTTTTGGTTACAATGTTAAATGAGAGGGGACAGGACACTCATCTTTCTCACTCTGAGGACACAAACCCAGTGATTTAAGACTCTCCCACTGAACCCAAGGGACAGAAAAAACACAACTAGGCCAGGAGAAGGAGACAGAAGACACTTACTGACTCGCTGCCACTTGGACACCCAGCTGTCCTCTGGACTCATCATCGCAATGATTCTGGGAAAGGGAAAGAAACAGAAGTCAAGCCGAGCCTCACCCACTAGAAAAGAGCGATGGAGGAGACTGTCCACGTTACTCTGCTTTCAGCCATCAAAACAGTTCTGGGAGAGGAAACACAAGAAAAAGCCATGTATCGAGTCTCTACTAGAAAGCAGGGGAAAGTGACTTCTAATGCTGCAAAGGGGTTGATCCAAAATTAGTACTGAAGAAGGTTCTTTGCCCGCCAATCACAAGTCAGTCATCATCCCCAAAGGACTAGCTTCACCAGGCTCAAAAACATCCTTAGCCCAGACTCCCTGGGAAACCAGCTTTTCAGATTACAACCAACATGACCACTAGGGGGCTGGGCCTTAGAGCAAAGGGGGAGGGTGAATGAAAACAATGGGACCTCCTACCAGAAATAAGTTAGACTTGGCCAAGATATGCCTCTAATGAGCTATACAACCTAACACACATATGAAACTCGAAGACATGAAAAACACCTACCACAGAGTAGGTGCTAAATAAACATTAACTCTTATTATCCTAATAGTTTTTCCTAGGATACCTCTGATCCTAGAACACAGGCAACAGAAAGGCTACTGAGGAGCTAGAAGCCTGCCTTTTGAGCTTGACATGTAAACATCAGGTACTTTCAGAAGCTTACAGAGGTCATTTCTGCCATTCACTGATTCAATCAAATGCTTAATGATTGCCTACTGTGATAGATCTGTTCTAGATACTGACATTTGTTGATTACCTCCTCAATAACCATTCCCTTTTCTCTTGGCAACAATCTTGGATTCTTATTTGGGGGGCCTCCCTCCCCATCCAAATCTTACATTCTAGCCATATGTTGTGATTGGAAGTGACCCTATCCTCCAGGGTGGTTAAGTAAAGTTAACACTTGCCCTGGCCTGGCAGACTGATCTGGGGTAGGCACATATGCAGGCCATTCTCCTGATCAAAACTATATTTTCCTCTGTCACTCACAATCAATCTTTCTATCTAGCTTTATAGTGCTGGTTACCCAACCTTACGATTTAATCTAAATAGAATTTCCACCATTCTCCAAACATACCCTGGTTTTCCCACCCCATGATTTTGCTCTAGTCATTCCCTTGTTTAGAATGCTTTTTCTAAAATGCTCTCTTACGTCAACCTCCTCAAAAATACCGTACTCCTTTAAGAGCCTGATTCCCATGCTAGCTCCTCTGCTTTTGGCTGAGTTCATCTGGCCCTCCTCTGATCTCCAGTAGCCTTTGATATACCCATTCTCCAAAACCTAATATGCACCGGAATACACAAATAACTCCTACAACTCAACAATAAAATGCCAAATAACCTGATTTGAAAGTGGGCAAAAGACCTGAACAGACATTTTTTTGAAGAAGATATACAAATGGCCAATAAGTACATAAAAAGACACTTAACATCCCTAATCATTAGGGAAAGACAATCAAAACCACAAAGAGATACCACTCCACACCCAGTAGGGTAGCTTCTATTAAAACCAAAACAAAACATAAAACAAAAAATAACAAGTATTGGGAAGGGTGTGGATAAACTGGTAAAATGGTGCTGCTACTATGAAAAACCATCTGAGATTCCTCGAAATACTAAACATAGAACAACTTGGCAATTCCACTTCTGGATATATACCCCAAAGAAGTGAAAGCAGGGACTTGATCAGATATTTGTATGAAGCCACGTTCACAGCAGCATCATTCCTAACAGCCAAAAGACAGAAGCAACCCAAGTGTCTATCAATAGACAAATAGATAAAATGTGGTATATACAAAAATGGTATTATTCAGCTTAAAAAAACTTCTGACACATGCTACAATACAGATAAACCTGAAGACACTATGCTAAGTGAAATGAGCCAGTTACAAAAGGAAAAATATTGTATGATTCCACTTATATGGAGCACCTACAGTACACTTCAAATTCATACAGAAAGAAAGTAGAATGGTAGTTGCCAGGGGCTTTGGGGAGGGATGAAGTGAGGAGATGAAAAAAGTTCTGGAGATGGATGATAGTGATGGTTGCACAACGGTGTGAATACACTTAATGCCACCAAATTCTACACTTAAAAATGGTAAATTTTCTGTCATACAAATTTTATAACAATTTTTTTTAGATACTCCAATAGGCAAGACTTTACACTGCCTCTCTCTTACTAGTAAATACATCACTGTGTAGCTCGACATCTCTCACGCAGCCAACACAGTACTTTACCCATGGATGGGAGTCCCTTTATTCATTCGTTAGCAATTTTGTTACACTGTGAACAAATAATTGAAGGGACTGAGACTCTGACTGTGCACATGCATATGTAGGAAGTAAGATTCCATGACAACATCTTTTTTGCCCAATCCTTCATGCTTCCTTAAAGGAAATCAAAGAAAGGATAGAGTTGGCCCCATCTTGAAGGTTCAGCAAGTACTGGGGTTGAGCCCAGTTTGTGTGTAAATCCTTAATTGGCCTAGATGCCAAGAGACATTTGCAGTATCTCTTTAACCCCCAAAGAATACTGCCATCTGGCTCCTACCTTGGGGAAAAAAATGGAGACCTGGCTACCTATGTTACTCTCATTTCCCTTTCTCCCCATTGGACAATCTCACTAAAGGAAAATTTTTCTTACAAGTTCTCTTAGACATATCTAAAAGCAACAGCTTTCGGGCAATAATTTACCATTTCTGTACCTTACCTTCATCTTCAGAAAGGATCTTCATGCATTCAACAAACATTTATTAGCCATCTGCCACCTTCCTGCGGCCCTGTGCCAAATCATGGTGCACAAGATAAACATGGTCCCTACCAACAATGAGCTGACAGTCTATAATGAAGAACTGTGCAGCAGAAATATAATGAAAACCACACAAGTCATTTTAAATTTTCTAGTAGCCATGTTTATGAGTAAAGACAAAATGGTGAAATTAACTTCAATAACATAATTCATCTAACCCAGTGTATCCAAAGAATAATCACTTTGGCATGTAATTAATATTAAAAAAATTAAAATATTTTACATTCTTTTTTCTCGTTGTGAATCTTGTCAACCTAGTGTATATTTTACAGTTTGAGCAAACCTCAGTTTGGACTAGCCACATTTCAAGTGCTCAATGCCACACATGGCTAGTAGCAACTGTACTGGATGGAACAGGACTTACTGTATCTCAAAATAACTTTGAGAACAAGTAGGATTATGGTCTCAAAAGTCTGCCTCACATTCACTTGGTGGGGTGGGGTGAGGGTGGGAGTATCGAAGGACTCTAAAGGGGCTTACCCGTCAAAGGAAGAGCTGGTACAGTCGTATACCATCTCCCGGTTACCCTTCATCTGAAGGTATGCATCACAATTGTCACATCCATCATATTCAAACTGGTCTATAGTCTAAGACGGGGAAAAGAGCGGGGAGGGGTGAGCATAAACAAGGCCAAAAGAAAAAGTAGCTTTCTCCATACTTCTACCGGGCCAAGTAGAGGCCGCCCTGTGTTGGCTCGGTCTCAGCAGATTCTCCACCCACCACGCCCCTATTCCTAAAGTCCCACCCTCACAGTCCTCCCTCTCTTAGTACCAGCTGCGTTTTACCTACTCCTTTCCCTAGTCTCCTCAGGGTCAGGCATCCTCTCCGACTACTCCCTCAGCTGCAGATCCCCACCGTCCTCTGACTCCCAGTGGCCTTCGACTTCAACAGAAGTTCAATGAACATCTGTTAAGGATCAGACCTGTGCTGAGGATTCGCGCTCCTCCCGACTTAAACAATGGCCTCCAGGAGCTTTCCAAACCCCCTGCCAACCCCCTGGGTCCTGGACCTTACTTTTCTCTTCGCTATCCCCCAGCCCCGTTCCACATTTCCCCCCACCTTGACACCCCATCGCCCCTACAACCGGCTCCCCGAAGGGCACCTTGACCAAGGAACACAGCAAACAAGCCCGCAGATGCCGTAAGTCCTTCGGCACTGTCTCCAGGGCCATTCTCTTCGACAAACGAACAGCAAAGAATTGGGCCACAGCCTCCTCAGCCGCAGGAAGTAAACAGAGATTTACCCAGAATGCCTTCCACTTCCGGTGCCTCGCACTTCCTCTTCCGATGTGGAAAGCCGCGGACCCACCCTTTCCCCCCGCCGAAGGAGATGGTTTCTTCCGCCCGGAGGCGGGGCCAGCTAGGAGTCACCTGGGCCGGCGCGCACCCGCCACCTGGGCCGCGGCGAGGGCGAGGCCGGGGCGGCGGTTGGGCCTTCGGGTAGGGCCCGTGGGGGAGGGGCGGCGGGGCTGGCGCCTGCGCGGGAGCGCGCCGCGGCCTAGGCCGGAATCCCGGCGGGGCGGGCTGTTTGATCTAGGCCGCTGGCAGCTGGCCGCCGGTCCTCTTAGGAGGATCCCAGATACCAGCCGAGATTCTTTTTTGTCTTCGCGTTTTAAAATCTCAGGGCCAGAGAGTCCACTGTCTCCCTCTGGATTATATCTTCAGAGAGGAAAAGAAATCAGGGACAGCCCCTTTCTTTCTTGAGAGCAGTATAGGGTTTCCATTCGCCATCCACGGGAATGCTGGCTTGTGAGCCGATGGCGGATACCAGGCCTATGATTTTTAAAACTCTTTACGTACTTTCCCTGTTCCAGCTGCTAATTTAAGTTTCGTGCAGTTCTTAGCATTTAGACACAGGTCCTTTAGTTCAGGGCATTGGAGATTGTGGGGGGTTTTTTTTGTTTTTTTTTTTTTTTCATTTCACCCTATAGCAAGCTAGATGCTTCTTTGCTTTCCTGTTCAAAACTGGGCAACAGACAATGACCACCCCCCTATGAATCCTGTCCTGGAGAAGCAGAAGGGGGACATGTGCTTTGTGAGGATGAGAGCAGAGGCTGCCCCAGGCTCTGTGGAATTCATAAGCAACATAGCACCAGCTCTTGATCTTCCCAGTAGTCCCATGAGTAGACAGAGCGCAGTCATTTGTGTCTATCAGAATTGGTTCTCTGGGATAGAAGTATTTTCAGGCTCTACTGTTCTATCCTTCCAACCAGGCCTCCCAACTGAAACAGAGCTTCTTCAAGGGAGGGGGGAGGTGATTCTTGCGCCCATGCCATGCGGTGTTCAGATGGGTTCTGTGACTGGGGTTAGAATGTTCTCTGTCAATGGATACTTTACAAACATGCTTTCAGCTTATCTCACAGGAGCCCTGCAATGACTCTGTGAAGTAGGCCTATTTCATGGGTGGAAAAAAGTGAGGCACAAAGTATTTGCCCAAGGTCACAAAGTCACTGAAGCATCATAAGAATGTGTGAAGTAAAAGGTAAAGTCTGATAACGACTGGACCACAGTGAGAATCTAGTCATGCTTCCCCCTTCCCTTATCTCACTAAACCATGTTTTCAGGAGCTTAAAAACCAATTCTTCTTACCTGCCCTCTCCTTTCATAAATCAGAACCTGCCTAGCCTCTGATATCAGAAATAATTTATTTCTGTCAATGGAGAAGATGAAGTTGTTACCCTGAGTGATAGTCATGAGAGAACAAAACCACAAGACCAGACCGCATTTATGGATAAATATATTAGCAAATAAATACATTTCTCAACATAGTGCCTGATTCAAGCGTCTTTCTGTCTGGTTCAGATATAAATACCCATGTGGGTGCTTAGGTAGGTGCTAGTTCCCCACTGACTTTGAGGGAAGAAGATTCCCAGGTAGGGTCCTGTGCCCACTTTGCTCCCACATTCACATTCCAAATGGGATAATGCCTGAGGAGCCAGCAATGGTCAAGCTGCCCTGGGGTGAATGTCACCCTCAGGAGGCCCCCTCAGCCCTTGCCACTCGGTACCAGCTACCCGGGCCAGATGTCCTGCATGCACAGCTTCCTGGGCACCCCTGGCCTGTATGGCTTATAATGGGAAGTTGAGCCTTGGGGCCATCTAAACCCAAATGTGCCACTTTGCTTTTCCTTTGTTTTCCTCTGTTCACCATTCCAGCTCTGAGAGAAGACCCCAGATTTGTTGTTGTCCTTGTTCAGCTGTAATTTTGCCTTTTCTACCTTCATTCCATCCTCCCTTTTCTAGATGAAGTTCAGCAGAAATCCTCTTCTTTCCATCTACTTTGGGACTTTGAGATAGGCAATCTCTAGGAAAGAATTATTCCCTCCCCACTACCACCACCCCCAACACCCAGAGGAACTGGGAGTTGCTGGAGAGACAAGGGAGTTTGAAAGCCAGAGGCTCCATCCCAGGTTCTTCATGGTGCCTGACCACTTCCGGGACACGGCTCCACACCCTGGCTTCCCACAGCCTCCCCTCTGACTTAATAGAGTGGATCTGACAATTAAGAACAAGAAGGGAAGAACATTCTTCCTTATGCACCAGGACAGGCACTGCCTGGAGAAGCTGCAGAACCCCCCTTTTTAGGGCTCAGGGCTCACCTATGTTCTTGATCATTTTGCAAAGAAGGAAAATGATAAAAGCCAGGGTTGCTGCTGATGCAGCAGCTTTACCGAGGAGTCAAAGCTGGTGTGCAGGACTCACCCAAGAAAGGAGGTAAGAAGGACTCACTGGCAGGTATGCACATGAGACTTGGGATGAGGAAGACCTGCAGAGTCTGGGGAAAGGAGCAGCACCTTAATAACACCTAACTACCCATACCTAGCCTCCTGCTCTCCCTTCAGGAGCCAGCCCACATAGGCAGTAGCTGGTTGCCAGGCTGGACACAGACTTGCTGCCCTGCAGGTGCGTTCTGCACGCAGGGTCTGGAGCTGGGAGCAGGGAACACCTCCTGCCACCCGCCATCACCACCCCTCTTCCAGAGGTTCCAGGAAGTATGGCAAAAAAGAAGGGTGTTTTCCGAGGTCCTTTCTTCCCTCAGTAGCAGGACTCTGTGCCAGATAGGGCCCCGAGTCAGCCGCAGCACACTCTTGGTTGAAGTGAAGTCTGCGCATCTCACACAGCCTGTTCACACAGCTCCTCAAGCTCCTCCTCTGAGCCTGCATTTAGAGTGGGAGAGGAAAGAGGTCACTGAGGATCAGGCCAGCCTCTTGCTTGTTCCACCTGCAGGACAGTATGGATGGCAGGGAACCACACAGGGTGGGGAGCAGGGAATGTGTCCAGAAGGGGCAATTAGATCGAAAGCTGGGAGGGGCCCCAGTTGGGGACACAGGGGAGAGGGGAAAAAAAAGATAAAAACATATATAGCAACCAGTGTGTTATAAATACTTACTATTCATTCACTAACCCAGTTAATACTTATTAAGCACTCATGAATCTGGCCTGTTACCACACACCAAATAGAAGACCAAAAAGAATAAGCAGGGACCTGACAGTCTTGTAGAAGAGAAGGTATGTGTGCAAGGGAAAATTCTGTCAGTGGGACAGGACTGGGTCCTAAGACCTTTCCTGGGAAGGGTATAGATCATGTTCCAGTGGAGCAATCAGGAAGGGCCTCCTGAAGGTGAAGATAAATGAGCTGGTCCTGCAGAAATAGGTAAGAATTCCATTTATGGGAATCAGAAGGCAGCAGAATATTCTGGGCTATAGGGACTGCAAGAAGTATTTACTCGGTTTGGTGAAAGCATGGAACAGGAAAGAACAGAAAGGGGAAGAGTGAAAAATAAGGCTGGGAAGGAAGATGGGGGCTAGCTGGTGCTAGAGCCTTGAAGGCCAAACCAGGTTGGGTTTTTTTTTTTTTTTCCCACTGTGGACAAGAGAACATTTGGAAATTTCTGGACAGTTTATTTGAGGATGATGAGCCTGGCCACAGTATGTGAGCAAGTAACTGCTGCACTACTCTGCATGTACAATATGGACAGTATCCTGCCTTCACGGCCCTGTAAGAGGGGAAGGAAGAGCTAGGAGGCTCCTGCTTCCATCTTGAGGCTGCATCTAAGACACGGGCAAGGGCCATCAGTTCTGAAGAAGGTAAAAAAAGGCATCAAGGATACATTTAACAGAACCTGGCACTGACTGGATTTGAGGAGCAGGGAAGAGGGAGGCCTTGAAACTGGTCCTGAGTATGGGAGAGAGGGGAGGTAGTGGTCTGGGTCCAGCAGTACATGACAGGGTCCAAATGGAGTCATCAAACACATAGCCAAAGTTTGCTTTACCTGGCTCTGTGGAAGCAATTATTTTCTCTACTGTAACTGTTTACATGCCTGTGACCCCACAGACCTGGATCTCCTGGTTGACAAGTTCCATGTCCTCAGAGTCTAGCCTGAAACCTAGCATATAGCAAGCATACAATGCAGGAAGCAAAAAAGAGGGAAGAAGTGAATGAATGAATTATAATAGCTCTAGGTCTTAACTGTAGGGTTCCTGGACTGTGAGGTCTTATGTTTCAGGACCTTTGGGTCCCGTTTTGAGGTGCCTAGTGATAGCTATAGGCAAAGGGCTGTGTCATCCACACTATGGGGAAATATGGGGGAAATGGGGAGGTAGGGGACTCTGGAGGAAGCAGAGGAGAATTTAACCAAAAAAAACACCAAGTTAAAGTTGAGGATTTACATTATCACCTTTGGTTGCAATATAGTATCAGGGATGTACTGAGGTCCCAGGAAAATGAGGTCAGTCTTATTAACAAGGGTGCTTAGAGGGAAGCCTTAGTTGTTCTTTTACCCCCAGAAGGAGAGGAGAAAAACCTAAGGACCTACAGGGTTTCTGAGAATCACCCGTGATCTTTTTTTCTTTTTCTTTCCTTTTCCTTTTCCTTCCTTCCTCCTTCCTTCATCCTTCCTCCCTCCCTCCCTCCCTCCCTTCCTTCCTTTTAATTTACATAGCTCTTCTCATATGGCCTAGGATTACGGATATCTGCAATTATTTCTCCTACAACACCTCATATTGCCTAGAATTATGGATATCAGCAATTCTCCATGCTTTTGTCAAGAGCAAGGAAAACTTCTTGGCCTTCTATGTATTTAAAGCTAATAATTGAACTGTGTGCACTGGTGCGGCTTTACTAATTAATAAAATACTGAAACAATTACACTGGAGCTGTTGTCCCAAATAACCCCAAGTGGCGGATTTCTGATGTTTCACCCACACTGTAATGCCCTGAGACTGCCCTGTGATCTGGCAACTAAAGGAGCAATACCTGGCTGGCACAGTGCTTCAGCCAGCACCCTGTGCTATGCCTGTTGTTCAATATTTTGAATGTCACCCCATTGCACCCTTCTCAGCTTCTGTCAACCCCTTATTGGCTGACTTTACCCAACCTGCAAAACCCCTGTAACCTCTCCCCACCACACCCTCTCCCCCTGAAAACTCACCAGGCTGGGCTGGCAGCACCTGGCAGTGTGGGTAAGGGCATGGCCTGCCCTCCAGGGTGCCAGAACTCCATTCGGAAGGCCTCTCCCCGGGTGGGTGTGGTTCCAGGGGCTGGCGTGGAGTCAAACACAACCACACTGGCTGTGAACTTGGGTAACAAGGGCCTGGGGTTTCTGGTAGCAGCCTCCTGTCCAGGCCTGGAGGTCCAAAAATCAATGGATGGGCCTCTGGGGACCAAGGGTATGCCAAGCTGGTAGCATAATGGGGAAAAACCTGGCAAGCTGGGTGTGCAGCCAAGTCCTGGGGCCGAGAGGCTGGGGTGGGCTCTGAGAGGCACCCCCGCCTTTTCCTCTGTGGATGTCGAACAGGAAGGCTGGATTTCTGCAAATGGAAGAGGCTGCTGGGACTGGGGCTGGAGGCATCAGCTGGGCCTGGGGCTGCCTCAATGAGGGTCTTGGGCCGTTGTGGACTGGGGAGCTGTCCTAAAGGGGCAGCTGGGTTGGATCTGCCAGCTTGCGGATCAGGGGAAGGGGGCTCTGGCTGGGGCTGTGTCCGAGGAACAGCAGGCCTGGACTGGGGCATCCCAGTTTCTGGGCCAGGCTTCCGGCCCTGCCACTGGAAGCGCTTTTTGTAGTGGTGGTGGCGGTGGCGGTGGTAGTGGCCATGGCTGGAAACCTGGCCTTCTCCTGTGGGCACCACTGAGTCCAAAGAACGGGGCCGAGGGGTCACACTAGGCTGAGTCTCTGCCCCCTGGGGCTCCCCTTCAGGGCTGCAGTATACCAAGGGGTCAAAGTCACTGCTCAGGGAGCTGCGGAAGGTGGAACTGCTGCCATGGATGCCCTGCAGACTGATGTCTGTGCAGTTGACCACTGAGTCACTTGAAGAGCCATGACAAGGCCCCGAACTGGAGTCACTGGCTGGCCCATCGGCCATGTAGCCACTGCGTTCTGTGCGGTAGCTTTCTCCAGAGCCACTGCTGTCGTGAGGCCGGGCCCGGCGTGGGGGTGCTGGGCAAGCAGAGAGGTGCTGCGAGGTGCATCGGAGATGGCTCAGCCCCCAGCCCTGCGCATAGGGGTGCTGGGCCACCGCCAGGCGCTGCTGTTCGCCAGGAGCCCGGGGATGTGCAGCTCTGGGGAGACGGTGGTGCCGGGGGCCTGGGCCTGGCTCTTGGGAGGTTGGGAAGGGACCAGGTCGTGGGGGCCGAGCCACTGCACTCCGGGAAGGGCCCAACAGGTAGGCAGCAGGTAGGTGGTAGTGGGCATGGCCGGGATGCTGGCGGATGAGGTGGAGTCTCCGGCCCGGTTCCTGATAAGACCGAGAGTGTCCCAGGGACTGGGAAAACGAATCTCCCTCTGGAAGAAAGAACCAAGAGCGTGGGTGTTTGACTCCACAAACCTATGGAGGGTGCATTCAGAAAAGAGTGGCTGCAGTGCACCTATTTGAACACCTGCGTGTTTGGTCAGAGTTGAGGGACCAGGGACCTTCCTAATCTGCCTGTGCCCTGAGACGCCCTGGCCCCTTCCAGTCCATCTGTCTCCCTGGGAGCTCCACTGCATATGTCCATCCCTGCTCTTGCCATCAGCCATGTGGGGCTTTTTGACCCAGGGCCACCACCAGTCCATAGTGCTCCTTGGGGTAAATTAGAAAAAGGCTCTCTTTCCTCATTTCACTTTCATCTTTTAGAAAAATTTCCTAATATCCTGGTTTTTGTTAGAATAAGATACTTTATTGTCTGAAAATCAGAATGATAAAAATATAAACCATCCAGACTTAGAATCAGCAAAGTTGTCATAAAGATACAATGTTTCAAGTAATGAAGATGTCCACGATATGAATGGCCCTCCCCTTCATAGAAAGCACTCTTGAGCAGTGCACAGCTTAAAGAACTATTACGGCAGACCTGCTTTCTCCTCAGCTTCAAGGCAAAACTGTCCCTCGGAAAGCAGTCTTGTCCTAGACCCATGTGCCTGCACATAGGGGAGTACTTGGGCTACCTCCTACCTACGATGTTGAACATGCAGAGAGGGCAAGTCCGATGCTGATGTAGCCAGGGGTCCACACACACACGATGGAACTCATGGAGGCAGGAAATGACCCGTAGTTCCTGGAGAAAACAAGGGGGTCCAAATCAAAGTTATCTGTAGCTTCAGGAGTAACCAGGATTTCCCCGACTCCCTCTGGCCTCTCCTTTTTGCCCTCGGCCTCTTGTAAAATACCCCATAGTGGAATAGAAAGAAAGAGTAAGGTGTTCGGTGTCCAGTAAACCTGGATTTTGCCACTTAGCTGCATGACCTTGGGCAAGTTTCTTAACAGAAATGCTCTAATTTTCTGCTCTAAAATGAGAATGAAAAACTAATCTACCCCCGCCCTGCACTGTCATGAGGCTAAAATGAGATAATGCATCTAAAGCACCCACTGAAGATCCTGGCACATGATACACATTCAACAAACAATAGCTGTCTTTCCCTGGAAGACCAGGAAAATAACCAGACCTCAGGGCTGTCCCCTACCTCTGCCTCATGCAAGATGCACAGGACAGGAATGCAACCAGGGCACCCACACCTGCCTGAGTGCCTCCTCCAGCCTCCCAAAGTCCAGCTGCCCTCCCCAGCCTGGTCACGGAGGTCGCCCCCCAGCCCCGCCTCACCTGGCCCTCAGAGAACTCCTCCAGGCAAATGGCACACACAGGGGCTGAGCTACAGCTGCTACTTGAGTCTGGCCACTCCGCCCGGGCCCTCCTGCAGCTGGCACGGTACCTCCTGGTGGCCAGCTGGCTGATGGCCCAGGCTGTTCGCTGTTGAAGGGGATCCTGAGAAGAGGGGTGGGCCTCAGAATAGGGCAAGGGCTCCTCCTCCCTCACCCCTGGCCCTCAGGTTTGTGCTTGGCTCCCAGTCAGCCGGTTAGATCACATGGCCGATTGGCTACCCCTAGGAGTTTGTCCCTTCCAGCTCAATGGCTCTGCCCAGCAGGCCAAGCCCCTCCCACCCCATCCCCTATTCATACCATCAAGCTTTCTTTTCCTTGATGACCCAGGAGAGAAATTTTTCATCCAACTGCCTGCTTGACATCTTCGGTTGAGTATCTAATAGGCCCATCAAACTGAATTCCTAATCCCATGAACCACCCAACCACATAGCCATTCTACCCCCTTAAAGCGTTAAGTCAGATCATGGCGCTACTTCTGCTCAAAACGCTCCAATAGCTCCCATTTCACCCAGAGTAAAAAAAACACAGTCCTGCCATCAGCCTAAACAGTCCAGTAAGCTGGGTCCCCATGAACGCTCTGTCCTCACCTCCTGCTCTGTCCTCTCACTCACTCTACTCCAGCCACATGGCCCCCTTTCTGTAACTCAGACATACTGGGCACGTTTTGCCTCAAGGCCTTTGCCCTTACCATTTTCTCTGTCTCGATCATACTCTCCTCAGATATCTACACATATCACCCACTGACCCATTTAGGGTCTTTCCTGTAAATGTCGTCCTCTCAATGAGGGCTTCTCTGGCTTTGCTTTTAAAAATTAACTCTGTCTGGGGGTGCCTGGGTGGCTCAGTTGGTTAAGCATCCGACTTCAGCTCAGGTCATGATCTCACAGTTTGTGAGTTCAAGCCCTGCGTTGGGCTCTGTGCTGACAGCATGGAGCCTGTACCCCACTTTGAGTTCTGTGTCTCTCCTTCTCTCTCTGCCCCTCCCCCACCCCTGTTCACGCTCTCTCTCTCTCTCTCTCAAAAACAAACATTACAAAAACAAATTTTTTTTTTTAATAAACATTAACTCTGTCCTTTTACATTCCCTTTTCCCTCTCCCATTTTATTTTTCTCCCTGGAACATGCCACCATCTAAAATACTATATATTTTACTTATTTTGTTTATTGTCTGTTTCTTCCCATTAAAATGAAAGCTCCCTGAGGGATCTTCTGTCTTTTTGTTCACTGCACAATCCTCAATACCTGGAACAGTGCCTGGCCCATACTAAGGAGCTCTCTCTGTTTGCTGAATAAATAAATGATGGGCAAGCCTCTGTGGTGAGGCTGCCGGGGATCAGCAAGTCAGGTGCCCAGGCATTTGGATGTAAACTATTTCAAGAGCATAAAGGCATCTTCTTTCCTCACTTTTCCCTTCATGCTCATTGCCCTCCCACACGCATAAACGTGCCACCTCCACCAGGGAGCCCACCCTGCTCACCGGCCTGCTGTGGTGGGGGCGGCATCGGATGCGCAGCACTGAAGCCAGGATGACCACAAAGATGGTGCCCACCACCGTCAGGAGGATCCACACATCATAATCTGGCTGGGGGAGTGAGCAGAGATGGAAAGAGTCATGTTTCTGGAAGGGCCAGGTTGGGAGAATTTCAGGTGCCCAGGAGGCTGAGGGCTAGAGATTCCCATGAGTCTTCCAGCAGAGGGGGTGAGGTGGGGAGGAACCTCAGGTGGGGTTAGGTGGTCCCTGTCTGCCCAAGGTCAATCATAGGAGAGGGTCCTCCAGGTGTCAGCTATGAGAGGTACTATCTGAAGACCTGTGAGCTTAGGAAAAAGAGGAGAAGGACCCCCCTGCATAGTGAAAGCCACCCAGTGAACAGCTGGGTGAGGTTTCTAGCTGGTGGAGAATCACCAGCCAGGGTGTCAGGGCTAGGGGGCCAGGGTTTCATTCTGGCTCTGCTACTCTTGTGCCATGAAACCACAGAACTGAAAACAGCTTTAGAATTCAGTTGGCCAAATCGATTCACTCTGCAGATGAAGCCCAGAGGGGGAAGAAACTTGTCCAGAGGCAGGCAGCTGGTGGATAAAGTTGAACTATCGGGTTTCTAAATTCTCTTTAGCTCCAGGAGTCTGAGGGCTCTTGATGGGAGTGGCCATGGAACACGGTGGCAGTGAGCACAGGCTCTAGGGCAAGGTCTGGAGATCTGGCGTGCTTACCCAGGCCGGGGGCTCCTTCAGCTCAATCCTAACATGGGCCTTTCGGTTCTTGTACACAAACTCCATCAGCTTCTCGGCATCTTTACCCCAGATCAACACCACCGGCCAAGTCAGCCCCAGGGGCTGCTGCAGCTGCGGGAGGGAAAGTGCCCACAAGGGCCGCTATATCCTGACTTGTCCTTTCCCAGATGACTTTTATCTCCCTCCATCCAGCTCCCTCTTCGGACACCCCAATGTCCCCGGGTACCTGCTCAGCAGCAGCTCGGTCCTCAGTGATGTCAAAGAGGACCGCACTGGCTCCTCGCTCCCCTGCCATCCGGGCCTGCAGAGACACATGGTAGAGGTCCAGCTGCGGTCAGAGAAGGACATGGCCCATCTGCCCATCCGTGCCCCGGCCTTGCCCCTCACATGCCTGTCCCTTCCTGGGAGCTATGCACACTATACCTTTGCATACTCATATATAACATGTGCGAGGGCTCCGTGGGACTAGGATCCATGTCCTGCCCTCAGCTCCCCCAGGTTCCACTGCCTTCAAAGACAACATTCAATCCTTCCTTTTGTAATGGAATAAACCCTTAACAAGGGTTTAGTAGGTGTCTGGTAGTGGACCTGGCTCTAGAGCTAAGGGCAAATAAGACATCGCCTGGCCCTCAAAGTGCCACAAGTCTGCCTTCACTAAAAAGGGTGAGAGCAGGGACACCTGGGTGGCTCAGTAGGTTAAATGTCTGACTTCGGCTCAGGTCACAACCTTGCAGTTTGTGAGTTTGAGCCCTGTGTCGGGCTCTGTGCTGACAGCTCAGAGCCTGGAGCCTGCTTTGGATTCTGTGTCTCCCTCTCTCTCTGCCCCTCCCATGCTCATGCTCTGTTTCTCTCTGTTTCTCAATAATAAATAAACGTTAAAATTTTTTTTTTTTTAAAAAAGTGTGAGAGCAGAAAGTAGGGAGTGACCAGAATCCCCCAAGGGAGTGGGGGGAGGGTGACCAGTCCCCAGTACAGGGAGGGAGAGAGGGAGAAAAAACAAGTGGAGAACTCCTTCAGAATAGAGCTGGGCTTTCCGAGGTCCAGTCCTGCCTGACAAGAGGAGCCTGCAGGGGATCCCCTCAGCTCAGGCAGAGTTTCAAGGGCCAGGGACTCTGCTGTCACCCAAGGTCTCCATGGCAGAGCCCAGGCTCAGCTCATCTCTTGATTTCTCTTTCCCTGACACACTTTTCCTGGCTCCAATTCAAGGACTTAATGGAGTCTCTGTCCAGTGCTTTATCCCTCATCCCTTCCCTGAAGGTGGCACTGGAGGCTGGGTGCGGAGGGACCTGAGGGGCTATTACCACAAGGATACAACTGTGCAAGTGCGCACATGCATGCTTGCCAAGGTTCCAAGAGCAGGGTCTAGCCAACCAGGCAGAGCAGAGCCAGAGAGAGAGAGAGAGAGAGAGAGAGAGAGAGAGAGAGAAGCAGGAATCTAGAAGCTGGGTGTGGGGTAAGAGAACTGAGATAAGAGCCAGGGGTAGGGTGGAGGCGCAAGGGCACAGGAGCCACAGACGGATACTGCCTTGCCTTGGTGTCAGCCTCCCTGCCCAGCACAGCCGCTCTCTGGGCTTTCTCCCCAAAGCACAGGCTCATCTTGTCCTGGTATCAGGCTGGGACCTGGTTCCCCTACATCCCTGCTGAGTCTTTGGGGCCTTCCTGCAGGCACTGAAGGAGTTAATCCCTCTGCCTGTAGTGGTGGCAGGAAGGGGAGCCAGTGCTGGGGCTTACTCACACTCTCAGTGCTTTGATCTCTGCTTTCCTTCCCAGAGGGAGCCTGTCCGGGCAGGTCTCCTGCCAGGCAGGCCAGGGGAGCGGCTTGCTCCCTTTCCCTGCTCCCTACTCCCCAGGAGGCAGTGGGGGCCAGAGGGCCCCCTCAGAACTGGCAGCCCACAGGCAGGGGAGCCCAGGAAGAAGGTGGTGGAGACACTCAAGTGGGGCCCTGTTTTGGTCAGGAGGGTAACTTTCCTCCTTCCTCCCTCTCTCCCTCCCTCCCTGAGCTGCTGAGGAGCTGGGCTGGGCCCTCTACCAGCACCCAGGCCCAGCCCAGGCCCAGGCTCGCCAGCCTAATTGACTGGAAATTCACAGGACTCCAGAATGGAATTGCTGAAGAAATTGAGAAGTCACAGCCTTCATTCTTCTCCTCCTCAATTACTCCCAAGCAGTCCAGCCCAACCAGGTGACCCCAGGCAAAGAGAAGCTTCTGAATCCTCCAAGCCAGGGTATGGCAGCAGCGCCAGAGGAAAAGGAGAGGGGCTCTCACTGCTAATGTCATAGTCTAGGACTTGGTCAAGGCATAGGGAGGTCACCTCATTAGTCAATGGATTGAGACTTCTGGCTCCTGCATGCTGCCAGGGCCTCAAGTGTCTCCTGCCCAGCTTGACACCCTAGACCCAGCCTGGCCAGAAAGAGCATGAGAGACGGGCACAGACTTCCTTCTCCAGAAATTTTCTTACTTACCCACCCCTCTCTCTTTGAAGGATTGGGGTAAGAACAGTGGGAAGTAATTACCCTGATGTTCAAACACCTCAGCCCATTACAGCCCATAATTACAAAGTTGTAAAAAGAGATCAAAGAGAGAGTACTGGCCAACAGGGGAAACAAACAGGACTTTCAAGCAGTGGGTACCTGTGTTCAGAGTTCTAGGAATCAAAAAGCAAGATTTGGGGCCAGATGACAGCTCACACTGGGGCTGTCCATGCTTCCCTCTTGTCCACCTGCCCCCAAGAAAGTGGGAGAGAGGGAGAAAAGAAAGCATTTCTTGGGAGACTAGAATCTGGAAGGCAGAGACAGTGGGAAGGTCCTCTGCATGGCAAGACTCGGCTTTAGAAAAACTACCAGAGATCTCTCTGGGAGCTGCAAAGAGTCAGCCAGCCCTCTAGGGGCAGCAAGCAAGGCTGCCTTGGCCTCTAGCAATCAGGACCAGTACACTCTAGGACTTGTACTCTACCCTCTGCACTTCTCTGGGCCATAGGTTTTCCTCTCCAGACACAGTGACAGTCTCTGTAATCTCCTCCTCATCAAAGATTGGCTAAGTACCTACTGTGGCCAGGGCATCAAGCCAGGGAAGGCCAAGTCCTCTAGCATAGCTCATTATCTAGTTGTAGAGACAAGACATATCCATAATATAATGCTGATAACATTTTAGAGTACAAATGAATGAAATAGACCAGTAGTTTCCAACCCTTTCTTCACTGCAGAAAACCCATCCCCCCACACACACACAAATCTGATGCAAATTTTCAATACATAAAACAGATAAGAGTGAGCGGAGTTTGAGGATGGGGATGGGGTTAAGAGCCTTGGTTTCCTCCTCCCCACAAAGCACCTCCCTGAAATCTGGCATGGACAGAGACCCTGGCAGCGTGCCAGAAGAGAGGCATCTCCCCCTAATAGGCTAGCTGGGCTGAGTCGGTCAGGAAAAATTCACTAGAAGAGGTGCAATTCATCTGGGCTTGAAAGCAAGGGTAGGAGGAAGTAGAAGGGATATTAACCCTTACTGAGATCCACTCTGCCTAGACTGCTCAGGTTTGAGTCCAGAATTTGCCACCAACTATTAGCTGTTAGACTTTGGGCATGGTGCTTAACTGCTGTATGCCTCAGTTTTCCTTTCTGTAAACTGGGGATTATAATAGACCCTACTTCACAGGGTTGTTTCATGGACTGTGTAAGTTAATCCATGTAAAACTTTATAATAGTACCTGGCACATAGTAAGTGTCCCCTAAGTATTAGTTATTGTTATATCAGCTATTACCATATGCTTTCATTGTGTGATTTCATTCCCTCCTCACAAAAACTATATAAGACAATTATCCAGTTTTGAATTGAGGAAACTGAGGCTCAAGGAGACTGAACAACTTGCCTAGGGTCACACAGCTAACAGGCGGTGGAAGCAGGATTCCCACCCAGAACTTCAGCCTTCCAAGTGCCTGGTTACCAGGTAGTCATCTCCATGATAAGAGACTTGCCTCCAGAGCCAGCTCCTTCTACCAGATAGAAGACCACTGATCTAGTCCAGCCATGAGTGATAAGGGCCTGGCTAATCACAAGGATGGCTGTGGAGTTGCTAATAGAGAAACAGAAACCAATTTGGATGCCTGGATAGGGGGAGGGGGTTGGTGGTGGTGACAAGAATGGAAGAGTCCAGAGGTTGCCATTATGGTGAGGGTTGCAGAGAAGATCAAGAGAGGTAACAATGAAAGAAAGAACCCAATCTTGTTAAAAGCATGGGATGATGATATGCAGTGATGACAATAGTGATATTATAATCATTTACTCAGTGATTACTATGTGCCTGGCATGGGACTAACAGCTTCCGTCTGTACTGTATAACTACTTTATGATGAAGTCCCATTATTATTCCCCTTTTACAGATGAGGAAACAGAGGCCCAGAGAGGTGAGCTAAAATGTCCAGGTCACACTGAGGAGCAGTGGAGATGCCAGGCTTCAGGCCCAGGGCTATCTATCTCGAAAGCCCTACTCTGTTAATTGTGATGATACCACTACTGCAAATGGGTATTCCAGAGCAGAGCTGATTGAGGTTAGCAGTTTTCAAATTTTATCACTAAAACCATATATTTTATCACTAAAGCCATATACTTTTTTAACGTTTTACCAAACTAACTGCATTTATTATGTACAGCTCATTTTCCTATGAGATAACTTGTAACCAAAAGCAACAAATAAATATTTTAGTTAAGCTTGTGGGACTTATGAAGCATTGGAAGTAGCTCAAAGACCTCCATTACTACTTTCACAGACCTCCTTTGAGCCAGCAGATCCTAGGTAGGAGCTGCTTGGTCAGGTCAAAGGACAAAACCCGAGGGAAGCCTCGACCTGAGCAGTTGGAGAATGTGGGGCTAGAGCCGTCCTGTCCCACCAAGATGGGGGAGAAGCCAGGTATGGAGAAGCTGAGCAGTGAGTGCAGGGGGAGGAAGCATGAGCAGTGACCGCAAAGGCTGTAGAAGAAAAACAGGTCCCAGGGCAGCAGCCAACGTGCCTTTTCTAAACCCCTAATGGCTTTTTGTTCCTGTGTGTGTTTTAGCTCAGGCACTATTTGGTAGTTGACATACATTATTTTCATCCTACCCACTGGGGTAGAAAATAAAAGTCCCATTTTATGGTGGTGCCCAATAAGGTTAAAAAGAGCACCGACCACATGTTCCTGGTTTCTAGTGTCTGTGCACATGTCTTACTCCTCCCATAGGACTGTGATCCTCCCAGGGGCGAGAAGAAAACCTCCCACGTGGACAACGTCCTGCCAGGTTGCCCAGGGTTCACATGTATGTGAAATGCATATATTGCTTTAGGAGAACAGCAGAGCATCTCTGAGCCCTTCCTCCTCCATCTCTCCTCTCCCATCTCTGTATCTCACACACTCACACTCACTCACTCACTCATATGCATACACACTCTGCACTCACATTCATACCACCTAACACTAGGCAGTCATCTCCCAAATGAGCAAATGAATGACATTTGCCCATATTCTTTAAAGCAAGGGAAATGAAATAGTCCAAAGCAGGGTACCTTCAACCTAACAAAATTCTGCGGCCATCAAGGACCTGCCCAGTCTTACACAGAGACCACACTCTCCAGCTCCTCCAGGTGTGTCCTGGCCCCGACTGCCCACATCCTCCGTAGCCCTCTTCTGCATCAGCATGGCCCAGGCTGGGAGGATATGTCTCCACCCACCTGCGGGAGCCACATTCAGAATCCTGCCCACATCCTGGCCCCCTCCATGGGACCAGGTAAGAGCCCAGGCTGTTTCCTTGAGACTCATGGCTCAGGAAACAGCCCTCAGGAGGATTTGGCAATGAGGGAGTCTGGGCCTGAGTACAACGAGTAGGCACACTGGTTGGGACTGTCACCGTCCTCTTTCACCACACCAGGGAGCTGGACCCCATCCCCCAAATCCACCTGAGTATGCCACACAGAATCTAACTATGCTCTGGCTTATGTCACCAGGAGAATCTTTTCACATGCATTCAGTGTTCCCAGCCAAAATGGGAGGCAACAGAGCAGAGAGATTAAAAGCCCAGGCTTGAGAACTAGACAAGGCTCAGTTCAAATCACAGCTCCACCCCTTCCTGGCTGGGTCACCCTGGCAAGTTAAGTTTTTTTTCTTCTTCTTTTTTTTAAGTTTATTTATTTACTTTTTAGTAATCTCTACACCCAACATGGGGGTTGAACTCACAACCCTGAGATCAAGAGTCACACGCTCCTCTGGGGTACCTGGGTGGCTCAGTTGGTTAAGTGTCCAACTTCGGCACAGGTCCTGATCTCAAAGTTCTTGAATTCGAGCCCTGCGTCAGGCTCCGTGCTGACAGCTCAGAGCCTGGAGTCTACCTTGGATTCTTTCTCTCTCTCTCTCTCTCTCTCTGCCCCTCCCCGGCTCGCACTGTGTGTGTCTCTCTCTCAAAAGTAAAAAAAAAAAAAAAAAAAAACAACATTAAGAAAAAATGTCACATGTACCTCTAACTGAGCCAGCCACAAGCCCCAGTTACTTAAGTTTTCTGACCCTCACTTGCCTCACATGTCAAATAGAGAATAAAACGTGTAGCTTTCCTGATGGTTATGCAAAATAAATGAGATAATGTATAAAGAATCTGTCCCACGTGGCACATGGTCAGCACACAGAAAACAGTAACTAATGTTAGAGCAGAACAAATACAAATGTTCACAGGACCTTAGAGGTAGCAGGCCAGTGAGAAGCTTGGCAAACCAGAGAGCCCACAATGGTGCAAAGAGGGCAAAAGCCACCAGCTCCAGCCAATGATGCCCTGTGGAAATGTGGAGCCACCGTTTTTTTTAAGTTTATTTATTTGATCTGAGAGAGAGAAGGAGAGGGAGCATGTGTGCACTTGTGAGCAAAGGAGGGGCAGAGAGAGAGGGAGAGAGAGAGAGAATCCCAAGCAGGCTCCTCGCTCTCCGTGCAGACCCCATCATGGGGCTCAATCTCATGAACCCTGAGATCATGATCTGAGCCAAAATCAAGAGTCTAATGTTTAACTGACTGAGACGCCCAGGCACCCCAAGGATGTGAACTTTTTAAGGATTGGGCAATGGCTTCTGTTTCTGCTATTCTTGCATATGCTCAGTTAATATTTCTGGAAGATGGAAAAGCCCTTCAACTGACCCCCTCTTTGCTCTGATGCTGGTTAGGGGAAGGGGGTTAGGAATTTTCAGGTGAAGGGGGAGGATACAAAGAGGGGCACCTGCCCTAGATGACAGTCAGAGAAGTTCTGCTGGTAGATGATGGTTGGGGGGAAAGAACGAAGGCCTCGAAGGAAGGTACTCCTCAGGTACCCCAGAGGAGCGTGTGACTCTTCCCTTTCAGACCAGTCATAAGTGAAGAAAACCTGAGCAAATTGGACACATCTCTCCTAGGTGAGAAGGGACAGAGAACAAAGGGCCCTCTCACAGACTGGATCTGGGTGAAGTTCAGAGTGTGTGGGAGGTCAAGTGTGAACCTACCTTGCTGGCCAGTGACAGGCATGGGCGGGGGGCCCGTTGGGGACTCTCCAGCTTGACAATGCTGATGAATCCAGGCTCCAGATTGTCATCATCGCTGGCATTGCACAGGTACAGGGGGTGGGACTGCAGAGAGAGGGAGAGAGAGAGGTTAGGGAGGCTCTAGGGAGCAGGAGCTCTAAGAGCCAAGCCTTTCCCTACTGTTCCAGGCAGGGACCAGGCAGGTCTCCTAGTGGTATGAAAGCATGGGCCTTCTTCTTATTACTTTCCTTCCTTTCTTCCTTCCTTCCTTCCTTCCTTCCTTCCTTCCTTCCTTCCTTCCTTCCTCCCTCCCCTCCCTCCCTTCTTCCTCCCTCCCTCCCGCCCTTCCTTCCTTCTTTTCTTCCTTCCTTCCCTCCTTTTATTTTAATTTACATCCATGTTAGCATGAGTGCAATAATGATTTCAGGAGTAGAATCCAGTGATTCATCCCCTATGTATAACACCCATTGCTCATCCCAAGTGTCCTCTTTAATGGCCCTTCTTATTAAATTGCCTAAGAGGAAGCTAGTAAGCATTAGTTGTCATTTCAGGGGTACTAGGGCCAAGGATACATGGAGGTGGGACACAGGTAGGCATGAGGGGTGTCCAAAAGGGGAACCTCAATTAAGAGCCTACTGCAAATCTGCTCCAACAACCCTCAAACTGCTGCAGCCTCTCTCGCCTCCCACTTCTTCCACCTGCTCCAAAAACCCAGGCTAAGAGCCCATATCAGTGCCTTCAGAATCTTGCCTTCCCTCCATGCTCTCCCAGGGCAGTGGTGGGTGCTGCCAGTGCCTCCTGCCTCCTTGGAATGCCCTCTGACATCCCCATCTTTCCTGTGGCTTGGGTCTACTCACTCCATGCTTCCCCGATTCTCTCAATATCTCCTTTGTATCCCACCCTGAGATGAAGCAGGGCACTGTCAGGGAGAAGACACTATCTGGGGATGAGGCTTGGCTAAGAACCTTGAACATCACACTTCCTAGGAGCTCATCCTTTCCCCAGGAATGATGCAGTGGAGATGAGCCAGCACATGTTCTGAGGATGTGGGAGGGCCAGTCCAAGACCCTGTGCCCCTAGCCAAGCTGGTGCAAACCAATGGTTCAGGGGGAAGTGGGCCACAGTGTGCTAACAGACAAGAGGGTCCCCCATCAGAGGACAAGAATGCCCTTTTGTATACTCGTTTCCCACTCAAGATGATTCAAATACCAACTTGAATCTAATCTTCCCAGAGTGCTATGAGAAAAATAAGATTTATCTGGCCCCTAGATAATCATAGGCTAGAGGTTCCTATGTGGCAGAAACCCAGCGTGTCCTGCAGCAAGGGGATTTTGTACAAGGGAGGTGCCCATACTTCTTCTCCACTGCTGCTGAAGTCTAAAGGACTTCCAGAAAGAACCATCAGATGAACCAGAGAGCATTTTGAATTTATGAAGATGTTAGTGCTGATGATGGATTTAAAAGCACAGTCACTTTTGGTGGGGGAGGGGGGTGCTGACTGGCTCAGTTGGTGAAGAGCATGTGACTCTTGATCTTGGGGTTGTGAGTTTGAGGCCCAGGTTGGGTGTGGGGATTACTTAAAAATAAAGTCCTTAAAAACAAATAAATAAAAGCACAGTCACTTTTTGAAAGCACTTTCATGCTATTTCTTCTCACTGTGTCACTGCAGTCCCTTGAATATAGTAGGTTCTCAAAACCAAGCATCACCTAGCTTCGAATTCTGTCCTTGTGAATACAAATCTTTGGGCAGGGGGAGTTGAGATGGGAGGGAGTTCCATTCTTGCTCTCAGAATTTAAGGAGAATTACTCTGGTAGTGGTCAAAATTTAGTGTGGGAGAAATGCCATGCACACCCCAACCCTACTCAGAAAAAGGTCAGGGCCCAGATTAGGGGTTGTTCTCCTGTCTCAACCAGTTCCATTAGTCTGTCCGTCTACCCCTTTGCCCAACCAGGCATCCATTCATTTCTTCATTCTACCAACACTGAGGGCCTCCTTGGTGCCAGGCATGCATTGGGGAGTCAACAATAAATAAGATAGGTTCTTTGCCTTAAAGAAGCTCAGAAGACAAGTGTACAAACACATTGTATTGTGATGCTGTGGGAGGGCTCAAGGAGAGGGAACTAACTATCTCCCATGCAGGAGAGCAGAGTGACTTCAGTGAATCCTTGGGTACTGAGTAAGTATGTGCTCACCCACTGGGTCCATGGGAAGGGGGAGGAGATACATTCCTGGCAGAGGAAGCAGCCTATGCCCAGGCATGGAAGCACAGGCAGAGGGTAAGGAGGGACTGTAGGCACTTACCTCCACCCCCCCCCCCACCAGACCTAAGTGCCTGCAGTCCCTCCTTACACTCTGCCTGTGTGGTGTGGTGGGGGGGGGGGGAGGAGGTGGGGGAAAGCAGGAGATGAGGCTGGAAAGGTCAGCAAGCACCAGACCAAGAAGCAGACTGCAGATTTGCATTTGAGAAAGGTCTCCCTGGTGATGAGAGAAGACTGGTGTGGTAAGGAGTCAGAAGTCAACTGTTTCAACAGAACAAAAGATGTGAGATCTTCAGGAACTATAAGTCGTAGCCATGGGAGTCTATTGCTTTGCTTGTTCCCCTACCACTACCCACAGTCCAGCTTTCTCCAGATAATTCCAACCTGCCTCTCACTGACCAGAGTGTCAAGTGAGGGGGAAAGTCACTTCAGAGAAGAGTTGTCTTTTTTTTTTTTTAACTTTTCTTTTTCTTATTTTTTTTTTTAATTTGAGAGAGGGGGGGAGCACATGTGAGCTGGTGAGAGGGCCAGATGGAGAGGGAGAGAGAACCTTAAGCAGAATCCATGCTCAGCATGGACCCCAACATGGGGCTCGAAATCAAGAGTCAAATGCTCAACTGACTGAGACACTCAGGAGCCCAAAGAGTTGTATTTAGAGAAAGATTTGCAAATATTTAACCACTACTCTGCCTCTAGGCCCTTGCATAGGGAACCAGCGTGTACGATGCAGTTCTATATTGTAGGATGCCTCTGAGGTAATGCAGGAGAAAAAACTTGGTGTCAGAGTCACCAGACTTTCCTGATCCTGAAGGGACTATAGAAGAGGGAGGGGGAGGAAATTAACCATTAGTAAATGCCTCTTGCCTGCCAGGGCCTCTAGATGTTATCTCACTATGAGGTAGGTGTGATCATCCCCATTTAAAGAAGAGAAAGAAGCTTAAGGCAGAGGGAAGTTAAGGTCACACAAGATTAGAACCCAGCTCTATCTGACTCCAGCCTCTGGAGTCCTGTAACTCCAAATGAACCCAGAGTCAACCCTCCATTGTCCATGCTAATGGGGATGATGATAATGCTAGTTTACGCTTATCGAGTAAATACAGTGGGCCAGTGATCAGTCTAAGTAAGCACTTTTCTGTATTAACTTTTTTCATCCTCGTAACAACGCTATGAGGTAGAAACTACTATTGTCTCCATTTTAAAGATGAAGAAACTGAGGCATTAAGTGGTTAAGTAACTGGCAAGGAAAAAGTAAAACTTTCACTATTTGCATATGACATGATACTCCATGTAGAAAACCTGAAAGACGCCATCAAAAAAGTGCTAGAACTGGTACACAAATTCAGTAAAGTCGCAGGATACAAAATCAATGTACGGAAACCTATTATATTTCTATACACCAATAATGAAGCAGCAGAAAGAAAAATTAAAAAAATCAATCCCATTTACAACTGCACCAAAAACAATAAGATACCTAAGAATCAACCTAATCAAAGAAGGAAAAGATCTGTACTCTGAAACCTATAAAATCCTGATGAAAGACACTGAAGACAACACAAAGAAATGGAAAGACATTCCATGCTCATGGATTGGAAGAATAAATATTGTTAAAATGTCTTCCCAAAGCAATCTACACATTTAATGCAATCTCTATCAAAATATCAACAGCATTTTTCATAGAACTAGAATAAACTATCCTAAAATTTGTATGGAACCACAAAAGATCCTGAATACACAAAGCAACCTTGAAAAACAAAGCTGGAGGCATCACAATTACAGGCTTCAAGCTATATCACAAAGCTGTAGTCATGAAGACAGTATGGTACTGTCACACACAAAAAAATACATAGATCAATGGAACAGAATAGAAAACCCAGAAATAAACCCACAATTATATGGTCAATTAATCCTCAACAAAGCAGGAAAGAATATCCAGTGGGAAAAAGAATGTTTCTCCAACAAATGGTGTTGGAAAAACTGGACAGCAACATGCAGAAGAATGAAGCTGGACCACTTTCTTATACCATATACAAAAATAATGGAACAGAATAGAAAACCCAGAAATAAACCCACAATTATATGGTCAATTAATCCTCAACAAAGCAGGAAAGAATATCCAGTGGGAAAAAGAATGTTTCTCCAACAAATGGTGTTGGAAAAACTGGACGGCAACATGAATAAGAATGAAGCTGGACCACTTTCTTATACCATATACAAAAATAAATTCAAAATGTATTACAGACCTAAATGTGAGACCTGAAATTATAAAAATTCTAGAAGAGAGCACAGGCAGCAACTTCTTTGACATTGGCCATAGCAACTTCTTTCTAGATAGGTCTCCTGAAGCAAGGGAAACAAAAGTAAAGATAAACTATTGGGACTACATCAAAATAAAAAACTTCTGCACAGTGAAGGAAACAATCAATGAAACTAAAAGTCAATCCAGTAGATATTTGGAAACGACATATTCAATAAAGGGTTAGTATCCTAAATATATAAAGAATTTATACAACTCAATACCCCCCCAAAAGTGAACAATCTAATTTTAAAAAATAGAAGACATGAATAGACATTTTTTCCAAATAAGACATACAAATGGCCAAGAGACACATGAAAATATGCTTGTTATCACTTACCATCAGGGAAATGCAAATCAAAACTACAATGAGAAATCACCTCACACCTGTCAGAGTGGCTGAAATTAACAACACCAGAAACAAAAGGTGTTGGCAAGGATGAAGAGAAAGGGGAACCCTCTTACACTGTTAGTGGGAATGCAAACTGGTACAGCCTCTCTGGAGAACAGTATCGGGGTTCCTCAAAAAGTTAAAAATAGAACTACCCTACAATCTAGCAACTGCACTACTAGGTATTTGCCCAAAGAATACAAAAACACTAATTCAAAGGGATCTGTGCACCCTGATGCTTATAACAGGATTATCTACAATCGTCAAATTATGGAAACAGCCCAAGTGCCCACTGATTGATGAATGGATAAAGATGTGGTATGTATGTGTGTGTGTATTATATATATATAATGGAATATTACTCAGCCATAAAAAGAATGAAATCTTGCCATTTGCAATAAAATGGATGGAGTTGGAGAATATTATGCTAAGTGAAATAAGCTAGTTAGAGAAAGACAAATACTATATGATTTCACCCTCACCCATGTGGAATTTAAGAACAAAACAAATGAGCAAAGGGGCATGGGGGAGGACAGAGAGGTAAATCAAGAAACAGACTCTATAGTTTAACCATAGAGAACTGATGGTTGCCAGAGGGGAGGTGGTTGGGGGGGGGGGATGGGTGAAATAGGTGATGGGGATTAAGGAGTGCACTTGTCGTGAAGAGCACCAGGTCATGTAGGGAAGTGTTGAATCACTATACTGTACACCTGAAGCTAATACTACATTATATGTTAACTAACTAGAATTTAAATAAAAACTTAAAAAAAAAAAAGGTTAAGTAACATGCCCAGAATTACACAGCTGAGATGAGAAGAGATGGAAAGAAGTAGGATAAAGTAAAATAATAATAATAAAATAATAATAATAATCAACTAAGAATAATTCCCATTTAAGTTTGAAAATGTGATGCCTCCCCTCATGAACAAGAAAATTTACCATCCTAATTTTATATTCTTAAACAAGTCCCTGAAATATTGGATTGTTTTCTAGGCCCTCCTTCTTTTTACCCTCCATGCATCCCCTATGTGACTCCAACCAATGAATGGCTTTAGTTTCCATACAGAGGTCATTGATTACATATATACAGCCCAGACCTCTCATGAGTTCCAGACCTATATGTCCAACAGGTAGGGCTTGGATGTTTCTGCATGAAGAGCTTTATATTGGTTCTTTTTTTTTTTTTTAATGTTTATTTATTTTTCAGAGAGAGACAGAGAGAGACAGAGAGAGTCAGAGTGTGAGCAGGGGAGGGGCAGAGAGACAGAGAGACACAGAATCCAAAGCAGGCTCCAGGCTGTGAGTTGTCAGCACAGAGCCCGACACAGGGCTTGAACCCACGAAATGGGAGATCATGACCTGAGCCAAAGTCAGAAGCTCAACCGACCGAGCCACCCAGGTGCATGAAGAGCTTTAAATAAGACATTTTAAACTCAGCATATTCAAAATTGAACTAATCATTTTATCCCTCAAAACTGCTCCTCCAGTGTTCCCTATTTTAGGGATTGGAACCACTATCCACTTAGTCCCCAAAACAGGTGTTGTCCACCTAGCCTCCTCTATCTCCTTCATCCCTACCCCCACCAGCCACCAATCACCAGTTTCTAACAATTCCATCTCCCAAACGTGTCTCTTATTTGTCCTTTTTCCTCCATTTCCACTCTGGCTACTCTAATATAGGCCACCATCATTGCTGTTCCAATTTACTAAAATAACCTCTTACCTGGTGTCATTTCACCCCTCTCAGTCTACACACTGAAGCCTGTCATTCTTCCATGTTAAGCTCTTAAAAGGCTTCTCATAGCTCTTGGAATAAAATCTGTATTTATAAACATGGCTTAAAAGGCTCTGCCTGCTCTGGGCTCATGCCTACACACCTTGCCTCATGGCTTCCTATTCCCTTCCCATACTTCTTCTCCCCCCTTGCAAGCCATGGTCCAGAAACAACGTGTTTCATGTATCCAAACACTTCTGGCATTTGCTGCTCTGTCAGAATAGGTCAGAGGTCCCTCTCTGGGTCCTCTTGGCACCCTGTATTTCCCCCATCACAGACTTATGCAGTGGTATTTCAGTTGTTTGCTTACTTCCCTCTCCCTCCAGGCTATAACTCACCTCCACCACCCTTTCAGTGCCTGCCACACAGTAGGTACCCAGATCAATACTTTTTTATTAAACATTGATGGTCTACAACCAGAGAGCTGACAGTTAACTCTAAAGGCAACACAATACACACCAAATTTCTCGTAACGATGGCTTTGGGAGAGGATTTAGAGAGGAGATCGTGAAGAGAGACTTTGGTGTTATGTTTTGAACATTTCAGTCATAGAATGACATATTGAGATATTGAGTTTTGCTTTTTTGCTGTTGTAGAAGATCAGAAAAGAATGAGAGCTATTTATATGTTGTGTCTTTTCTCTCCTGCCAATCCAAGAAGAGAGCCTCTCCTTCTATTTCTCTGCCTCAGGGGCATTTGCCCAAAGCAAGTGTTGCTAAAGACCTATCTTCCTGGCTTTTGTGAAAGACTAAACTCCTTAAGGAAAATGTGAATGTCCTGAAAGCAGAAAAGAGTGTGTATGGGGGGACAGGGCAGGGGCCATTAGGGTCCCAGGAATCCTGGGGAATGGGAGGAGAAGCCTGGGGATAAGCCAAGATGTGGGCATCTTCAGACTGTGCCCCAGAAGTAGTAGATCCCAGAAGGGTGGACCCTGGCAAAGATGATGTGTCACATGGATTTCAAGGGAACACTTGTGCTTGAACGATGTGGGTATTTGTGGTGACCAGCGTGGACAAATATTAGAGGGGTGTCTTAGATATTTCTGTTTCGGCTGCTCTGTGCGGGGAAGCTCTCAAGAAAACCTATTTCTTGTATAGTCACATCTGTGGCATGAAAACCATACTCACTACACTTTTGTATGGTTGGACTCTCTTACAGTAAGACTTTTTCAAGTATGCTCAGATTAAAAACAAAACCAAGAAAAAAGAAAAAAAAAAAAAACCCAGGACACTGCTTATTACCTAGCAAGGCAGTTTTAGTCTTCCTTGGGTGTAACACAGGCTGTCTTTGCTCCCTCTGCAGGGAATTCTAGCTGGGAAGAGGGCCCCTGAGAAGAAAATAGATCCAAATGTACCTGCTTCCTTAGGATGCAAGGTCTCCTAATAAGAAGATGTCACCTGCCCTCCCAGTGACACCAGGAGCCAGCCAAGGGAATTGGCTGGTACGATTCAGGGAGGGTGTGGATGGGGAGGGCCCCTGAAAACTGGATGGGCTTAAGGATTGGCTATCTGTGACTTCTTGAAAAGTCAGGAGCTGGGATGTCCCTGTCCCAGACACTGCCTTGAGGGGCAAATTAAGAGGAGCCTGAGCTTGCTCTCAGGCTGAGAACTCAGCTTTGCGCACATATTTTCTATGCCTGTGTAAAGACGTGAATACTGTCCTTTAGTGGCATGTGTTGTACTTCATATTCTCGGATGGATCTGTTCTCTAGGTCTCTGTTCTCCTTCTTTAACTTATTAGTTCAGATTTTCCCCTTCCTTCCAAAATAGACCTAAGGCTCAAATTCTGACTCCATCATTTACCTATGTGACCCTGGACAGGTTACCTAGGCTTTCTGAGCCTCATATTCTTCACCTACAGAATGGGATGATTATCATGAAGCTGGAGATAATGGATATAATAACTGCCTAGCACAGAACCCGACACTCAATAAGTGCTCATTAAACAGTCGTCGTTTTATTATTGTATTTGGAATAATAAAATCTCTCCTTATTGCTGGAAGGGACAAAGACCTCCTTCTGACTGCTACTCCCTTGGCGATTGTCAACCGTGCCTCTGAATGCCAGTGTTCTACAAGGCTCAGTCTGGGACAGCTCATTATCTACGGTCACTTCCCCCCTGTGCTCAGCCCTCCAAACCCCACTGAACAAGCTCTTCCAGTTCTCAGCCCGCCTTCTTCCCATGAAGAAGGCCATGTGATCTCATTACCTCCTCACAAAGGGCATTCCAGGGCTCAACTGAGCCCCAAACTTAATGCTGGTCTTTCTTTATCCGCGGCATCTCCTCATCTTGGGGTGTGTGCTTTTGCAAGCAATTCTTTACTGTCTCTTGTTTCCAGCCACCCTCCTCCCCCCACCTCTGCTGCAATAATCTCTTAGTTCTCTGATTCCACATACGGACCTTCACCCAGGCCTTGGACAGGTAACTTTACTGCCTGCTACAATTTTGCCTTTGTAATCAGGAACACTGGCCAGGCATAAAAGGCACCTTTCCCCCCATTTCCTCTTTTCAGATTTTATAATCAATCTCTCCTATGCAACTTCCATTACCTGAACTTAGAACTACCTGACTCTTATCTCCAGCAGCAGGACACACCAGCATCATAAAGTCAAGCTCCTGTAGCTTGGGAGTTGAGAAAAACAGAACAGCCTCAAGCTGCTGCTTCCTGCCTGCAGCACCAGAATAGCCTCTGAATCCCAGTTTGGTCACCTTGTCCTTTGTTAAAAGAGGTCGATCTCACACCCACAGGTTAGATCCTAATGGTGATTGTTTAGGCTTGGATTTGGGAACCTCTAGACCTCATTCTCTTCCTTACCTTAGCCTGTCACTGTCTTTGGGATGACTGAGGTTCCTACTGAATTAAGTTGGGAGGCTGGGAAATTGTCAAAAGGAGTTTTCCTTTATTCTGTTAATTTTTTTTACAAGGAAAATGTACCTCTGCATGATTTTTTAAGGTACAAAAGAAAATAATGTTGGTGGGACTAGAGCAGCACGACCTTGGGCCCTTGATGAGAGTGGACTGACAGAGAGAGGATGGGTGACAGAGGCCTATGGTGTTTCTCACTGGATCCAGAAAGACCTCCCCAGTGGACAGGTGTGCTGGTGAGCAACCGTGCTGACAAGAGAAGGACTGACATGATGTGCCAGCTTCCAACAGGAAGCAGGGGCACAAAGGCTGAGGGGGGAAATGAGCTCATCAAAAGTCCAGTCTGGGGCTTTGCATTTTGGAGGCCCTTCATCTTTGCGGGAATAATGAATAAAATTTCATTTGAATCCAGTTACCATACAGTTTATAAAGAGATGTGATTTGTTAACAGCTGAGCCTGGGTCATGCCTATAAGGGACCTTCAACACTTCCTTTTTACAGATGAGGAACATGAGACTCAAGTCACAGACTGCCCGTGGTTACACAGCTAGTTAAATCCTGGAGGTCTCCAGAATTTTATCCCAGTACCCTGTCTATCCCGCCATGCCACCTCCAGGTATATGTAATGGGAGGTATTCTGTGTGGTACAACAAATAGTGCTGAGTACTGCAGTGCATGGATGAAAGGCTTCATGACCTCCATTTCTAGAATGTTCAGACTTGAATCATTCTTAGCAACAGGACGGAAGCAAGATCTGTCTGCTCATTTTCCTCCAGGCCTAGGCTCTTTCTGCCCGGCAGCCTCAGCTTCCTTCCTCTCCCCTAGGGCCTATCTCATCTCCTGTCCCAGCCACAACAAAGGCAGCCAGATCCAGACACTTTCCCAGTGAATAGTCCATGTTTGTTTAGGATGATAAAGGTGTGTCCTGAAATTAGAGGTCACAGAAGCTTGGACCCAAAAAATGGTCATTCAGCCAGACTACAATTTCCCTCATTGTCTTGCTGCACATTCAAGGCTTCATTCTTCAATTTTAAAATTCACTGGGATGCTTGGGTGGCTCAGTTGGTTAAGGGTCCGACTTAGGCTCAGGTCATGATCTCACGGTTTGTGAGTTCAAGCCCTACGTCGGGCTCCTTGTTGTCAGTGCAGAACCCACCTCGGATCTTCTGTTCCCCTCTCTCTCCATCCCTCCCCCACTTCCACTCGTGCTCTCTCAAAAATAAATAAAAATATTTAAAAAATTAAAAAAATTCACCTATCCTTTGGGGTGCCTGGTTGGCTCAGTCGGTTAAGCATCCGACTTTAGCTCAGGTAGTGATCTCAAGGTTCATGGGTTCAGGCCCCATGTCAGGCTCTGTGCTGACAATTCAGAGCCTGGTGCCTGAAGCAGGCACCAGATTCTGTGTCTCCCTCTCTCTCTGCCCCTCCCCCACTCATGCTCTGTCTCTCTCTCTCTCTCTCTCTCTCAAAATAAATAAATGTTAAAAAAAATATTTTAAAAAATTCACCTATCCTCGTCTCAGACCATATCCAAGCTCCGTGATATAGATGGACCTCATGACCTTAAAATGGCTCCCATGGTGGGGTTTTTCTGACCCCACACTCTGTTTGGCATCTATGTATGGGTGGTTCACAGGGTCATAAGCAGAGCCATGGGCAGGAAGAAGAAAGGGAGGAGAAAGAAGAAAGAGCTAAGTTGCTTTTGAAATAAGCTGGTATTAGAGAAGAAGCTTATTTGGCAATAATCAGACAGAAAAAGAACAATCTCAGCCACCCAAAGAGGTAGAGTTTTTGTCTATTATATTCCCACACAGAAACAGGGTTTATCCTGACTCAGTCCAGAATGACCTCTAGTTATCAGGGGCACCAGGAAGCTACTCAAAAAGGAACAAAGGAGAGGGAGCCCACTAAATATCATTTTAGTTACATCAGTGCTCTTTAGAAGGAAAGCTATGAAATAGGATACCCAGGTTCTCAGGCCCACGAAGGTCAAGACCTTAGAAGACACCTCAGTCACGAAGTTTGAACTCCTTTCCTCCACCAGGTGATGATCTCAGGGATCAAAAATCCAAGACTCCTACACTAGGATGTCCTGAAATGTCAGCTGAGTTCTGCTGCTCAGTTAGTGACCACTGTCCCGGAGAGATCCTACCACCTTCACTGACTTCCATCCTACAGGAAGCACCACTTGAGGCTCCTCATTTACCTAAGTCTTGTTAAAAGAGGTCATCTGCAGAAAAGCTGAGGTCTTGCCACCAGTGGCAGTATTGCTAGGGCAATACTTGCCCTCGAATTTCCAAGATAAGGGGCTCAGGAGGCTTTGGCCAGGGTCCCTCCCAGGGATGGCCTCAATTGTTACCACAGTAAGGTAGTTAACTGCACTCCCACAAGGGCTTCAACTTAACCCAATGTACTACTTGCGAACAGCCTTGACACAGTCTGCTTTATGATTTTGCTGTTCTTGTTGCAGCCAAACTCATGCCAAAGATGATGGTAAGAATTTAGAAATCTGCTGGAAGCAGTGTTGGTGGTGTTGTTTTAAAGTAATTATTGATACTAAGATGTTAATGCTGAAAAGACCAACGACTAAAACCAGACAGCCCTTGTGAAAAAATACCAAAGAAATGAAACTTGAGGAAATCAGATTATTTATTTAAATATGCCAGAGGCATAGCAGGACTACCAGTAGAACTACTCAAGTATTTCTTTCTTTTTTTAAAAAAATTTTTATGTTTATTTTGGGCGGGGGGGAGAGGCAGTGCGCGAGCAGGGGAGGGGCACAGAGAGGGGGACACAGAATCTGAAGCTTAGTTGTCGGCACAGAGCCTGATATGGGGCTGAACCCACAAACTGTGAGATCATGACCTGAACAGAAGTTGGATGCTTAACCAACTGAACCACCCAGGCACTCCATGTATTTCTAAATTTGGTGAGTTTAACGCAGGAGTGCGAAATAGATGAATTAATCTAGTTATTTCACACATTCTGTGTCTTTCCGGTTAGTCTCCTGCTCAGAGGTTGTAGGGATTTCAAGTTACCCTGCATACTCTGTTCCAGTTGTCTATGACTGGCTGGCTGCGTGGTGCTTATGAGTCCTTTGAGGGCAGATATTGTATCCAGATGGGCCAATTCAACTAAATCTATGCTCAGGTTTTAATTGCCACATCATAAGTGGCGATGGGAAGTTATGGCATTTGCTTGGCTGATCCTAGACCCCAGCTCCTGGGCAGTTAACACAAAAGGCAGCATTTACATTGGAAAGGGGAGGGGGGATGGAGCATGGGCCTAGTTGTACTTAGAAATTACATTAGGAGGGGAAGGACAAAATTATTCAAGCCACCAGCCAACTCAGATGCCCAGAGTCTCTCCTCAGAAGCCACTGGGGGTTGAGACCAGGCCAAGGAGGCTTCTGTTCAGAAGAGGCAACAGTCAGAATAGGCTTGTATTGGAGACAACCCAAAGGCTCCAGCCTGACTGCTGACAGCCCTTTGACCACAGCTCTGAATCCCTGTCCATGGGGTGGCCCTGGGGAAGAGGCCTGCTTTGGGGGACTGTTTAATGATTTGCCAGCAAAGAGCAAGGCAAACAGACTGCTGGCAGCTTCCTGGATGCAACAGGAGAGTAGATTTTAATTCCCACCCACGGTGTAGCCTTCCAGGCAGGAGATAAAAGAAAAAGTGAAAGATGGTGTTGCGAGAGCCTGGAAGGGATTGTCATTTGGGGCTCAGCACTTCACTGGGTCTTCATGGATAGTGACTGGGTATCTTGGCATCGGTGCCAGTTGGTATTTCCATCCTCTGAATATTTTAGTAATTCCTCCCCCCGCCCCCAAAGATTTATTTTAAGTAATCTCTACGCCCAACACGGGGCTTGAACCCATGATCCCGAGATCAAGAGTCACATGCTCTTCTGACTGAGCCAGCCAGGTGCCCCTATTTTAGTAATTTCTTTTTTTTTTTTTTTTTAACATTTAGTTTGAGAGACAGAGAGTGAACAGAGGGAGGGGCAGAGAGAGAATTCCAAGCAGGCTCCACACTGTCAGTATAGAGGCCAATGTGGGGCTCGATCTCACGAACCATGAAATCATGATCTGAGCCAAAATCTACAGTCAGATGCTTAACCACCTGAGCCACCCAGGTGTCCCTAGTAATTTCTAATAGCAGTATCTCTTGGTCTCCTAGGAACTAAAGAGTAAGATATGTAAGTAGCCTCTTATAGCAGGGTTCTAGGAGTTAAAGAGAATGAAACCAGAAAAAACACATCTTGGCCCTTAAGAAATCTTTTACCAAAAAAATGTATGAGGTGGGAAAGTAGTTTGGTTCTTTGATAAACTCCTTTTACTTTCTTCTCACGGGCCTTTCCCTATCTCCTTGACTCTGCTTCGAAAAAAAGTGGCACCTCCCCTTCCCGTGGGGGACCAAAGACTCCATGGTCTAAGTCCTACAGCTCTCCAACTCTTTTTGTCCTCAACCTTCTGGCCTGGTCTTCTCTACTCTTCCTGTTGGGCTTTAGTCCCCAGAATTAAACACTTTCCCCCATTGTTCTCCTAAAGTAATATATTCAAAATTATTCTTCTTTTCTGTAAATATTTGTTTATTTTTGGGGGAGAGAGAGAGAGAGAGAGGCAGAGAGAGATAAAGACAGAGGATCGGAAGCGGGCTCTGTACTGTCTGCAGAGAGCCCGACGCAGGGTCAAACTCACAAACTGTGAGATCGTGTATGATCTGAGCCAAAGTCAGACACTCAACTGACTAAGCCACCCAGGGGCCCCAGATATATTCAAAATTCTCAAATGACACTTGCATCGGTAGAGTGCCTGATTCTTAGATTTCAATAAAATATTAGTCCTTTCCTCCTCCCTCTAACATAGATCTGAGCTACTTCAAGTCAGGGACTAGGCCTTATTCATCACTTAGCAGAATGCCAGGCACACAGTAGATGTGAAGAAAAAAAAAATGCATGCATGTTGAATAAACAGATGTGAGATCAAATAAATTGGTGGTTGCCTTGTCATTTGATCAGGATATGCTTTTCAGATTTCTGCTTTCTCTTCAAAAGCCTTCTGTATACTCCCTGTAAGTTAAAGTTTTAAAGGCAGCTTTTACAGTATTTTGACCTCTTAGCAAGGGAGAGGTCACTTCCTTCCCTTTTATATCACGCCTACATCTCCTCCATAACCCTGAACAAAACTCACTTCTTTCCTGAAAAACCTTCCTGCTTAATAACCCATCCTCAGTTACTCTTTTATTGTCTTCCCTCAGCATCAATGTGCTGCGTTGAGCATAAGCCTTAAGGGAGAGAAAGCATCCCCCCTGCCAAAAAAGGGAATGGGCTCCTGCTTTTAAGAGACAGAAGCTGAAGTGTAAATCTATGGCCATGCATACACATGCACGCACACACAAGCGGCTCAAGCCCATTTGTCCAACAACACACAGGGAATGCACATTCACAGGTCCCAGCACATACATATGAGCGAATGCAGAACGAATGGGCAGACTAACTTATTCTTGTGCTTTGTTTTGGAAGTGCTCTCTTGTCCTTCAGGCCCTTCTGTCTAATCTCCCAGATCTGATGGGAAGCTCTGTCAGGATAGGGACCATTGAGAAACTATTAAAAAATTATTTATTTATTTATTTATTTTTATCCCTATAGTATTGATTCAAAGAAACTCTTAGGCCCCCACACTGGCCTTAGGCCATGGGTTGGCTGAGCGTCTTTGGTGAACTTCAGTTCCAACCAAGATTTTATGAGGACTCAGGCAAGTGATCTGCATGGAAAAGGTCTGGAAAAACTCAGGGTTGATTTACTCCCAAGAGTACTCCATATTTTTCTGAGTCAGTCAGATTAACATTAAATGAAGTAACATATTTAAATAACAGTTTTCTTACCTTAAATGGAATGAGAGATGAATTATATTTCTTTCCTCCATCCTTAAATTCTTTAAAGTTGAAGTGTCTGAAGCCCAAATTTTAAAGACTTCAGTTGAGGAGCCATGGGTTTCAGCTTCCCCGCAGCCTGCTCAACCCTCCGGCCTGCTCTGGTCCTGAGGACGTAAGCGGGCCACCTCATGCCAAATGTGGTTGTATGTTCAAATATTCCAAACATCCCTTGACTTGCTCTTTGTGAACTATGAGTTCTTTGTTGCTTCCTAACTGTTCAAACCTCTTTGTTTTTCTTGTTAAGCACAGATGGTCGGAGATATGAAAAGATAATCAAAGTGCTGATAAATGGAAGAGGAGCCTTCTCAGTTATCAGGCTGGCTCTGCCGAACAGAAGTGCCTGTTTGCATTTCTCAAGACACTCAGAGAGGTGCCATCACCAGACTCAGTGGGTAAGGGAAGTACTTGGAGGGTCAGCAGGGAGGGGAGCCGGATTCCTGAGTTGAGAGTTCACAGGGCAATGAGGATCAATAGCAGCACTTCTGATTTGTACGTTGTTATCAAGGTACAAAGCAACACTACCCTTTGTCCTTTTATTTTTACTCTGCTAATGGAATCATTTGCCCTGAATTAAGACTGTTATCGGTTTTGATGTTGCACTTCATATTAGCAAAGTGTTTTACAATCCTTCATTAGCTATTTTATTCTCCCTTTATTAGTACCACCCATTTTGCAAATTAGATTGAAGAGACAACACAATGCATATTGGGCTTGCAACCAGGAACCCTGAATTCTGGGCATGGACTTCCTGTACTAAATATAACGAGAGGAGATGTGGTGGACCATAGGAAGAGTCACAGAGTCAAGGAATTAAAGCATCAAAATTATAAGAGCCTTCTTAGGAAATAAATGTCAAGACCTGAAACTTTTACTTTATTTTGCCAGCAGTAAAACTGAGAGCTCTCACCAGTTTAAATTTAAAATGTGATCACCAAACACATCTTTAATAGGGAAACGGCTCTCCTGATTGACTAATTTCCTCCGTAACAGAATTGAAAGCAGAAAGGAAAAAGAATGTATCTGAACCTAGTGGTGCCAGTTGTTCCCTAAGAAAAGGAATTGATGCTAAAGCAAGACAAATATTGCTGACTTAACTTCTGACTTGTGGAATATCCCTTCTTGACACTCTCCCTACTGCTCTTCATGACATAATGGTGTTCTAGTTCTTCCACTTCTCTGTCCCTTATTTGTTGCCCCTGCCTTCCGCTCTTCTTCTTCCTCTCATTTAAATATAAGCATATATTATCTGATTTCTATTACCTTTCTTCTGGGGTTCTTTTCCATTCTAGTATCTTCAATGCTGATTCCAAAATTTGTTTCCTAAATCCATTTATCCTGCGCTATAAAATGCCTGTCACACGTTACTTCTTTGAAGTCTTTCTGGTACTTCAAACTCCAACATACCAAACCTACATATCATCTTCTTCTGGCACTCCACGTTAAACCAATAACCTCTCATAACTCATCTGTTTTTGTTAATGGTACTGTCATTAGAGACCCAGGCCAAGCACCTGAGAGTCATTATGAGCCCCCTTCCTGCATCCAATTACTTAAACTCCTCTTTGGAGACCTACCTCTCTATGTCCCTGGAGTCTGAACCATTAGAATAGGCTTCTGACTAGTCTCCAGTCTCTCACCATTCTAAAGCTCTCTATATATCTCTGCAAGGGCAATCTTCCTAAATATAGCACCAATCATATTGTTGTCCTATTCAAATATACCATCAGTGACTCTCCACTGCCTTCTGAATTAAATCCCCAACTCCTTAGCTTATCAAATCAAGGTTTCAGTGCTCTCTGCACTGGCTTTGGAATCAGTCAGCTCTGTCACTTGAAAAAATGTGTGTGACTTTAAGTGGGGAGCCTAACCTATTGAGTCTTGGTTTCTTTATGGGTAAAAAAATTCAGATACCATGACCTACCCAAGATCATCCTAGAGATTAAATAACGTATTTAAAGCACCAGCATCTCTTGCACTCAAAAAGTATTAATTCCTTCCTCTTCCCCTCTGCCTTTTCAGCTTTATCCCCACTTCTCTCCAAAATGTACCATACTGCTTATCCAAACTAAACTGTCTTACTCTTCTCTCATGTTCTCTTGGAATGCCTTTACTCCTATCCTGTCACTTTGTAAAATGCTACTTATCATTCAAGGGCATGTTTTTCTGTTTGTTTGTTTTGCTGTGTTGTGTTGTGTTTGAGAGACAGCGTGCGCAGGGGAGGGGCAGAGAGAGAGGGGGACAGAGGGTCCAGAGCAGGCTCTAAGCTAACAGCAGCAAGCCCAATGTGGGGCTCGAACTCAGGAACCATGAGATTCAAGGGCATGTTTATATGCTACTTCTTTCACGAAGAATCTCTTTTTCATCTGAAATGTCTCCATCAACTTGTGTATCTATTGTGTGGCACTTTTCACCTTCTGCTTTACATCCTTATCTACTAACTTGAGAGCAGAGATTTCTTTCTCTCCCACACAGCACAATGCCCTAACAATAGCAGGCAACCAGTAAATGCATGCTGAATTCATATTGAAATCTTGTGCTTTTGGTCTCTCCAGAGTCCATTTGTTTGTGATTCATACTTCACACTGAGAACTCTTTAGAAACAGTCTCTGGTGGGATATCAGAATTTCAAACAACTTTAACAGAGAAGCTGAGTCAGTCTAGGATTAAGTTCAGTCCTAGTTCAGCCAACAGGAATTGTCTGGACCCTTTCCTGATTGAGATAGCAATTTGTGAGCCACGGAGCTCATTTAAATAAATTCAGATGAGAACACATCTGTTTTAGGAATAGGCAAGCAAAAATGCATGATACCTATAAAAACCAACCACTATTAGGTTGACAATGGCAAGGACTTCACTGGTATAGGAAAAAGTCCCCAAAAGCCATCTGGCTTCATAGGTTTTGACTGTGGCTCAGCTACAAGGTAACTATACCTTACTCTGGCTTTCATCCAATCCATTTCCTCTTGGCCCAGTTAGCAAATGGGTAATTATATGACATCAGCCACCATGGGGTGGCTGGAACATAAGGTGGCTTCATGGTGCCATATAATGTGGCACCAAGTTTCTGAATCACTGACCACAGGTGCGTCGACTCTTCCCCCCACCACACCCCCCACTCTATAAAAATCGCCTTATCTGATATTGCTGTTGACACAGTGACTACACTTAGGTCCTGGGCACTTTCTTTTGCTTCTTCATAGTGTTTGTTCGGGTGGGTACCTCCATGTGGCCTTAAATGAATACTCACAGTGCGGGAGTAATCACCCAGTCATCAGGCCATGCTTTTGCCTTTAGGTAGGCTTACTTCAGAAAGTAGCAGCATATCTAATTGTGGAGTCCACACCTACCTGAAATGCTTCAGAGGCTGAACTCCCTTCTTAGCCAAATACCTACTAGCAGAGTTGCTGTCTGACGCTAAGTTTGATTCTTACCCTGGACACTATCAGGCCTATTTCTGGAGCCATCTTTCTCACTAAAATAGCAGCTGCTACAATTTCTTCCCAAGCCCTTTGTTACAGGGAAGATAAATAGCTCCCAAATGTTCCTTGTCAAGATACAGACAGTCACATGATGTTGCTATTGAGTAGGATGCTGGATGGGTACACATGGAGTTTTGCCCCATGGACACATTAGAATGGGCTTGACATATGGCCTCTTAGTTGGCAAGTGTTTGATGAACATCAAAAATTATGTTCGATCCAGCCCAGGGGTTATAGTCTTATTAGGGAGATAACACATAAACACAACTAAACGGTGACATAAAATGATATATTGCCACGTGTCACATTGTGCGGTACAGCCCATAGGTCCTGTGGGCTTTGTGGAGGAGATGAATTAAGCTAGCTCCTAAGGAAGACAGGATCTGAATAAGAGAAGAATAACCACATACGTAAAATAAGCAGGATCTGATCCACAGGATCTGTCGAATGGATTTTGGGAAATTCCCAGCTACAGCCTTGAGAAAGTGCATGGGGCCAAGTGAGAGGAAAAGCGGGGTTCTTGACCAGTCTCTCTAAAGTCTTCAAAGTACAAGAAGACTTACGTAACTGAAAAAGAGAACTGCAGAGATAGTTTAGATAGCTGGGGTAGGGTCAAATTGTGAAAGCCACTGAATGCCGAGATAAGAGCTAGACCTTTCTGGCATATGAGAAAAAGGAACCACTCTAAATTCTTAAGCAAGGGGGTCTCATGATCAAAACAATATTTTAAGCACAATTTAGTATCGGAGTAAAAATTATGGTGGGATGAAAAGAAAACTGGTGGTAGGAAAACCAGTTAGAGAGCTGTTCCAGAATCTAGCATAACATGATGAGAGCTTGAACCTTGGTGGCAACAGTTAAAAGGTGAAAGGATGAATCACCGAAATCACGAAGGAAGTGTTGAAAGTACTTGCTGACACACAGAACCACAAGAATAAAGGAGTTAAAGGTTCAAAACCCAGAGAACTGGTGGCGGGTAGAGGGGGGAGTTGCACTAATCCAAAGATGGACATTGGAAAAAGAAGTTAATTTTGCACAGAGGAAAATGAATTCATTCTTTCTAATTCTGAGTTAGAGATGAACATTTAAATCCTATAGGCGATTTGAAATAAGAATCAGAGTTTAAGTGAAAAGACAGGACTGGAGACACAAATTTGCTAAATACTGTTTACGTCTTCAGATACACTACTACTAATATAACATTGTAAATATTAAATTTAGTGCATGAAAACACTTAGGAAAAGTTAAAGTGGCTGCATAAGTGAATCCATTTAAAAGTAGAGCTTGTGGTTGTTGGTTCGCTTGAACTAGTCCCACTGCAAGAAATCCAGAAGGGATGATGCTGTGTAGCCTGCCGCACTAGAGTGAGATTCCACTCACTTAGCTTCTAAAATCATCTAATGTATGACCTAAAAGGTTCTGCAGTTCAGGTCAGTGGAGAGAAGAAAAACGAGAACTCCTAAAGGCAAGGCAACCTTGGAATCTCCTCTTTGAGGATGATACAGAAACTAATCAAAAGCATTGGGTTTCATTCTCCTCCTGTCATCTTGCTAGTTCTGTAGCCCAGCTAGTAGTTTTTCTAGAAGTAAGCTCCCACCAGCTACCTGCTGCTTGAAAGTCAAGAAGCGTTTGCCAGGTGCCTGTAGGTAAATGATCTACCCTTCATGCCACTTAGTCTCTGCAAGTAGGACAAATTCTCTCATAACGAAGGGTTCACTTTTGGAATATTAAAGCCACAGCCCCTTCAATGCAAGCTGGATGCTATGCCCTGGGAAGACAGCTGATAGCTGTTAAAGTCCTCATGGTTACAAAGTAGGCAGTAACCTAGAACAGTGAATCTCAAAATTTGGTCCTCGAGACCCAGCAGCATCAATATCACCTGGGAATTTGTTAGAAATGCAAATTTTCAGCCCTCAACTTCAGACATATTGAATCAGAAACTCTGGGAGTAGGGCCCCGCAATCAGTATTTTAACAAGCCTTATTTTATAATATTTCATTTCATTTTTCATATATAGAGAGAACATGAGAAAAAGAGACTATCTTAAGCAGGCTCCACACTCAGCGTGGATCCCGACCCAGGGCTCAGTCCCACGACCCTGGGATCATGACCTGAGCCAAAAGCAAGAGTCGGACGCTCAACCGACTGAGCCACCCAAACACCCCAACAAGCCTTCTAAAACTCATTCTGATTGATATACATTAAAATCTGTGAAGCACAGATCTAGAGGGACCAAAATAATTCTAGGAAGTTTCCTTACTACACACATAAGGAAAACAATGAAGATGGAAAGTCAAAATTCAAGAATGATCATTTTTCCAAAAAACAGACTATATTCAGGTAGGAGAGCAGGGACTTCCTCCATTCTTTCCCTGTCATATTAAACCTGTAAATGACCTCAGAATTAACCAGGGCATTGAATTGGGTGGATCAGATAGCAAGCCACAAAACTTCCTTGTAGAAATACCTTATAAATTTTGTATTTCTGCAATTCTGTATAAATGTGATTTAACACGTGCTTTCCAATAACCACCCTCCTGTTTACCATGAACAAATAACAATGCCGAGAAAATGGTAAAGAAACTTGGTTTTATTTTTTCTAGTGCTTGTTTTCTTCTAAAGGATTTGATTTCTTTTTTCTTTTCTTTCCCTTCCTTCCTCCCTTCTTTCCTTCTCTTTCTTTCTTTCCTTCCTTTTCTTTTCTTTTTCTCTTACGATTGAGCTGCTTTTTCTAGGAAGTAGGGGAAAGTGTTAGTCGTCCTAGATAACAGAAAATGCTCATCATCCGAGATTGAGAAATCAGAAGCAGAGCACAGGATAGACCACTAGGTTGCAGATCCACAAGCCATGCCGTCCCTTTTATTTTATCCGTGCTCCCCTCCCCTAAAGCTACATTCAGAAACAGTGAAGAAAATATGGATGGTTAAGTCAGAAGAAAACCCCCAAATACGTAAAGGGAATGAAAAGGTGAGCCAGAAAGCTGAGCAACACAGAAAATAAAAGGCATGACATTAGAGCTTTCTAACTAATTAAGTCATGAGGGCCCCATTTGAGTTGACTGTATAATACAGTTCCCCAACCACCCTGGTTTTTTTCTGGAAGGACATTTTATGGCTCTATCATTTTCCTTCAATTGATGTAAATGAGGCAAGTGTTAAGACACTGTTTTGTGGAGAAAAAGAGTCCAGCTGCTTTACATTTGGGATTCTGGTATAAAGGGCAAAATCTGGAGCTGTGATGCTCACCTTGAATATAGTGAGTGCAGGATTTTATTTCTCTCACTTAAAGCCTATGGCTTAATCTAAATTTTGCTCCTGTGCTGTGGAGAACAAACTGCTTCAGCAACAATAGCCTAAAAATTAATGTGAACATCTTCAAAAATACTCATGAGGAAAGGGTTTTCCACAATTAAGATGCTTAGAATACATTGTGCTTGATCTTCCTGCACCATCTTTTGGTACCAGAATACCCCAAGGAAGCATGTCTCATAAACTCTACTTCTGCAAAATTCTATTCATCAGAAAATTCTACAAGAGGCTTAATAATTCCATTTGCTATTTGCCTCAAATGCTCAAAATGTGGCTAGCAAAATGAGCAATTTAATGCAAAAGGCAAAAGAAAATTGATGTGAAACATGAAAGAAAAGAAACTAATAAAAAGAAAAGTACTGAAAAAAAAAAACCTGTCATAGAATTGGAAAGGAGTTTCCCTAATCACTCCTGTCCATGTTGCTGTTCTTTCTCCTTACTGTAAACTCCCACAGAGACTCATTGTATACCTTAGTTGGCACTTGTTATAAACTCTCATGGTGGTAGTTATCTCTACTATATATCTAGTATTATCTTAAGGTCTCAATTAGTAAGCACCTTGAGGGCAGGATGTCTGTTATCATAGGCTCTTTGGGCCCTCTCCAGGGCCCAGCATTGTGCCTTGTACTTAGGGTCTGGTAATATTGAATAACTGTAAAGCTAATTGGAAATATGGGGTATACTGAGGACCAAAGTTGGATTCAATTTGGAGCAAAGGGGCAAAAATAAAAAGGTAAATGGTGAGGTTGTAAAGGTTTCAGAACATGAATATGGGTAGAAAAATTGAGCTGAAAAATGAAATTTCTAATCCCAGATGATAATTCCTTCCCCACTACTTATTTCTGGTCAAGGTTTTCTTTTTTTCTTTTTTCCTTCCACCATCAGCCAGGTACAGAACAAAAGGAAACTAACGATTTAGTTATTGCTCCAATGCTGAATGTTTGGAAGTCAGTCGGTCGCAGGAGGCTCCATTGTATGTCCCTGCATGTCTCGAACCTTGGTGGCTGTGCATAGAGCACTGTGGTTCCAGTTGCCATGGTGGGGGCCAATGCTGGACGCCTGGCTTCTAAGCAAGAGAGATGAAAGGCTTCTTCTAATGTAATAACTGACGGACTCTCAGTGCCGTTTGAACTGTTTACAGACTGAGTTAACGATTACAGGCTATGTGTATCTTGGCCAGGTGCCCGAAATTCTTACCCACCCATCAGATATTATCAAAGAACCCTTCCATGCCTGGCTGGAGTCCTTCTAAAGCACCTCACAGAGATGCCGACACAAAAGGAGGAGTGTTCAGAATGTACTCTCTCTCCTGAGGCCAGGGCAAGAAAGTTAGAATATCAGGCATGAATTAGGTGTGAGGGGCAGGGTTTCCAGGACTGCTCAGGACTGGGGAAAGGGTCAAGGTCAGCACTGAGTCCAGAAGAACCAGATTCCTCTCTAAGCCGTTTAGGAGGTGTAGGTAAGAGTCTTCACAGCTGGCAGGCAGCTAGAAGTTGATGAGAGTAGGGAAACAAGACCCTTGAAATGAAGCAGATCTGCACTGCCACAGGAGACAGAAGCCCCTAAGACACTGGATCTGGAAAGCTAGCTTTCTTATGGGGCAGCTTACAGAGGGTGGATGGAGGTAGATTGTTTTTTTCTGAGAGCAATATACAAGTTGAAAAAGAACATCATCTCAAGACTAAGAAAGAATAAGAGACTTCAAAACTGATAGTAAACAAAGTTAAGGGGAGCTACGAAGATACCTCTATTGAGGTGAGTCCCAAGGGATCAAATGGCATCTGTTTGACCATTATCAAAATGTTTTTTACACAAATACATACAAGTATTAATTATGAGATATAATGGAAAACTGGCTAGCTTATGACTGAAAAATAGACTTAACACCAAGAATGCCAGAAAAGCTTTATGGAAGCAGCAAATATTAATGAGAACTCAAAGCCAGTGAACACCAAGTCTAGTTATTATTTAACTATATGCTAACTTATGGACTCCAAAGGAAGACAGTAGGAGTTTCTACTATTTCTTTATTAAGTAACTATTGGCCCACGAACACATTTGAAAGTGGAATAAACGGCAGTCCCTACAACTAAGCCTTATAAATCTAAAGTCAATATATAAGACAGTTGCACATTCACTCCAGAACTACCATCATTGCTACAACTCTCTCAAAGGGAATACATATCTTTCTTTTGGCGGGGGGGGGGGGGGGGCGGTAAATACATATCTTAAATCTAAGGCAGGGTTATATGGCTTTTTTATTTCCATACATGGCCTGATGAGGGAACAGACATTATATAACATCACAAAATGCTCTCACAAGAAAATCTGGAGAGAGTGCATGCAATTTGTATTCTTCTATTCATATATAAAAATAGTCATCATTATTACATTGTGTTTCCTCAAATCTCCTTTGCAGCCGCAACTAGATATGGCTGTTTTATTCTCCTGTCCTAACTTGCTGAGCAATGTTGCTATTATGGAACAGCTGGTGACCCACCCTGTGTGGTAGGGGATAGGCCATCATGTTAGAAAAGAGGGAGGCCTGGGTGGCTCAGTTGGTTAAGTGGCCGACTTTGGCTCAGGTCATGATCTCGCGGTTCATGAGTTCGAGCCCCGCATTGGGCTCTGTGCCGACAGCTCAGAGCCTGGAGCCTGCTTCAGAGTCTGTGTCTCCTTCTCTGCCCTTCCCCTGCTCACACTCTGTCTCTCTGTCTCTCAAAAATAAATAAACATTAAAAAAATTTTTAAAAAAAGAAGATAATTCTTCAGACTATCTACCTTGAGGTGGAGGCAAACTTGACCTATTTTTATTGCAGTGTGGATTAGGAAATTGACCTGATTTTTGAGATTCATTGTAACGTTTGTATTTTCTACAACAGGCCATAACCCATGTGCATTTACTTGCACAAAGCTTGAATAGAAACACAATTAGGTATTGTTGAGTTGCTTCAAAAAAGCACCTCCAATATTTTCTAGACCCTATCTACTGGGTCTCTCCCGGGGTAAGATTAGATGGAGTTCCGTCTTATTTTTAGAATACAAAAAAAGAAAAAAAGAATAAAAATCAAAATCTTGTTTGCACAGAAATTGTAGAAAGAATATGACTCGGTGAGTGGTAAGATTGAGGGGTAAAATTACAAACGTAAATCCTATCAGGATGAGGAAATTCCAGATAATCTCATAGAATATGGTCCCATACTCTTCTAGAAAACAGCCTCAAAAAAAGGAAGAGAACATGCTTCTAGCCTCTTTATGTAGGTAGTTACCAATGACTTGATATCAGATAGAATGAAAAAAATCAATGCATTGAATACTGCACAAATGAAGAAAATAATTTAGAAATTCATTAGGGAAACAGAAGAAGTCACATGGACAAGAACTCAGAGGATGATGCTATTGCAGTTTTTAATATGCAGAAACAAGATTGTTCAACAATCCTCCTCATATAGTGTGGATGACAGTACACCTGATCCTTCCTTACTTACTATCCACTGCTTACAGCTCTTGCTCTGTAAAAGACAGTAATACATAAGAAGTTCAAAGCAGGCCAACAAAAGGATAGAAGGACTTGAAGAGAAGATTCCCAGGGAAGGACAAGGGCCACGAGATGAACACTTTAGCGGATACCAGGAAGGCTGTCGTGTTACCTCTCTAGTAATTGGACTGCTCTAGATGCACTGGTTCTACTGGAACACCAGCTATGTCTTTGAATTTTAGGAATCTTGGGGGTAGGGGGATGACCCTCTTTCATCCTCCCAACTCCTTTCACCTTCAGGGCTGTGAAAATCTATGGAGGCACAATGGTTCAGCTATTTTACAGATATTCCACCTTATCTAGAAAGCTGAAACTCTACCACAGGGTTCTCCAAAGTGGGGCATGGTGCTATGCAGGCAAGTATATCAAGAAGAAAACAAAGTTCCTTATCAGTTTTCCATATAATAGGTTTACTTGGACAGATTGACAATATATGGAAAATAGATAAGAAACACTGATTTCCTTCTTCACAAGATTACTATTACAACCTCTATGCCTTCACTACTTAGCAAAACTAGCAAATATTAAACAGGATCTGAAATTCCTTTGAGCAATAATATAAGGTAATGGCTCTGAGGCAGCCAAATGATATGTCACAGCATGACCTACCTATCCAAAGATTATGGAAATGGTATTATCAATATGAGGTGATATAACATGTTGGTAAGTTCCCTAGCTTTCAACATACACATGACTCAACTATTTCTGATCAGAGCTCTGGATCCATGCATGGTAAGATGCACCCAAACCTACTACCATAGCAATACCATGAAGTTATTCCTTCTTTATGAAAGATAGTTTATTATTGTGTACACTTGAACTCCTAGAGATATCTACAGTTCCCTGACAAGTAAACCTATAATGGCAATGAAATCAGAAAGCTATGAAACACAAAAATCTGAGAAAGATTCTTTTGGAAGGAAGATCATGTAACTTAGTCCCTCACCATAAATATCAAGTATTAAACAAACAAACAAACAAACAAAAAAGATTAGACCAGTTCTGCAGCTTGAGAAAGAAAAGCAATGTCGTTTCTCTGGCTAAAAGTTTTCTAAATGATGTAGGAACTGCTGCCTAGAAGCTACTTTCTAAACAAACTGCAAAGGGATGACTAGAAACATTTCTCAACATATTATAATAAAATTCTCTAGGAAGCTGCTTTATCATTAAGGATAGAGAAAACCACAGATGCTGTGATTTCAATTCTTCTCTTTCATTTGCTGTATTTTATAATTTTCTCTAAAATTTAAGCTTTCATTTGATGGGGAGGAAAAAAGGATCTTTTTTCTGATGGGAAGACACAGCTGTCAGCATGTATGTAATCTGATGTGCAGTTGTCTGTTACTGCAATCTGCAGAAAACTGTCTCCAGATGAACAATAGTAGCAACACACCAATTTATTTGACAGAAAGATGAGTGAACCTATATGGTGAATCTGGTGCAGTACATGGCAGAGTGAGGAACAGGCCTGGTCATCAAAATCCCAAACTAAATAAGACCAACATGATACAGAGGATGCAAAAGTGATAACAAATTTTCATAGTGAGAAGAGACATTTGATTTGACAGTGGGCACAGATTTTTTTAATGACCCCAAAATAAAAATGAGAGAAAAGAAATAGGACCATTATGTAGATAAAAATTCTTAAGGAGATAGTCAACAAGAAAGAGAAGAAAGCCAACTCCAACATCCTGAATCTGAGACAAGGCTGAAACAAAGCAAAAGACATCAGTTTGGGGTTGTTGATTGTTGAAAACATTGATTGTTTTCTGCTAAGTAAATTTAACTGAAATTATGGGTGAAAGAGGGCTATCAGGGAAAAGAACATAGAGGGGGACTGTCCTGAGGTATCCTTTTTGCCTGTGACTATCCTCTCAATAGGCGAAATTTCAAAAGCCACGTAAGTAATTTGGCTTTAGGGTCTCCAAAGGCAACTATTTTCAGAGACTGGTGTAAGGTTTCCATAGAGGAAGCAGCATCCCATAAAGAATGGAAAGTAAGTATTTAGAATATATTCATACATTCTATATTCCATATACATGTTCTATATATAATATAAATAACATATATTCTATATAGAGCATATACAATATGTCATTTACGGGGGCGCCTGGATGGCTCACTGGGTTAAGCATCCGACTTTGGCTCAGGTTATGATCTCACGGTTCATGAGTTCAAGCTCCGCATCAGGCTCTGTGTTGACAGCTCAGAGCCTGGAGCCTGCTTCAGATTCTGTGTCTCTCTCTCTTTCTGCCCCTCCCCCACTTATGCTCTCTCTCTCTCTCTCAAAAATAAACAAACAGTAAAAATATATTTAAAAAGATAAGACTAAATAACATTTTAAAAATCTGTCATTTATAAGTATATATCTAATATATATTATTCATTCTAATCTAAACACTCATTTTCAATCCTTCCTGTGTATATACACACAAACACATATTTACCACTATTAGTAGTTTCAGGGTGGTTGCTTTTGCATAAAGCGAAACATGATGTTAATTTCAAATAATTTTATTTTTTTTAACTTTACTTAGTTTTGAGAGCGCATGTGTATGCATGCCCGCGCGCACACGCACGAGAGGGAGGGGCACAGAGAGAAGGGGACAGAGATTATGAAGCAGCCTCTGCCCTGACAGCCCCATGCGAGGCTTGATGTGGGGCTGGAACTCACAAACCATGAGATCATGACCTGAGCTGAAGTCAGACACTTACCCCACTGAGCTGCCTAAGTGCCTCAATTTCAAATAATTTTCTATTAATGGTTGGCATAATGTATACCATCCTCATATCGAATTTCCTATAGAATCTATTGAGTTTCCTTTGGTTCTGATGCAAATTTTCAAATTTTTTTCCTACATTTCTTTGGTGAAAGCTAAATTTAGAGATACAAAAACCTGGGGCACCTGGGTGGCTTGGTCAGTTGAGCATCCGACTTCAGCTCAGGTCATGATCTCACAGTTTGTGAGTTTGACCCCCGCGTCAGGCTCTGTGCTAACAGCTGGCTCAGAGCCTGGAGGCTGTCTTCAGATTCTGTGTCTCCCTCTCTGTCTGTCCCCTGCTCATACTGTCTCTCTCTCTCAAAAATAAATAAAACAAAAAAATTTTTTTAAAAACCCAACACACATCTGTTTAAAAAAATACAAAAACCTGTGTGTGTATAGATGCAGAAATTGGGGTGAGGATTGAAAAAAAACAGACTCAATTGAAAAAATCGAGGGGAAAATATGTGTGTGTACATAACCACTTAAAATCTAAAACAAAAAACCCAATTCATCAACTAGGGTTGTCTTTTCTTTTTTTTTAATGAAACACATAGCAACCCCACAAACTCAAAAGGAAAGACCAGCAACATTAAAAAAAAATTGAGCACTAATTCTACTCAATTTTCAAATACAGCTGCCAATAAGAGAAGAGAATATTCTGATTAGCACAAGTCCTTGAATATAGAAGGCATAAAACAAAAGTTTGTGATTTATTTAGCTTGCTAAGGACCAGAAGGAAGTCTTTTAAAATTTAATCTGTATCAGAGAAACCCTTTCTAACTATACTGAACATAATACAGCCTTTATTTGGTACCTGTGGTAGCTTCTAACACTATAAAGATAACATTATGATCATTTTTGGTATGAAATATTTTACATTCTGAAGTATAGGAGATTGGCTGAACTTATTATGGTGCCCCTAGGAAATTCTTTTTTTTTTTTTTAACGTTTTATTTATTTTTGAGAGACAGAGAGACGGAGTGTGAGCAGGGGAGGGGCAGAGAGAGAGGGAGACACAGAATCTGAAGCAGGCTCCAGGCTCCAGAATCTGAGCTGACAGCACAGAGCCTGACGCGGGGCCTGAACGCACGAACTGCGAGATCATGACCTGAGCCAAAGTCACTGCTTAACCAACTGAGCCACCAAGGCGCTCCAGGAATTTCTTGTATTATTTCTGGAAGTTCTCATATTATTTGTTTTTTAGATCCTTTCTCTCTGCTTCTTCCTTTTAATTTATCTCTAAGTCATGCACAATACAGAAAAATATCCCAGTTTATGTAGTATTTATTGTAGTTAATGAAAATTTTCCTGTAAAACCCTGGTTCTAAGGTAAGGGATAGAATTGGAAATAAAAATTCAAATGATCAGATATTAAATTAAGTTTGCCACTAAGATTGCCAAACTTGAAGAATAAGGTATCCAAAGACAGAAACCTACTTAGTTTAAACACATTTTCAGACATTCGACCCATAGAAGTGGAGGCTTGCAGTCATTCATTGTTAACATCCTATTACTTAGAATATCAAGACTTTGTCCAACAGCCTCAATAAATGTATAAAGATATCAAAAGGTAAAGGTCAAAAAAGGAATCAGGAACATCAAAAAATGCCGCTGGAAGTGACCCAAAACATCACATGCTGGGCTTTCCTTTGTAATGACAATAACAATGATACTGAGTGTTCATCCATGCCTTTATTTCAAAGAGCTTCAAATGCTTTACAGACATCTCGCACTAATCTTTATTAGGCCTTGGGAAGAGAACAGCTTTCCCCAAGAAGCATCTTTTTTTTTTTAATGTTTATTTATTTATTTTTGAGAGAGAGTGAGAGAAAGAGAGCACACACGTGTTTGCATGCGTACAAGCGGGGGAGGGGCAGAGAGCGAGGAAGACAGAATCTGAAGCAGGCTCCAGGTTCTGAGCTGTCAGTGCAGAGCCCAACTCGAGGCTCGAAGCCATGAACCGTGAGATCATGACCTGAGCCAAAGTCAGATGCTTCACCAACTGAACCACCCAATGGCTCCTCCCCAAGAAATACCTTATGAGAAGGACACTTCTCAAAACCAACACAAGAGAAAACATTTGCCCTCTCCATCATCCCCATACACACTTGTCTCCTGACTCCCACTATATTGCACTATGATTGAAATGGATTAGAATACCATGCAAGTGTTGAAAGTGTAATAGTGGTAATTCAATTGGTTTCTAAAAGAGTACAAGCTACACGTGTTTAATCACAGCAAGGAACAAGCAAGCAGAAAAGATTTAAAAAACCCATAATTACCTCTATCCCATTATTTACCTATTTTGGGGGGAGACTTCGAATTCATAAAATTATAGCACGGAATACAGATTTTTCTATAGTGCAGAATATTAGTCTCTGAGATGCCTCAAAGGATATCTCTACCCAAAATGATTTCCCGGCCATAAATATTTGATAGGTGCTATGATTGAAACTGCTTATTCTCATTTTGATCTAATACTTCTCAGATGGGGAGCTGGGAGTCTCAGGGACCTGTGGGGGTAATTTGCAAGCAGGCTTTAGAACCTTATCTGCCAAGCTTCAAAGAACAACATGTTGGGACCAGCACAGTACAAGTATAATGAACTGGGTAAATTAGCTCCCTTCACAGTCCTGAACTCCCTTCCTTCTATCCCTTAGAAAACAATTGTAAAGCTACACAGGAGGCTGAGAGTTTCAGCACTCTGAGCAATCATTTCAGGGCAGCAGCAATTCAAAGAATACTCCAAAATTCCAAAAAGGGAAAATGTAAGAGTGATATGTAATATGGTTCTAGGATCCCTCTAATACTGAGAAGTAAAAACTGAGAAAGTAGCTGCGTTGTGTTGTGTCACTGATCGCCTCATTGATCCTGGAAGGAACTTAATGGGCTCACCAATACAGAACAGCCACATGTACAAAGGTCCAGGAAGGGCAAGTGATTCACAAGCAAGGCCATAACAGGACTTAAGTTCCCACCCTAGAACCTATATTCCATTAGTCATTCTCTAAGCCATTAAGGCTACCTGTCACTATGTTATGGTAACATTTAATCAGCCCTTTGACCCACAAATTTTGAATCTAAAGCTTTGTCTTTTTAGCCATATAAAAAATAGAAATAGTTGTATACTTAGTAATATTTCTTAACAGTCATTAGGCAAATAACAAAGAGCTCAAGTCTAATTACTATTGATAATAATACCTTACATTTGTAATTTTCAAAGACAATCCTCATGTCATTTCAGGCCAGCAGACTATTACTATTATCCCCATTTTAATCATGAGGATACAGGCTCAAAGAAGTTTGGCAAAATTCCTTAAGGATCAGCGCTGAAATTAAAACATGAGTATACTGAGAGCTCTTTTTACCGTGGGATGTTGCCACTCATTTCAGAACACCCTTTATGTCTTATTGTGTCTTTATATGTGAACAGTGTGCAAAGAGCACTATTTGGTGGGCATGTTATTTTCAATTATCTGATTGGTGACAGAAGTTATGTTCTTAGGCCAGGAGACCGCCAGTCATGCATAAATTAGAACATAATGAAGTAACTCTACCCTGAGGGAACCCAAAATACATTCTGATAATTCAAGAAGAAAACGTCCTCATCAAGGAAGTTAGATGGCCTCCAAAACAATTACCTACTCAGAGAGCCTTCAACTGGTGACCCACAGGGTAACGTACATTTCTGGGAGGTGGAAACAACAGCAGGGACAAACGGTAGCTTCTTCTCCTGGAAAACACTGCATGGTGTTCTGACGTTGGAGATAATGTTCCTGATCTCTTTTAGGTAGTTCATGCTTAGCCGAGGCATAATAGTGCAAGGCAATGTGTACATAATAAATTACCAAATGATTCATCACCACTGATAAATCCTGACAAAAATCTTGAAAACCAGTGAACCAGAAAGTTACATCTCCTCCATTTGATAAGCAGTAAAATAATCACTGAACGCAATACAAACGACGACCTCAGAAGTCAATGGAGAACCGGTACTAGTGTTCCCCTGAAATTGGGACATCCAAGTTTTGGGGTATATGTACCCACCATTTGGGTGCCAAATACTATTGTTTTTGGGTAGCATCTGGCTACAGGAGAAAATCAGATCTTCTGGCAGCACTTACAAGGCAGGTGCGGCCATAAAGAACTTGACTTTTGATTCCATTGTCTCTGCCAGGACAGGTGGTTTGGTAGAAGTATGGAATCCTGCCAGACAGGCTCCAATGCAAACTTCCCTTTAGAAAACAAAACAATAAAAATGGAAACTAAATGCCAAATCCTGTTCCATACCTATGCTGCAAAAACTAGGGCATTTCATATAATAATATTAATTTAGGTCAAGTACACATCAACTCAGGAGACATAAGATTATAATAATGAAGAGTTGCACATCAGGCTCTTCCCTTTCAGTTCAATTCCCTGTTTCCCTATATAAACTAAAGGGATATTCTTAAATTTCAGTGAATTTTACCCGTATATTCTTAGTGTAAAAAAAAAACCCCAAAACTACAAAAATACCTGCATAGGAGTAACACAGGCACATTGGTCTAACACTGCTGAGTGGAATAAAAACCTTTGGCAAATCCTGCCTAACTTATACCTCCTGACTCACCTTCCTAGTACAAACTAGTGTATTTAAAATTTTGTGAGAATGGGCGGTTGATGATTCCTTCAAAGAAACTTCCTCTAAAAACCTATAGAGCATATTCATTTAGAACAGAGTAAAAACATAAAGGATTGTTTTTGGTGGCAAAGACAGGCAACTGACATTTTTACCAGGTTCGTCTTCAGGACAAGCCTTTGTGATTGATGATGTAGGCTCCTAACCACAAGGATACCACGAGAAGTTTCTGAGGAAGAGTGCTCAAAGAATCCTTGTGGGAGCACTGAAGCTGCCACTATTGGAAACTGTGAGCATTTTTGGTGTTCCTGGAATTCTATTTCCAACCACTACTTTGTGGTTGCAATGAAGGGACAGAAGAGATTGGAAGTCTCCTAGACCAAGTACTCTCCTCTGTTCATAACCACAGAGCCAAGATTAAAATAACAAGAATGTACTTTGCCCAGGGCATAATTCTGCCTAAATCTGTCCTATCCATCACTTTATTTTTTTCTAATTCTTGTTGTTTTGTTGTTAATCTGCTCTAGGAAGGAAAGTCAGATAATTTATAAATGGATTCCAGAAAAGCCTGGAAAAATTCATGGATTCAGAGGATATTTACAAAGGAGCTCTTCAGTCGGTTGACCATCCAACTCTTGATTTTGGCTTAGGTCATGATCCCAGGGTCATGAGATCGAGTCCCACATCGGGCTCCTCGCTGAGTGTGCAGCCTGCTTAGGACTCTCTCTCCCTCTGCCCCTATCCCCCACTCACACTTTCACGTTCTTTCTTTGAAGAAGAAGAAGGAGAAGGAGAAGGAGGAGAAGAAGAAAGAGAAGGAGATGGGGAAGCAGCCGCCGCCATAATGTCTTAGAACAACAGCCTATAAACGTCCTGATTGCAAGAACCAAAATATTAAATCAATCACTGCTCTGATCCAGAAAATAATTTCTTAAAGTTACAGTGTTAATTCTCCCTAAATAATAAATGGTCTATTCGGGCCCCAGGGTGAGGTTGTGAAGCTAGTACTTAATATGGTTGTGCCAAACAGTTTAAATCCAGAAGTAAGTTCCTCCTTCATTTACCTGCCAAGACCTGAGTTCAGGCCCTCGGGGTGCTGAGGTTTTCCTTTGTGAGAGAAAATGACATCATCAACACCTCGGAGACAGCAGAGAATGCAGGGAATGTGGCTCCCAACATTGGTGATATCATCAACTGCCCTGGGAGAAACCCCAAATTCCCAAGAGTTGAAGTGTTGAAGGTTAAAAAAGATTTTTGTTATTGTTGTTGTTTCAAGCTTACTGATAGATCTTCATGTTTCCCAATATCAGGTTTTAAAAGGGCAGATGGAGTAAGGGTCCCTCTTCTAGTAAGAACCTCAAGAACCAAACATATAGAAATTAAGTCCAGATAGAGTTATTCAATTCATTTGTTTCTTACTGGGGCACATCCAACCAAAGAAGAATACAGACTTAGTTATATTAGGCTCTCTCCCAAGTCTGAGATGAGTATATTCTTTGGGGGACTTGCTAATGTTGCAAGTTTGCATTCAAAATAAATTCTAGGCACTCACATAATCCCCCAGCCTCCTCCAAACTTTCTTTGATGTCCAACAACTAAGGACAAGGATCTTTGATTATAAAACAATTTCTTTGGCTGGAAGAAAATTCTTTGCAGGGCGTGAACAGCAGGAGAAAGAAAAGATTTTTCTGAAGTGCAAACTAGTTGGAAACCCCCTGGGGAAAGAATCTGATTCCCAGTCTTTGAGAGGACCGGGCCTGCCTGTACAAGCTGCCTCTGCTGCAGGCCTCTAAGAAGGCGCTTTTGTGTCTACTGTATGGCCCTCAGCAACAGCACGGCAGCCCTTCTCTTTTTTTTTTGCCAGCGGAAGTTTTCCAACTCTGGGGATGTACAATGCAGAAAGTCACGGTTTAATAACAAGGCATAGTTACTAATCAGATGGCCCCATTTCCACTCCTCCTTGATGCCTCCAGACGCTTACATACTAGAGCTCTATCCCACAGCCCCACACAGGAACACCTACCAGCTGCTCTGAAGTCCTTATTTCTAGTGTAATTATTTGGCTTATCTCTAATAATTCAACTTTACAAAGTATTTTAGAATCACAAGCATCATCCTCCTTTTACTACTATGGCCCAGACTGGGTCTAGGTTATCTCTGGCTTTTCCAAGCCTTTCCAAAGGTTCAGATTCACTTAGCTGTAGGCTCAATGATTAAAGTCAGTGTGGTTTGGTCACTGAGACACCTTGATGAAGATGATGAAGAATTTAGAATAAGGGTCCTCCCTCAATCCACTACAGATATTTTAACATCTAAATCTCCAGAGAAAAACTCCTTTTTGTGTGTGTAACTGAATGTAAAGACAGTATAGGAGCAGAGGACTGGGAGTGCACCTGAGTCTGATGCTTCATTTTGCTACCAATTTGTTGTGTGATTTTAAGAAATTTGGTCAGATTTTTGTACCACCTACCAAACAAATTTTATCTCAGGTAAGAGAAACCAATAAGCAAGTTACATGTCTCTTTAATATAATAAGTCTATTTCTAAAGTAAACCTAAACTCTCAATGTTTAGAGCTGGAAAGGATCTTAAAGATTATTTAGTTACTCGACCAACCATACCCCAACAGATGATACATTTCACAACTTACTCTTTCTTTTTAAATGGTCATGAGGCACCTAGGGACTTTTCATAGTTCCAAAGGGGAAAATTACATTCTATATAATCTCCAATGATCAAAATATATGATGTAGAACCATACAGTTTACTAACTTCAGAGCAGGTAATAACCTATGGCTGCTGTCACAGCAGGTATGTACATTCTTCTAGAGTTAAGTGTCTATATTCCTCATGTTATACTAAAATCACAATACATTTTAGAGAATGTAAATAACAGATACTGAGGACTAAAGCCAATATTTTTTAAAAGCCTTGGTATTAGAAATAAATTTTGTTGGGGGTGCCTGGGTGGTTCAATTGGTTAAGTGCCCAACTTCAGCTCAGGTCATGATCTCGTGGTTTGTGGGTTCAAGCCCCGCATTGGGCTCTGTGCTGATAGCTCAGAGCTTGGAGCCTGCCTCGGATTCTGTGTCTCCCTCTCTCTCTCTCTGCCCCTTCCCCACTCATGCTCCATCTTTCTGTGTCTCTCAAAAATGAATAAATATTAAAAATTTAGAAATAAATTTTGCTGAATAGAGATGATATTCAAATATTCACCTTCTACATAGTATTTATTTCTTCTTTTATGCAATTAGTGAAGAATTAAAACTGAGCTAGTAAGATTCTCAATTCAAACAGAATATGTTGCATTCTGTTTAAAGCTAAATTTTCTGTTTTAATTTTACTACAACTTAACAGAAACTTCTTGTACATTTTGCAACTTGAGAAGAAACCATGGTGTTTAGTTATTTGAACTTCTAAGGAAAATGCTACAGATGAGTATTATACATACAGGAATATTTATACAGGCAATATTATAACCTATATTTAACTGATAACAGTAAAATTAGAAGGTATGATTGTTTGGGTTGTAGTTGTCCTCTAGCTTTAAGCCACTTGAAGTTGCCTGGGTTAAAGTTTTATGTTTTTGTTTGTTTTTCCTTTGGTCGTAGGGGACTATGAAACAGAACTACCACAGTCATTTGAAAGACTCCCGAGAGAATGAAAATCACACTCTAAAGCATCTATGCCTGAGCCTCTTGGCTTGGCATTCATCTCATACTGTCTTCTGCTGTTTTCCCCAGTTGGACTAGGCTAGGCTCCTGTTCTTTGTACTCCTAAGGAACTGCCACAGTGTTTGGTACGCACTAGGAGATCCACATTATAAGACATTGAGAGAATCCAGTGCTGCCCCTAGTCTCGGTATGGTTCTTGGCCTAGATTTCATAAGAAGCCTCCACTGCTTTGAGGAGACAATCCAGGTCACCAGGCCATGTGGTGTACAGTGACTCTACAGCAGAATAAACGACATATGCACCATGTGAAGTAATGCTAAGCGGTGGTAAGATACTTTTTGTTTGTTCACTTATTTTAAAGTATGCCTTCTGGTTGACTAGGGATCAAAGAGGAGAAAGACCCAATGGCAGTTTATAATATCTTCTTAATGGAATGCTCAGGGGAAAATCTCCGCCAACATCTGCTTTTTAATCTCCCTGCAATGACCCCCAAAAAAGTTTAAAATAAATAAATAAGGTTTGCTAAAAATGCTGGCCAGTAAGATATGGCAGTAGATTGGTAGTTCTTTGGCAAACTACTAAGCTCTCTGAGTCTATTTCTTCATCTGTAAAATCAAATGATTGGATTAGGTGTATTTTCTAGCTTGAAATTTTTGCTGATTATATTTTACAAATGGAATAGCCTGCGCTTCTGCCCTTCCCCTCTCCAAACTGTATTTTACTCTAGATATGGAAAACTGAATAGGACTTACTCCTAGTGTAAGTCCAATGACGTACTTCACCAAGATTTAAAAAAAAGCTGGCCACAGAATTGGAAAGTCAGATACCAGCATGGTTCTTGATAGAAGATGCAAAAATGAAAGAACCTAAAACCTAAAGCCTGAATCATGTAAAATATTTTTTTGAGTGGATAATTCATGAGACTGTACACAAACTGTACTTTTTAGGGAAAAAAGAATGGGAATCCATAACCGGTTTTTAGGAAATAGCAAGCAGTAGGCATAAAACATAAGGCCTTCCATCTCATTCAAATTATTCTACAGAAATAACAATAGCAGCAGTGTTTCTCAATTATCATATATAAATATACATGATGGTAACCTTTTGACATATAAGCATGCACAAAATTGATAGGCATATGATAACTGAATATGCTACTTAAATTACAGTTATATTATGGTTGATTAGAAGTATCTTAGATTTTTTTTTAAATTTTTAATGTTATATTTATTTTTGAAGGAAAGAGACACAGAACATGAGCAGGGAGGGGCAGAGAGAGAGAGGGGGAGACACAGAGTCCAAAATGGGCTCCAGGCTCTGAGCTGTCAGCACAGAGCCCAATGCGGGGCTCGAACTCACGAACCATGAGATCATGACCTGAGCCGAAGTCAGTTGCTTAACGAACTGAGCCACCCAGGCGCCCCATATCTTAGATTTTTTAAAAAAACAAACAGTGGTCTTGAAGATAGTTATGTTGCTGTCCTAAACAGCTACCAGTGCTTCAAAATCCAGGGATTAGATTTTTTTTTTTTTTTTGAGTGAGAGACAGAAAGAGAGCATGAGCAGGAAAGGGGCAGAGAGAGAGAGAGGGAGAGAGAGAATCCCAAGCAGGCTCCATGCTGCCAGCATAGAGCCCGATGAGGGACTTGAACCTACAAACTGTGAGACCATGACCTGAGCTGAAATCAAGAGTCGGACGATTAACCAACTGAGCCACCCAGACACCCCTCAGGGATCAGAATTTCTATTTAAAATTTTTTTCATGTTTATTTATTTTTGAGAGACAGAGAGAGACAGAGCATGAGTCAGGGAGGGGCAGAGAGAGAGGGAGACACAGAATCTGAAGCAGGCTCCAGGTGAGCTGACCGCACAAAGCCTGATGTGGGGCTCAAACCCACGAACCGTGAGATCATGATCTGAGCTGAAGTCAGACGCTTAACTGACTGAGCCACCCAGGCACCCCCGGAATTTCTAAAGAATCTAATTTCCTATCTCCAAGGAAAATGTGAGCCTTGTGTTTACAATCCTCAAAAAACCCTCTAACTTAAATCATTTTTATTATTTTGGTGTTTCCGAATTTGCATGTTAATGTTGTACTCTTACTAAAAAGTATCAAACAAAATGTATTCATGAACTACAATGTTTAGAACCCAGACAAAAATTGGAGTGTATAAAGTAGCTTAGCAAGAACAAACCTTTTTTAAAAAGATTCAAAGATTTCCATTATAGCAAATTTTAAGGGCGCAAAGAATTCTACCCTAGGGAAAGCAATGAAGCTTAAAGGATAGAAACCAAAAAAATAGAAAGTAACCAAAGTTAGTGTTACAGCCTGTTTTTTGAACTTAGTAATCAAACAGACACATACAGCCACAATTCTATATTATACACTTATATCAAAACAAATCAGTAAAATATCCTTTATTCTTATGGACCTTTCAGTGAAACCACCATGATGAAAGGGTTGTAAGCACTTCTTGAATTGATGGAGTTTCACTTAATATTTGGAGAGCACAATTCCTTCACTAAATAGACATAAGCAGATCTTTGTCATATACCAATTTTTACATCTGAGGTCATCTTAGGTCAGGCCAACCTTCTTATAACTGCCTCATTATATTGTTGTCTGTTTGACTTCAAGTAATGCATACAAATACTTCTTTTAATGTTTATTTATTTTTGACAGAGAGAGAGAGAGAGGGAGGGAGGGAGGGAGGAGTGGGGGAGGGGCAAAGAGAAAGAGGAGAACAGAGGATCCAAAGCAGGCTGTCAGCCCAATGCAGGGCTCGAACCCATGAGCTGAAGTCAGAAGCTTAACCAACTGAACCACCCAGGCACCCTACGAATACTTTTTTTAAAATATTTTTAAATGTTTATTTACTTTTGGGGGGGGGGAGGGGCAGAGAGAGAGGGAGATGCAGAATCTGAGGCAGGCTCCAGGCTCTGAGCTGTCAGCACAGAGCCTGACATGGGGCTCGAACCCACGGATCGTGAGATCATGACCTGAGCCGAAGTCGGATGCTTAACCGACTGAGCCACCCAGGCGTCCCTACAAATACTTTTTAAATTAAGTAAAGTGAGGGTAAATTAGTGAGAATTTGATATCATTTCTTGAAATAATTGGGATTATTCTATGATAGCAGCCATTAATCTGGAGTCCTTAGATCCCTACGTCTCAAAGACTCAACTCACTGAGATTTTATGCAAAATTGTATGTTCAAGTACATGTGGTCTGCAATTTTTCTCAAATCCTCAAAGGGGTCTGTGGCACCAAAAAAGGATTAAAAATCACTGTGGTAGGGTAGCTCAAAACCAGAATTGGGAATCACAAGCTTAAGGACTAAGAAGGTGAGGTCCTCTGGATATACACCAATATCTTATAATCACAGATTTAAAGTCCATACCGCAATAAACCTTTCTTGGAAAATCACAATTTCCTAAAAAGTAGAGGTTGAGCTATCTATTAAACCAAATAAATGCTGTGTAAAGGAGCACCTCAAATGTATTGATTATAGCCATGTTACAATTTGGAAGAGGCAATCAAGGAGCTACTATGCTGTCTATAAGTCAGAGAATTAAAGGAATAGAGAGAGCATGTTCTTTTCAAACCCAAAGCACTCAAAATAATTGACCTCACAGTATACTTAGAAATGTGATGACATAAATAAATCTGTTTCATCCTAAAGTTATCTCCCAGCTATTAGAGTTACTTAGCACCACCATCATGTTCCTTATGTTTATTCAATAAATATTTATTGCGTAGCTATTATGTCTAAGGCACTAAGTATACTAAGGCACTACTCCCAAGAATATAGCTCTGAACTGAGGAGACAAAAATCCCTACTTTCACAGAGCTCATATTTCACTAGGGGGCAGACACAAGTACAAAAGTAAAATATTACAGTATGTTACATGACAATAAGTTATAAAGAAAAACAAAGCAGAGAAGGAGAATATGAGCCCCAGAGGGAATAGGAAGAGCCCTTCAGAATAGGATGGTCTAGGAAGACCTCACCGAGAAGGTATATTTGACACTTGGGAGGTGACATTTGAGAGACTAAGAGAAGAGAATACCTGAGGCATAAATCCCGTAAGTGGGACTAACACGTGGAAAGGCCCCGAGGTGGGAGTATGCCTGGTTTAACTGAAGGACAACAAAGAGGTCAAAGTGATGAAAGTTGAGTGAGGGCAGAGGAAGCAAAACATCAGAATGCCAGGCCAGATCCTGATGAGCCTTACAGGTCGTTTTAAAGACTTTGGCTTTTACCGTAATAACAATGCTGAAAAGAACAATGAACGCAGGTCAGAGCATTGGCTCACAGGGCTTTTTGAGACATAAAGTTGGGAAATTGCTTCGCCAATGGTTTTTTGACTGAATTATCACACTGAGCAACATAGGCCCAAATAGAGTAGATATCTCAGTCTTTGACAATATTTTATCTTTTTAGGATTCCCACTCTGCAGAACTGATCCCATAGAAATCCATATCCTTGGATATCTTAAAAATTGGATTACTCCTTTATCTGCAAAGCAGATTGGGTCCAGCTCTGTGCAACTTTGTTCTTGGATAATTTATTTGCTTTCTCTCCCCCATTATGTTTCCTTTTCTGTAAAACGGAGTATATATCACCTATTCTTATTTGGCTTGCAGGCATCTGTTAATCACTTTTAAGCTTCTTGGAAGAAAACTACTATATAAATTCAATGGAACATCATTACTACACTCTCCTCTAACAATACCCTGTACTTCCAATTCTGGTTCCTAACAGGACATTTATAATAGTATAGAGCACATTTGTAACATCTTTTTCCTCTACTGTACTTAGCAATTTAAAGGAAATAAAAGAAAAAAAAAAGCACCAGAAAGTTCCAACACTTTCCAGTGAATAAAATGTAAAAGGCCTTCTATTAAAAACAAAAACAAACAGGGGCACCTGGTGGCTCAGATGGTTGACCGTCCAACTTCTGCTCAGGTGATGTTCTCCCGGCTTTTGAGTTCGAGCCCCTCATTAGGCTCTGTGCTGACAGCTCAGAGCCTGGAGCCTGCTTCAGATTCTGTGTCTCCTCTCTCTCTGCCCCTCCCCTGCTCACACTCTGTCTCTCTCTCTCAAAAATAAACATTAAAAATTTTTTTAAAAACAAAACCACGAACTCCAGAAATGTATTTAATATCATATAACTTTGGGAACGCCTGGGTGGTTCAGTTGGTTGAGCATCCAACTTTGGCTCAGGTCATGATCTCATGGTGTGCTGACATCTTGGAGCCTGGAGCCCACTTCGGATTCTGTGTCTCCCTCTCTCTCTCTGCCCCTCCCCCACTCATGCTCTGTGTCTCTCAAAAATAAATAAACATTAAAATTTTTTTTAATTTAAAAAAAGGTAGATACTGATTAAGTAAACATTCTGGGGGTGCCTGGGTGGCTCAGTCAGTTGAGCGTCTGGCTCTCGATTTCAGCTCAGGTCATGATCTCGCAGTTCATGATACTGAGCCCCATGTCAGGTTCTGTGCTGACAGCATGGAGTCTGCTTGGAATTCTCTGTCTCCCTCTCTCTCATCCCCTCCCCTGCTCATGCTCACTCTCTCACTCTCTCTCTCTCTCTCTCTCTCAAAATAAATAAATAAACATAAAAAATTTTAAGTAAACATTCTGATTTACAAATATCTTTGCAAATGAAACACAAATGAGAGAAACAGAGATTCTTAGAAACTAGCAGGATATTGTATATTCTGGACCAGCCTCAGAAAATAGGATTCATCATTTTCATTCCTTTCTAGTCTGGAAATAAATGAATCATTTATACAAAGTCTACACTGGTGTTCTGTTCATCTGTGCCATTCTTTGATGTACAGAATTTTAGAGGAAGAGAAGCTTAGGCTTTCGGGTTCAAGTTCCAACAATTCCACCTACTAGCCACATAACCTTGGCAAATGCTAATATTTGAGTCTCAGTTTCCTTATCTGTAAAATGTGAAGAATAAAAGTACTGCACTTCTCTCACAGTTATTATGAGGATGCAATGAGCTAATACATGTAAAGTGAATAGCACTGTTTGTCATGATTATATTTGAATCTCTCAATTTTACAGATAGAGAATCTAAAGCCTAGAAAACTGTAATAACTCTTTTGTCCCAAATCATCCAACTACTTAGTGACAGAGCCAGAGCTAAAAGTCAAGTCCCTTGAGTCACAGTGTAGTGACTTTGTCAACTACAGTTTGCTAAAGCGCTGTCTCACTGGTTTTGGCCAAAACTTTAACTATTAAGATTTCTCTCCCTCCTCAAATAATTCATTTCAGGCCCTGACTACAAATAAAGCAAAAATGCAAAGATAGGATAGCTACGTGTTGACTAATCGGTAAAGTAAGGGGCAAGCAGAGACATTGCATAAGGAGGAATCTGTCCAGGAGGCGTTCACTGCTAGTGGCCAAATGCTAAATCACCACAGCTCCCACTGTAGGGATGAAGCCACAGGACAGTACGTTCTAATCTTGATCATAACTTTATCCTACAGTCTAAGAAAATCCAGGACAACCAGCTGAGCAGGAGGAAGAGTGTCATAGTCAAAGAATTGTTGAGCTCTCTTATGCTATACTAAGATCCTCTTGTTTTTTTGCTTTAAGAAGAAAGATTGATTTTGAGTTGGCCCTCTGAGTGACATTTATAAATAAGGAACAAGACTTGAAAAAGAAAAGAGGACTGTAGTCATTTACAGAAGAGGTAGTAACACTATTACTAGAAATAATAGAAATATACCTCAACAAGAGGTAAATAAACCAGAAAACTGGACAATTAGACCATGCATAAGCTCTAGCACATTTTCCATCTACAATGGCATAAACCAGGAGAAAAAGAAAATACTCAAATGAAAAATAAAAACAGTAATAAGTTATAATCACTATCCTCTAGTCCTTTTTATCAGATACACACAAGGAATTAGGAAATCTAGAAAGTTCCCTTGACATGAATTAATTGAGCAAAATGTAAAGAAATGTTAGATTTTCTGAAGCTCTCTGGGAATTCCAGAAATCATAACAAGGTTACTATTTTTTAAAATCATTGCTCTTGTACTTTTACATTTCCCAATGCCTACTATCCCCAATCTTACAAATAGCTGACGACATCTTTGGAGACAATCAAACTTAACAGGCAACTAGAGTAATTCATAGGCAGAAGGATACATAGAATTATCCAAAATTCCTCAAAGCCAATAGAGAAGACTGTCTTCAGATTTGTGACACCAGGTTACAGCTATCTATCAAGCAAGCTAAAGTGCAGCAAAGCACAACTTTAAGAGATATAAACTTCAGTTAAATGGAAGGCTTGGTTAACCACAGTTGAGTAAACCTGAGTTGCAGTGTAATCTGATAAGGAACAAATAGCATGAATGGCTGGAAGTATAAATCATGTGTCCCCACTCTAGAGTTCTTTGAAAGAGTTAATCAAATAGTGGATAAAGAAGAACTGGTACATATCATTCAAAAAGTTGTCTTTGTATTTTTAAAATAAAGTCTCTCATAAAAGACTATTGAGAAAATTTAGTAGCTATTGTGGATTAAAAGTTGATTAATATACAATAAACCTGATTAATATACAATAAACCAGGACCAACGCTGACAGTGTCCAGTGATTAATACTAGGCTAGTGTACAAATTTATTAATGACCTAAAAGACGATTACGTGCAAGTGAAGAAAGTGAAGAAAGACTAAAAATTGCCAATGATACAAACCACCCTATAATAAAGGGTGAAAGGCCTTGTTAAATAATAGATACAATGAAATTCCCTCTTCACAGAGTAAAGAAACAACATTTAAAGTATACTGATAGGCTCAAAGTTAATAGTTAATAATAATTTTAAAAAAGATTGGCAAGATTTACAAGAAAACAAGGGTAGAACAAGAGAAGATATGATAAAGATTAGTAAAATAATGAATGGCAAAGAGAACGCCGGCTAGTCTCTGTTATATACCTTTTCCTTTCTGAATACACAGAGCTTTATGACAACAAAAGATAACACATTTAAAATTAAAGATACACTATTTTATACAGCACATAATTAACCCATTGAACATGCTGCCACAGGACATTAATAAGACACAAAGCTTAGTATGGCTCCCGAAGACCTCAGAGACATGAAAATATGGTTCTATAGTAAAATTACTTACGGTAAAAAATTAAAATGGAACGCGTACCTCATGCTTCAGGGAATTAACTAGGCAAGGTCAGGGATGAAGTTTCCTTTCCAATTATATTCAAAACACTTTGCGATTTCAACTTTTAAATATTCCTAATTCCATCCTACAGTTCAAATTAAATGTATAGACTCTTATCCAAAAAGCCTTTTGCCATTTTTCCCAGATACATTCTTTTTACCTGTTTATTTTTCTGATTAGCTAAGCCTTCCATTTCATCCAATTCTTCTGCTACTTCATTTATTTATCCCAGTTTCAAAATATTGCTTAAAAAAGTGCTCATGAAGAACCACTAAATCATATATGTTAAAATCCATGTTTGGAAAAGAGTTCTATAATTGTTAAATTTTGTCACCTTCTTTAAGTAGACAAAAGTTGAAATTCATACAGTACTTTGGTTCTGTTCATATCACAAAATTAAAATCTGAGGTTGGAAGTTAGAATAAATCATATTTAATAACCTTTTAACCTAATCCAAGAGCTACAGCAAGAAGTGTCCTTTCATAAAATGAATTTTAATCAATAAGCAACAATTTTATGGAATAAGACACTAGAACACCACAGTAAAAAGGTACAGCCCTTTGGGCTCTATCTTCACCAAGGGAATGGCAATTCATCTATGAAATGCTATGGACCCAGTCAGTTCATAAATTCAACACATAAAGAGTAGGCTATGAATGAATTATAAGCAAAATTCACAGCCTGAAAGTCTAAGAAACTGTGTCTGAAAAGATCTGTGGGTCAATTAAAAACAGACGTTAAATTAAAATTTTTTCAAGAATAAAATTATGTGTAGACAAGACCAAAGGAGGCAAGTTTACACCTTGTGTCCATTTTGTAATTCAGTTCTCTCCATTTTGGGCTTAGCTATAGGGTGCTCCATGTGGTATAAAGCCAACCACAGCATTCAAGCGTAGCTGAATTTTAAAAGTGACACACTGATCAGATATGCTCCAAGGGCATTCTAGAATTTCAGGGTGCTGCCAACCACTGTAACCTCCTTACTATTATATGGGTAACAGATGGTAACTAGACTTATTGACCACAATAAGTGATCACCAGATCACTTTGTAATACATACAATATCAAAGTATTATGTTGTACACCTGAAACTAATATAATGTTATATGCCAATTTTAACTCAATAAAAAAAAAATCAACCTCCTCAGTGTTCACTTCAAATCTAAATAGGATATAAAGTATGATCCTCATGTCAATTAAATACAAGTCCGTATATATATTTAATCTATCAAAAAATAGTGTCCAGAGTACATGACTTGCAAACAAAAGTCTTATGTGGATCTAAAATGGTAATGTAATACCAGAGTTAAAAATAAGCAGATTGATCTTCTAAAATGTGGTACTTATATGTTTCTTTTTTAGAATAAAATAAGAATTTGCTTCAGAATGCCAATAAGGCAATATCCTTAAAAGATAGAACAAACAGAAAACTCAACAGCAGAAGCTCTTGTATGATATTTGGTTTGGGAGACAAAAGAAAAAAGACACATTTCGAACAGATGGAAAGTGAAACATAATAAAGTTATCCTTACCTGCATTAATTTTCCTTCTGCTGGAGTTATTTCAGCAACACCAGCAAAAACACCTTCCAAAGTGAGATTCAGTTTTCCTGTGGGGTCCATTTTCAAGGGGATCACTCTGATAATAGCTTTCTGCTCCGCCGATCTTTCAGACTCCACCGCTGCTGCCAATACCAGTCCTGTGCGTCCAAAGCCTGCCTGCAGGGTAGCCATCAGCAGCCAGGGCCAGAGGGCAGCCAGCTGCAGCTGGTGGCCACCACTCATGCTACCAGCTGCAGCAATGCACTTTGGCCATACATACTGCTTTCACTAGCTAATACCAAATGCAGGTTCTCAGATCCAGACAAATGGAGGAAACGTAAATTTATACTTCAGTTTCTGAAAGCCAAATCGTAGTTTTGGCCCTTCCTTTCTCTAAAGTATATTCCCAAGAACAAGTGACATTCCTGACCCGGCAGAGAAGAAGGTGTTTTCAGCCCACTTCTGCTGCAGGGATGTCATTTTCTCCCATCTTCACTATGATTAGTAAAGTTATCGCCACTTCTCTTTGGAATTTCCAACTTTGCTTGAGGTTGAATGTCACATCCTGAATTTTTATTATGTCAGATCACTTGGTGCTGGTCTTCCATATGCATCAAGTTGTTGAGCCACTACATCCAATGTTAATGAACAAAACAAGGCAAGGTAAACAACTAAAGCCACGCATTGAAGGTGAGAGTGAAAAACGCCAGCTAGGAAAACGAAGAGATGGTCCTTTTTAAGCCACAAAACTTGTCAATGGTAAAAGACTAAAGGTCACAGGATAATTTTTTTTTTAATGGAGAAGGAGAGGGTACAATATCTCAGGCCACATCTTGAGGGATGTCCAAAGATGCTACATGTATTCATAAAAGCTTGCACATTAAACTGTATTTTAGTGTAGCCAAAGTTCTAGACCCAATGAATTTATAATACTTTCCGTGAACTTAAGTATACTATCATTTTTAATGTTCTACCTAAACTTGCCTATAAATTAGATGCTAATTTGTGTCTTCACATATTACAGGATAATCCTGAGTATGACTGTCTTTTCCAACTTTCAAAATTAGAAGAGTACTTGAAAAGGTTAGCTTTCCAATTATTTTTCCCAGTTAAAACTGATATTTTTATCTTTATTTTCCTTTCTCTCTTAGGATTCCAGCTTTTACTCTCCTGCTTGAGAATGTCAAGCACTTTGATTTCCCATGAGATGATTTTGGAAACTACTTTATTATCCAAATTTTATAATCTGTAATTTTCTAGGTTCATAAGTAAAACAAAGGATCATTCCTACCACGTTTTCGAATTCCTTGAGGGGGTGGGGAATAAAAGATGGGGGGAGTAGGGAGGTGATTAGTCTACAGGCTCTAAGCAGAGCAGCCTGAAAAAGTATAAATAAGCCTGAGTAGAGTAGATCTGTGCTATTTCTAGCACACTTGAGAATTTGGGTCTTTGCACAAACAAAATCTGAGTTCTAAGATATTAAAATGTGCACCCTTAAGTAAATATAAATGCACTTCAACCATAAAGCCCGCCGTGTTCATAGGTCAAGTTAAAAAGTCTTATAAGTCTTCAGAATAAGTGCCGAAAAGCCAAGCAATTGAACATGAACCTGTTACATAGATCCTTTTCTTTTGCTGAGGCAGAGGGAGAAAAATAAGAATTTCAAAAGAAATCTGCAAACCTGTTGCGCTGTCGGGCCCACTGGAATCCACGGGGGTGAAACAAATTCAATTATGCTTTTATAGGTCCTGCTCAAAAAAGGTTGCAACTGCTTAACCAAGTACAGCTCATTCTTCCACCTTCTTACTCTGCAACCAAACCAAGTGCCCCATACTGTAGGTAGGTGCCGAGAAATTCCGCAGCCTGAAAAAATAATCCATGCAGGTCAAAGGCAAACATTTACTCCAGGGTTAGAGCTACTGTTCCCAAGAACTCTAAAAGCACTTTTAGAGGATCCAAAATCATTTCTGAAATCTCCTAACAAAAGTTCTTTTCCTCCCCGAAGAGCATATAAAATGATAAAATCTTGAGAGAGAAAAGGAGGAAAGTAGCAAATACATCAGCAACAATTCACTACCAGGAACACAGAAAATCCCAGAGGGAGAAAGCAGTATCTCTGAATCATGGATGGGCTTGGAAAGTTCGGAAAGATTCGAGTGCTTCCCTTCCAGAAAGACAATTCTGGATCAACTCCCTAGAGGAGGAAGCCTGTGGTTTGTAATTGGTGTTCTAGCTCTGACTCCCTCCCCTGGGACTGCAATCACGCTCTCTACCTGCTGACACAAAGTGAGGGTGGAGCAGCTACAGGCAACCACCCCGCATCCTGCCCCTCCTCCTCCTGGCTGGCTAGGGCAAGGGCTGGAGTGCGCACACGCTTACTGAGCCAGACATGTTCTTTTGCTCTCTCCTCTCTCGGCTCCTCTACTCCCTCTATTGGGCCACAGCCAAACTGCATCCAAGTCAATGTTCAATAACTTTCTCTGGGTAAGCAAGCTACCACAAGTAAGTCAGGTTCACTCAAACAGGTATCTAAGCAGACTCTGCACCTAAGAGAACATAAATGGTGGTATAAAGAAATAAAGAGAACAAAATAATGAAAACCCGGAACGTGAAAGAGGGGACACAGGGTTTTGTAAATATAAGTTCAAAGGGGTTTCTGCTCTTTTTGGGCTTTCGTGTGTGTAAGTGGCACAAAGCCAGAATAAAGACATCCAGTGCTGTAGTACTTACTGCTGTCTTATGTCCACTACCCTGGCAAGAACTCTGTCCATTTTATGCACACTTTTTCTTCCACTTTTACTTACTTAAATTCAGTAGTTCTTTTCTAAAACTGTTCCTGTATGGAGCTTTTAGTCAGGTTGATGTCAGAGGTCTTGAACCTGTTATTTTCTTTACACATCTTTCAGAGGTCAGACCTATGCCCTCAATGTTAAGAGAGCAAGTAAATGTATGTCATAAATACAAGCAAACGGGTAAAATATATATGATTGATGAGAAGCCTGCAGACAAAAAGAAAACCAGTTTTTGGCTAATAACCACATTCATGAACTATAGATAACCCTTTTAGTTACCTTGTCATTAGAATGCAAAAATTTCTAATATATGTTTCTAAAATTTGAATTTTCATATTTACTGGATTATATTTGACTGTGGACAGATATTTTATTTTTGACCTATTGCCAATAATTTTTCCAAATTGTACAAATGTACAACAGTGTGAATGTGGTTAACACTACTGAACTGTACAATTTTTTAAATTGTGGTAAGAAGCATATAAGATTAAAAAATGTTTTGATTATACAAATGAAAGCATACAAATTGATCTCTGTAAAATGTGGATAACAATAATTACATTGTAGGTTGGTTGTAAAACTTAAATGACATAATGCCTCCGAAAGCAAAAAGTATGGGAGCTCACTTTACCTTGAACATTTTTTTCCCTAAAGGTTTATGGCAACAGTTTCGACATTTTAGGCCTAATAACTGACATAGAGCAGAGAAATAAGCTCTAAAATAAATTCTTTTTTTAAATTTTTTTTTAACGTTTATTATTGAGAGGCAGACAGAGAGCATGAGTACGGGGAGGGGCAGAAAGAGGGGGAGACACAGAATCTGAAGCAGGCTCCAGGCTCTGAGCTGTCAGCACAGAGCCTGACGCAGGGCTCGAACTCAAAACTGCAAGATCATGACCTGAGCTGAAATTGGACACTTACTTGACTGATCACCCAGGCACCCCAACTCTAAAATAAATTAATTTAGCATTTTTCTTTGTTGCTTGGACCTTAAGAACACAATGCAAATATAGACCTTTACAGCTCTTTCCAAAAGAATATATCTAATTCTTCTAGAGATAATTTTTTAAAATCTTCTATGGTTTTATATTTTTATTTTATGTATGTTGTATAATAGTATAGCATAAATAATGCAAAATACACATTACTATATATTTGATATATGCAAAAATATCTTAAACGGAAAGTGACCTACTAATGGACTTTGCCTCACCTATTCCTGCTTGAAACTTACAAAGGAGTTAAAAAGTGGGTGGTTGCCCTCTCTTGAGGAAACTCCAAGATCTAGGAGTGATGATAATATGTATCATGAACCTGGGTATCCGCTGAGATACTCAGGATCAAACTAAACAGCCCAATGTACTTTACTTCACTGATACACTGTGTTTATTAGGTCACCAGAACTGACAAACAAGAGAAATTATTCTCTGGCTTATCCCTCAGGTTATCTACCACAACATCCACAGAGGGGTCATAAAGACGTCATTACTATGGCAATGAAATGCCCGTGTCACTGATATTTACTACCTAATCTTACCCATGAGAAAGATCATCCTTCAGGATCTATTTTCACATCTGGATTGCCTAAAGTTACTGAACACATGAGTCCTTTTCCTAAGAAAACCAGATTCCTATAAACATGTCCAAGAACTGTCCTTATCCTTGGCATTTGAAAGATTCAATCTCCATTCAATTGCAAATGGGGAAAAAAAAAAAAGCCAGGACATTTTTCTAAGTAGATTCTTTGAAAAACAGAATACATTTTCTTTTAAATTTTGTTATTATTACTACTAGTCATAGTGACTTAGGCTTCTATTAATCACCAATTAAACAGTAAAAACAAGCAAGACAACTCCAGTTGAAACACTCACTTTATTGTTGACTGATTGAAATTTATTGTGCTTAAGGTGCTGAAATACTGAGGTGCTAGTCAGAAACCTTGGTATATGTCAGACCCTACTGGCTAATTCACACAAAGATTTTATTTTATCTTCTGCCATTTTTCCCAAGTCAGTGATGATAGCTTTAGTTGATAGATAGCAGGCATGTGAGTATAACAGGAGATCCAGCTCCTTGGTCTGTTGTATTCACATATAAAAAAGTTTGGAAAGCTGATAAAGGCATTTCATTAATTAAGCCATGCCAAGGTTTCTGCTTGTCACATGTTCCTCAAAAGATATTATCTCTTTCAACAGATACAAAGCTAAAAAGGCATATTAAGGGAAGGAATGTCACCTACACAGTTTGTCACCTTCTCAACCTGACAGAGAAAAGGCAAAGTTCCTTCATTTGGAAATTGGGTCTCCTCTTCACATACTCGGCCAAAATACACAGTCTGGCCAAAAGATGGAGGAGTCCTGATAATTTGTTCATCTTTTTTAAACCTTGCTAATAAAGATGAATAAAGGCCCATCACGTGCATATCAACTAGTCTAATCAGATGGACCAAACAGGTCACTTTTCAGAAGCTACTTTCATATCTAAACTGAGTCACTGCAGACCAATACAGAACTCATCCTTTCTAAAAAAACTACTATCTCTGTTAACACTTCTGTGGTTTGACATTATTGGGAAGGCACAATGCAATTTAAGAGATGAATTGTTATACCCACAATGACTAACATAGTATTTATGTCATTTCACTAAGTGCCTTTTCTTTTTAATTAGTTTCATATTCCTACACTTTCCTTTTGTTTCTGTAATTCTTATTAAGAAAACCAAAGCAGAATCCAATAAGAAAGTTCTAGTCAGTTTAAAAGACTTTAAAATCAAAAAGTTTCTTGCTATCACTAGATGAGCTAGTGAGGGATCAACCACAGAAAGTGGACACCCAAGTTACCTCTCTTAAAAACTTGTCCCACAATCCTACCTCTTGAACTTAGAATCCTACAGAGGGGATAAAATAAAAATGTTATGGTCTATCCCACTATCCAAAATTCTCTCAGAAGCTTAAACCAGACATAAACTATTAAAAATGTCAGAGGTATAGTTTCTGTTAAATGACAGATTTTCCCAAAACTTTGCACACAATATATATAGATGAGAATTTACATGTACTGAATGTAAAAATCTAAAGTCAGAAAACAGTGTTAAATCTCTTAATTTTTTTTCACACATTTCCCCTTCAAAATAAATATCTTACACATGCATCCTTTATCCTTCAATTGTGCAATCTTAATAAAAATATAAAGTTTTAAAACTTTTAAATCTACCAGCATTTATAAATATATTAAACAAATTAAATACTTTTTTAGAAGACATTTAAATAAGTGATATATAACAAAACCTTCTTACCATTTATGATATAATGTATCATTAAAATTAAAGAAAGATATGAAAATAGAAGAATGCTCCCATTAATATAAAAGAATCAGGAGCTGTTAAGTGTGATGGATGGTCTAAGTCCGAGTACCTTACGTTGGAAATAGAATGCTGGGTTAGAAAGTAAGAGCATTTCCTGGTTAATCATTTAGAAAATTAGCTCTTTCTCAGAGTTTCTTCCCTGGAATTCCTGACCCAATTAAACCTGTGATCTTGGTGACCTCACATGCCTTTGTTTCTCACAGTCTTCTCTAGAAGGATCACACTGGGACTTGAAACAGATGGACTGAACTCCCCCTCTGGAGTTGTGCTGACTAAAGTTTGAGAGTGGCAAGATGGCAAATCAGCACACAGACACAGATTATTCTCCGGTACCAAAGATGCAGCAGTTTTAGATGCTTGTTGACTGTAACAGAAGGCCAGGACTTTTCATTTGAAAGGGATCTGGGCAGAAAAAAAAAAAAAAAAAAAAAAAAAAAAGGCTGCTAGATGTTTAGTAGTTTGTCAAGGTAAATTATCTGAACTGAACAGCTGTAGTAAATACCAAAGTCCCAATTCTCAATTAACAAAATTCTCAATTAACAAAACAAAAATACTTTTTTTCCTTAACAGAACTGAAAAACTCCCAACAGCGTGTCATGTGCAAGGCTAGTCTGCCCCCAGCTACAGCTAGTGCACAATGTCACGTATGTCCTCCATTCCTCACTCTTTTAATTCTTCCTCCTTTGGAAAGTGCTCCTGCTTGCAGGCCACGTCCACCAGCAGATGAAGATCTAGAAAGAAAGAAGGTTGTTTACTCACTCTTGGCCTCTCAGATTGGAGAGTTTGATAGACCAGTCTTCAGACAAGAAGAACAAGTTGCTCATGGTTAAGTATAGAATTGGTTCTAAAATTCCATGATCTCAGTTTTAGGACATTCCTGTGCCTCTAAAGCACACAGATGCAGCCCAGTTGTTAACCCAGTGAGACCAAAAAGTGTACAGTTGCTATCTTTTCAATGATGTGGCTAAGCCTCTTTTCATTGCAACTGCCTTTTATTATAAGTGAAAAATTAAGGAAAAGTGTCAAAGGGATCAAAGTGAAATATACACACACAAACGGAAATTTACTTCTTTGATCCTATAAGGATGAGTGGGTGGGAGGGTTGTGGGAATATGAAAAAATAATGCCTTCAGAAATACAATGTTAAAATAAGTAATCACTACTTTTCCAAAGTTGATTTAGTCCATAAAATTTCCACTTAACTGACAACATAGCTGATCTCTTGTATAAATGCCTACCCATTTATAAAAGAAATGTATAAAAAAGAAAGCATACCCTTCATGGAGGTCAAGAGACAAACAGGGTTCACTAAGAATGGAAAGAACTAATAAACTGAACTCTCGGCTCAAGTACTGGTTTTGTAACACAAAGAGCCAAGGCCATGTATGGAAGTAGAGCTAAATGGCCTGAGTAACACAGGCAGAAGTCAGAGGATCTTAATGTGGCTTCTAGACTCAACCTAATTAGTTTACAACTTCCAGAGCAACATACAGACTTCTAGTTTATAATTTCTAGACAAAGGGGAACCATTCTAGGTTTGTTTTGAAGCTTACAATTTTGTCATAGTACCATTTGAGAATTAAATTAAAAGATACAGTATAAGTCCTTTATTTCATTCTAGACACAGACTTACGTCACTGTAGTTCTAGAATACAGCCTCTGTGGCACTGATCCACAGAGTGGGCAAGAGAGCTGATTCAAGAAAATAATTCTATCACTATATTTGAGAAAATCCAGAAAGCATATGGAACAATAGGTAATTTTTGCCATATTTTGTAAAAGGCAGACCAGTCACTAGGCGCAGGTAACCTCATCTGGTGAACAACCTATGAAGCCACCCAGGGCCCTGTTGTTGTTGGGTGAACAAATGTCATATATTTCATTGCTTATTTAATCATATTGCTTATTTATCATATTGATAGGTTTAAATAATGGATAAGAACACATCATAAATAGGCATGTTTAAAATAGAAATAGCCTGTATGGCTCTTTAACAGCCTCAGAATGAGTTATGTAAAGTAGTGTGAGCACCAAACCCTCTTAACCTTAATGATTGGGCTTTAAAATAGTATTTGGCACACAGCTTCTAATAATGAGCATTTAAACATAGTAATTTTATTAAGTGAGCTTCCTTCATTAACAAAGCTTCCAGTCAAGGAGTTAAAAGAGTGCAGAGACCAATAAAAATACAAAAAGACATATACTAGCTTGGTGCTACTAGAGGTTTATATGACTTCATTTAGAAGAGAAGCTTGCATACTCACCAGAGAAGGTAAGTATTTGGGGATCACGGTAGCTCAGTTGGTTTGAGAGCTGAAAGGCCTTGAGGGAGAAGAGCATTGCAATCTACTTGTTTGGGAATGCTAATTCCTTCTAAGAGCACCTTCTAGGATTTGGGGGTTATTATCTAAATGAAATCTTATCCATAATCCAATAGCTACAAAATGAGAAGTCCTTTCTTTAGGAATGAATAGAACTTTGCTTGTAAACCTTCAGTTTCCCTTAACCAGAAAGCTAATATCCAAGCAGAACATGAATGAGTATAGCTTCTACCATAAAATTAATATTTGGGTATATCCAGTTTAGAGTGATACCATTAAAGAAATTGGAGGTACATGACTGAATCTAATTTCCTTTACTTCTAGGTATTTTTTTTATCCAAAATGTATTTCCTTAAGTTAACTTGTGCTCAAAAAGCCTATGCACAGCATGGCAAAGACTGTCATTGACAATCTCCTTCTCACAAAACACACATCTACTGCAGTTAATACAATCTGGATATTTAATCAACTTGTAATCTTTTATTTGAAAAAAAAAAAACTCAAAGAAAGCTTGAAGTGTGAGAAGATGTTCCTGCTTAAACATGGCAGACACATCTTCAAAATAATTCAGTTACAGAAGGGCACTGATAAGTTCTGGAATATAGGATGCTCCTGTTCAATGAGGTATCGAGCAACATAATGACATACAACAGTTAATGTCAGAATCATAGTATTTCAGAATTTGGAAGCAAAGGAGTCTTTAGAGATGATTTAATGAAATTTCCTTATTTTTATCATAAATAATTAATGTACTGTGAGAGTCAAAACCATACTGAGGGGAAATTCTTCTAATGATAGTGACAGTTTAAATTTAAGTGATACTTTAGGAATTTTACATTTGGTTTGTATCATTACTTCTTTAGCCTTTTAGTATAAAAATAAAAAAACATTTGGTCATTTATGAGAACTAAACTGAATACTAGTCAAGTTTGAGCCCTCCTCACAAGTGCCTCCATAGTTTCTTAAGGGCTTCTCTGGTCATCAAGGATCAGGGCTGTGAATGCTCTGGAAAACAGTGTGGAGGTTCCTCAAAAACTTAACAATAGAACTCCCCTATGACCCAGCAATAGCACTGCTAGGGATTTACCCAAGGGATACCGAAGTGCTGATGCATAGGGGCACATGTACTCCAATGTTCATAGCGGCACTTTCAACAATAGCCAAATCATGGAAAGAGCCTAAATGTCCATCAACTGATGAATGGATCAAGAAGATGTGGTTTATCTATACAATGGAATACTACATGGCAATGAGAAAGAATGAAATCTGGCCATTCTCAGCAATGTGGATGGAACTCGAGGGTGTCATGCTAAGTGAAATAAGTCAGGCAGAGAAAGACAGATACCATGTTTTCACTCATAAGTGGAACAGGAGAATCTTAACAGAGGACCATGGGGGAGGGGGAGGGGGA